>CM076570.1:824220201-824532816 GCA_034641835.2 Pinus albicaulis
TAAAAAAAATGGAATCCTTACCTCAAATTTTAATAACCATATAATGAACTCTATTGATATCTCTTTCCATCTTCGATTAGGAATATGTAATGGTTGAAGTATCCCTAGAGATTTTACTATCTCTCCTCATTTCTTTATCAAAATTCACATTATCTTACAATTTTTTGAATATGTTTTTCCATTCCTTCCCCAAAAATATATTTTTTCATCCTTTTATATGTTTTAAGGAAGCCTAGATTTCCTACCATCAAATATCCATGGGACTCCCTTAATATTTGTTAACTTCGATTGAGGGCATCAAAATATTCTACCTTTGTAGAAAAATATATCTCCCATCCACTGCCAATGTTTCATAGTGTCATCCCTTCCTTTATACATTGTAGTTTGTTTCTAATACTATTGCCATTTTTCCATTCATGGTGATCTTCTTCCATACATATATGAATATAATATGTAATAGAATATAAACCTGAGGCTTATTATATTCTATAAACAACACCTACTATGTTGTGTAACCAGCTCCAAAAATAGAAAAAAAAAGATATCAACGCCTTAGAAATAAGCCACTTCGAGGGGGCAACCTCCAATACATTACATAAATGAACAATTCTTGGATGATACAATTTATAAAACCTCCTTTCTATATATAGGAGTCCATGGGGCCATAATGTAATCCTAGTGGGCCACAATGTAATCCTAGCCGACCTAACAATAATAATTTAAGGGCACAACAATAACAAAATGGGGGTTACAAGGGTACAATAATAACAATAAGGGGGTTACACTAACAACAATAAGGGACTATACTAGTAATATAGGGACCTAACATGCCCCTCTCCTTCAAGAAAAGTGTTGTCCTCAACGCTTGAGTAGCTCTGGGTGCTTTTGTATAAAATTCTCATCCTCCCATGTAGAATCTTCAGTGGGTAAGTTATTCCACTTGATGAGATACTCTGAAATTGATCGATTCCGTAGTTGTCGAGTTCTTGTTTCCGTGACCGCTTCTGGTTCCAATATGATTTTTCCTTCCTCATCAAGTTCTGGCAATATTGTTTGAACTGGAAGATTTTCACCTATAACCTTCTTTAAGCACGAAACATGGAAAATTGGATGTACTCGCGAAGAAGCAGGAAGCTCCAATTTGTATGCCATAGTACCAATATTTTGCAACACCTTGTAAGGACCATAGTACTTTGGCGATAATTTATTATCCTTCTTAGCTTGCTTGAGGGACATTTTTTTATATGGTTGTAGCCGTAAAAATACCCAATCTCCTACATCAAAATTTATCTCGCTGCGATGTTGATCTGCCTGTTGTTTCATTCGATTTTGTGCCAAATTCAGGTTATCCTTTAAGAGTTGGAGAACTTCTTGCCGATGCTCGATGTGATCTTCGACTGCTTGAACCTTCGAATTTTCCCTTAAATATGATGTAATCGATGGTGGATGATATCCATAAAGTGCCATAAATGGGGTCATTTTTGCTGCAGTATGGAAGGAAGTGTTATACCACCATTGAGCGAGAGGTAACCACTTGACCCATTGTGTTTGTTTATCAGATACAAAACAACGAAGATATCTTCCAAACATTTATTTACTATCTCTGTTTGACCATCAGATTGAGGATGATAAGATGAGCTATGAGCTAATTGAGTACCCAAACAAGAAAATAACTCCGTCCAAAAATTTCCCGTAAAAATGGGATCTCTGTCGCTCACAATAACCCTTGGGCTTCCATGTAGCTTTTGAATTCTGTCCACAAATGTAGTAGAAATTGTACTTGCTTTAAATGGATGAGATAATGCACAAAAGTGTGCATACTTGGTAAGTCTATCAACTACAACCATGATGACATTCTTGCCTTCGGACTTCGGTAAACCTGTGATAAAATCCATTGAAATCTCCTCCCAATGTTGACTTAGAATGGATAAAGGTTGTAGAAGTCCCGGGGTCTTAATTGTCTCCACTTTATTCTGCTGGCAAACCAAACATTCCGCCACAAACTTTTGAATATCAGATTTAAGGCCATCCCAAAAAAAATCTTTCTTCACCCCGTGGTAAGTTTTTAAAAATCCTGAGTGTCCTCCTAAAGGAGAAGTGTGCAATTCCAGAAGAATCTTTTGTTTTAGTTGGGAATTCTTACAAAGATATAAGCGATCTTTGTACCATAAGGAATCATTTTTCCAACTAAATGTATCAGATGTACTAGGATCTTGCCGCAACTTTTGAATGAGTATCCATACATCTTTGTCCTTCTTCCATTCATCTCTTGCTTCAGTTATCCAATCTGGTTGGATAATAGAAATGGCACAAAGCAATGCTTCCACCTCTTCATTCTTTCTTGAGAGTGCATCTTCAACAACATTAAGCTTTCCTCTTTTGTAGATTATTTCAAAGTCATAACCCAACATCTTTGTGACCCATTTTTGCTGCTCTTCTGAAGATATTCTTTGTTCCAAAAAGTGTTTAAGACTATCATGCTCAGTTTTTACCTTGAAGTGTCTTCCCATTAGGTAAGTTCGCCATTTCTTTAGTGCATGCATTATTGCTAACATTTCCTTCTCATAAATATGTTTCTGTAAATACTTTCCTTTGATTGGACGACTTTCAAAAGAAATGGGTCTTCCTTCCTGCATTAAAACTGATCCAATTCCATTTTCTGAGGCATCACATTCCACAATAAAGGTTTTTGTGAAGTTTGGCATAGCTAAGACCGGTGCTAGGCACATTGCCTCTTTAAGATGTTCAAAGGCCTTAGTTGCTTCAGGAGTCCATGAAAATGCATCTTTCTTCGATAATGTTGTTAGAGGTGCTGCTATTCTCCCATAATTCTTAAAAAACTTGTGATAATAGCCTGTTAACCCGAGAAATCCTCGCAACTGCTTTATTGTCTTAGGAACTTTCCATTCCTTAATGGCTTTAATTTTGTTAGGGTCTACTTTAACACCCTCGTGAGATATAATATGACCCAGATATTCCACCTCTTGTACTCCAAAGAAACATTTGGATGCTTTTGCATATAATTGTTTCTCCCGCAATAGTTTGAGCACCCTGTCAACATGTTCAACATGATCCTTCCAAGACCTGCTGTAGATTAGTATATCATCAAAAAATACTAGCACAAATTTTCTAAGGAAGGGCTTGAAAATGGAATTCATCAACCCTTGAAATGTAGAAGGTGCATTGGTAAGGCCAAAAGGTATGACCAAAAATTCATAATGACCCTCATGAGTTCGAAATGTTGTTTTCAGAATATCTTCAGTCTTCATTCTAATTTGATGATATCCTGAACGAAGATTCAACTTGGTAAAATAAATTGCTCCATGTAATTCATCCAATAATTCATCAATCACAGGAATGGGAAATTTGTCTTTAATGGTGAGCTTATTGAGCTCCCTATAATCCGGACATATTCGCCATGATCCATCCTTCTTGTGTACCAATACTACAGGAGCAGAGAAAGAACTTTGACTAGGTTGAATTATACCCGCCTCTAACATTTCGGCAATCATACGTTCAATTTCGCTCTTTTGGACATAAGGATATCTATAAGGCCTGATGTTTGGAGGAACACTTCCTGGAATCAAATGAATAGCATGATCATTATCACGAATAGGTGGGAGTCCTTTGGGAGTTTCAAACACCTTGGAATGATTGTCCAAGACTTGTTGGAGATCTGCAGAAATAGATGATTTTGATGTCGAAACTTCTAGTGAGCATAATTGTGCAATTACGCCTTGTTGTTCTTTCTTTAGAAGCTTTTTCATGACATTAGAGCTTATTATCCTTCCTGGCTTCCCTTCAATACCCCGTAATTCGACTTCCTTTCCTTCTGAAAAAAATGTCAAGAAAAGTTCTTGAAAATTAAAAGCTACCATCCCCAAAGATTGTAACCATTGTACCCCTAGTACAACATCAGCACCTCCCATAGGAATGGAAAGCATTGGACTAGTCAATACATATTCCCCCATGGTTAGCTTGATATTATGGCATTTTCCAGAGCAATTTATAGTTCCTCCATTTGCAACCATCACTTGACATTCTGGTGCTGGGTATATGAAACAATTTAATTCCTTGGCTACCTTACAATGAATAAAATTATGGGTGCTACCTGAATCAATCAACACTATTACCTTTTTCTTCTTGATTTGTCCTTTTATCTTGAGAGTTTTAGGAGTGGTAATTCCTGCCAGTGCATTACACGATATGGTCGGATTCATTTCTTCCTCTTCTAGGGCTGGTTCCTAGTGTATATCCTCTTCTTGTTCATTTTCTTCTTCCTCTTCACAATCTATGTAAAATAATTTCTTCTCAGGACACTTATGACCTTTAGTGTATTTTCTATCACAACTGTAGCAAAGCCCTTTTGCTCTTTTTCTTCCAATTGTTGTGGTGTCAACCTTGTAGGTTGTGGAAATCTAGGCGTAGCAACACTTCCTTCTTTATAGAATTGAGTGGTAGGCTTCCTTGTCGCCATTATTTTACATTCAACTTTTCTTGCCAACCTGAATGCCTTCTCCAATGAATCCGGTTCCAAAACACGAAATTCATGTTGGATGTTATCCTTTAACGTGCCTATGAAGAGATCGATCCTGTGTTCCTCTGGAATATCAGTTACCCTTATATTCAATTTTTGGAAGTCCTCAATGTGCTGCCCCACTAAACCCTTTTGTTTGAGATTTATCAATTGGCTAAAGAAGGTGTTGCTCTTTGTATCCTCATAATGTGCTATCATTTCCTCCGTAAAAATTAACCAAGTGACAATTTTTTTACGGGAGCAAAGCCATCGATACCATACAAATGTATTTTGTTCTAAATGTAAAGTTGCAATGCGTACCTTTTGTGTGTTTTGCACATTATGGAGATCAAAATAGTGCTCCATCTATAGTATCCATGTTACAGGATCCTTTCCATCAAACTTCCTCATATCCATTTTTGGAATATGGTGGTTCTTCCCACCAACATTAGAGTTTATGAAGTCACGATTAACATTTATTTTGTTCTCATCATGAATTTCCTCTACTATCTTTTCACCATTAGGAAACATTTTTGTATCAACTTTGTCAAACCTTCCATGTCTGCTTTTAGATCATCCATCTTAGCTTCCATGCCGCCTTCCATGCCATCCATCTTAGCTTCCACGCCATCCATCTAGCTTTCCCCACGCTCTTTTCTTCAAACCGTCCATCTTCACTTCCATGCCATCTATATTATATTCCACGCCTTTCTTCAAACCATCCGTCTTAGTTTCCACACCTTTCTTCAAAACTTCCATGTCATTTTTGTTGCTCTTTGCGAGAGCGAAATTTGTTGCACTTGCTCTTGTAATTTTGATATGTCATGTTGCCATTCTTCGTCTTCATGAGTCATAGTAGAGCTTTCTAAAGGCTTAATGGGTGTTGAATTATTTTTAGGTGCCATTTTAGAATCCAATATTGATACCTATTCTACAATATTCCCTTGGAATCAATTCAACTTGATTCTTCAAACAAGACTTATGCAATTCGGAAAAAAAAAAAATACACACCTTTTACTTGCCTTGAGGAGCTAGATATTGAAATTGAATTATCTCTGTAATTGAAAATATTCAATATCTGAAATTCAGCCCTGTAGTAGCCCTCTGAAGCTTCTTTCAAATTCCATAGGTCTGATCTAATTTAGATTCCCCAAGACAAAGATGTGTCCAATCTCCCACAATGACCTAATTCTGGACTGGTTCAGTATAGCAAACTTGTAGGACTTGCCACGTGTCACTGTTTCGTCCTTTGTCTCTGAAATTTATATCCAAGAAACTACAGTCCGTGTACTTGCAACCAATTTTTATGGCACTCAAATCCACTGCCCAGAGAGAGAGTTATTGAACTTTTCCCACGATCACCTCTTTGAGATGAAATTCAGGAGCCTGAAAAAGCACTACCTTCCACAGATCATATCTCCAAACATATTACGAACCAAGCTCTGAAATTTTTTGATGAATTTCCTCAAGATTTCAGCTTCACACCATACGAATTTCCAATTCTGAACCTTCATAGAAAAAAATTTATAGCGAAAATGCCACGATGACCTGTTTAGGAGCTTGAAAAAATACCTAACTTCCACAGATGATATCTCCGAAAATATTCCGAACCAAGCTCTAAAATTTTTAGAAAAGCTTCCTCAGGACTTCGGCTTCGTACCCTAAAAATTTGAGCTTCTGAAACTTTGTAGAAAAAAATTTATAGCGAAAATTCCACGATGACCTGTTTGGAGCAGCGAAACCCTAGAATCCAAACCTCTGATACCAAATGTTGTGTAACCAGCTCCAAAAATAGAAGAAAAAATATATCAACGCCTTAGAAATAAGCCACTTCGAGGGGGCAACCTCCAATACATTACATAAATGAACAATTCTTGGATGATACAATTTACAAAACCTCCTTTTTATATATAGGAGTCCATGTGGCCATAATGTAATCCTAGTGGGCCACAATGTAATCCTAGCCAACCTAACAATAATAATTTAAGGGCACAATAATAACAAAATGGGGGTTACAAGGGTACAATAATAACAATAAGGGGGTTACACTAACAGCAATAAGGGACTATACTAGTAATATAGGGACCTAACATACTACTACATTGTCCTTTCTATATTGTATATTATTTCAAATTCAAACCCTTGAATTTTGTATACTCGTTTGTTTTGATCTTTTGATGATAATATTTTCTCCAAAAAGTAATTTTGGCATATCATGGTTTCGCTTGACTTTAAAGTGCTTCTTGATGACGTATTTTCATCATTTTTTATTACATGTAAAATTTCTTCCATTTATTTTCCATATGTAGATTTCACCAAATATTTTCCCTTGAATAGTTTCCTTTAAAAATATGATGGTCTCCTTTATTTTGTAAATATTGCTCCAATTCCTTGGCATGATTCATCAAACTCTACTACAAATGTGTCATCGGCTTATTTTTCGCCCTTGGTGTTGGAAAACATCTTATATTTAACTCAAATTAGTTAAGGGTTGAGATGAAACCCCCATATACTTGGAAATATCTACTTGCAAGCCTCATCACTCCCTATCCTCAACTAACTAGTATTGTATTTATCTTCGTCAATTAAAATTGTATATTTTAACCCTATATAGTTAATTGTTGCAAATAAATTCTTAATAAAATATAAAATATGCAATGGAAAGCACACATTAACATGGATATCTTACCTTGAAAACCTAAATATAAGAAAACCAAAAATATTTTCAATACTTTCTTCTTTACAGTATTACAATACAAAATATTTATCTTCCGACATTTATAAATTTCCATTCTATTTACCATGGATTAGAATACAACCATATTTCCTTAATTGAAACTACAAAACCATGGGATAAACTACCATCAACCATAAATTTGTTAAATTCTAAAACCATGTGTTGATAACCACCAAAAACATATGCAAAAAACCCACTCCAATTTCTTTTTTCCAAGGATTTTGCCTCTCAACCCCTACATAGGGATTATTCCACCCCCTTTTACCCCTGCCCTCCCCCACCAAAAAAATGGGGTTGTCACCCCCCTTTTGATTCCCTTGCTGCACCCAATGAAACATATCACGCATGTAGGTAATCATGTGAAGAATATAAAACATACCCAACATTCTGACACTTGTTTTATTTTCACACAAGCGGTCACAAGAGTACATGATCAAAAAGCTAGGGAAAAAATTCCCCTCGCTTCTCTACACCAAGATAATTTCTCATTGCTCATATATTTTGTTAATGAATCTACAACATTCTTCAAAGTTCCCACCTTTACGAAAAAAACCTTCTTTTCTTAAACCATATCTCTCACAAAGTGATATTGAACATAAATATGTTTTATCTTAGAATGATACATTGTATTCTTCTCTAGGAATATTGCATATTATTTTCACAATCTATCCTCACAACTCATTGTTACTACCAATACAATACCTTAACACAATATCTACAACCATATTGTTTCTTTTTTACATGAGTAACTATCATTTAGTTAACTTTTGTAGATGAGAGTGTCGCTATATAATGTCTCTTGTTCATCCAATTGATTTCACCTCCGAATAGGTTAAGAACACTTATATATCTTCTCTTAATCGAATTTGTAACACAGTGTGTATCAACAAGCCATGTGTCTGACACACCATCCAATTATATTCTTCCTTGGTATCGCAGTCCATAATCGGTGGTTCCACACAAATACTTGAAATCCCTCTTTACTGTTTTCCAATGCTCCTTCCTTGGTTTTAACATATACCTACTCAACACTCCCATTACATGTGTAATGTCTAGACTAGTATAGATCATTACTTACATCAAACTTCCAAGTACATTGGCATATGGAACATGAGACATGTCCTCTTCCTCCTCTTGTTTCTTGGGAAATTGTTTTACAGATTAATTTACACTTATATGATTAGTGACCTTTACTGGTTTACATTCTTTCATATTAAACCTCTGCAAAATTGTCTCAACATTTCCTCTAATTTAACAATATGTTATTTTTTTTCTAATCTCTTTTAATTTCCATGGCCAAAATGAAATTTGTAACACCAATATCCTTCGTATCAAATTTAGAGGAAAATCAAGTTTTCACGTCCTCGAATATTTCCCTATCATTTCCAGTATGAACCATACCATCCATGTACAACACCCAATAACTAAGATGATCACCAAATAATTTGAAATACACACATTGATCTACTTTTCTCCTAGTGAAGCCAAGTACCAATATATAAGTATGAAATTTTTGATACGACATCCTTGGTGATTGATTTAACCCATATAGGGAATTATCAGCATGCATACCAACTCTTTCATTCCTTTCACGAAAAAATATTATAGTTTGTTCATGTATATTTATTCTTCTATATTTCCATGTAGGAATGTTTTTTTCACATCCATCTCTTTTACTTCAAAAAAAAAGAAGGAACAATATAGAAAAATAAATATAATATAAGCCACCTTGGAAATAGGAGAAAAATAATCACCAAAGTGAATTCCCTCTACCTGGGATTAGTATTTTGCTACTAACTGACCTTTGTATTTTGCCACTCTAACTTTTGTATTCAACTTCTTCTCAAATACCCATTTTATACCAATGGTATTTATTCTATCCAACAACTTCACTAGATCCCAAGCCTCATTTTTGTCTAAGGTCTCCATTTCTTCAACCATGACGTTTTTCCAGAGTTTGTCAGCATCCTCTAAATCCATTGCCTCCCTGACAATTCTAGGATAATTATTAATGATAAACAAAGAAAAATTTTGAATAGAAACAAGGTGTAGTATACCTTTATAGTTTCATTTTGTCCTAAATCAATCTCCTCATCATTGGAGTATGTTATTATTATTATTTTTATTCATGTTTTTTTATAGAGTCTAATTTATCATAATTTATTGAAGAAAAGATCCAATGGGAGAGGAAGATAAGATAAAATGGGAAGAATAAGAATATAAATAATTACAAGGAATAATAATCCAAGTAAAGGGAAGAGTCCCTCCAAGCTCAACAATCAAAGCTAGAGCGAGAAAGTAAACCAGACTCGACTACAACTAAGATTGATCTAACACCACTAGCAGTCACAGAAATCATGAGAGGCCATATTTTGATAATAGAGATTAGTATCATAAAAAAAAAGAGGAAGACGATAGTCAATATAAATAAGTTCATGATTGATCATAGCTAGAATATAATTTTGGAGCACACAAAGAAAACCTTTGTCACTTCACACATGTTGTCAGTGCATGTCACCAATAAGAGGCCTTATTGTACCTAATATGAGGAAGGATCCTCTATCCATGGCCTTATTAGGTACATAATTCTCTCATGATACTAAGAGTAATGTGATAGAACTCCTATAACAAATGAAAAGTAATTTAAATGCCTAGATAGTGGATTTTCAACAACAAATAACATTATCGAAGGAAGAAACCAAGATAAAGAAACAAAAGAGCATCAGATTAGAAGATTATATGGAATGTGTCTTAGTGTACATAAATCATATGATTCCTTGGTTTTATAGGTATATAATGGCTTGCATACATCACAAAATTTCTCATCGTAGTTGTTACCCCTTGTGGGAACTAGCTAAACATACAGGCGTTAAGTTTCAAGGAGTATTAAATGATGTTACTTAGATTAAATAATGGCAAAAAGAATATACTCAATCCAAACTAAATGTCATAGATTCAATCCATGGAATCACTTTATGACTCTATATCAATCAACTGATCTCTCAATATTTAGGAGAATCTAGAAAAGGACATAGCCTTGTCAATCGCCTAGTATGAATAGTGTTACTCCTTGTCATAAAGGATTATCAAAATTAATTGGTTTAGATGACTGTATTTTGGATCCATAACATAATTGAGAAAATTTCTGACGTGTTTCGATCCATATTATGTGGTTTGCCATATATTTTTTTCCTGATGATGAACCACATTATACGGTTTTAAACTCGTTGGAAATTTTCTCAGTTATGTGATGGATCCGGAAGACAATCGTCTAAATGTTTCTACTCAGAGAAGCCTCCATTCATATATGAATAGGTTTCCTTCAATTAGGAATCATATACAATAAATATAAGACGAGGATATGAACATGGAAACATAGACGGATCCAGAAGACAATCATCTAAATGTTTCTACTCACAGAATCCTTCATTCAGATATGAATAGGATTCCTTCAATTAGGAATCACATAAATGAAAGAGAAGATGAGAATATGAACATGGAACCATAGGAGGCATTTAACGCAAAAGAAGTTTCTTTTATTATTTTCATTATTAAACTTACCAAGAAAAATCTCATATAGAATTTGGTGGGCGCTGCTAAGCATCACACAGTGTTGAATTCATTTTCGGTTTCCTTGAAGAAGGATGTCCCAATCATCTCCAAGAGCACAATAGAATATCATTTCACTATGGAGAGTTTTATTCACAGTAGGATCTCATTATCTCATATTACTATCAAATCTGGGTAGCATACCTTTAGGAAATCCTAAATATCCCACTTGAAGACCCATTTAAAATTTAACAGCTTTTACCCTCATTGTTGAAACATATCAAGAATTTTTATTTCATTTTGAAATTAAGGAGATGATAAAGAGTTGTAATTAACCTGGAAAAAAAAAATTGAACAGTCACAAATGGAAATTAGAAACTCAAGCTTATAAATATTGTAAAGCCCTAAGTAGAAGGGGTTCCCAATCTTTGAATTTTGGTTCTTGTTTTAGGAACTTTGTTGTAGTTATATTTTTCTGTTTTTTTAATATATCTATAAACTAGAACTAGGAATTTTATACTTATGGAATCACTGCTTAATATGAAAAATCCTTAAAATATCATTGTTGGAGTTGTATTTATGCTTGCATCTTGTACTTATCTATGACTATTCTTAAATAGTTCGTGTATGCATGTACTTTGTGGGATGTATACTGTTATATTACAAAATACTAGACTGTTTCTCTCACATGCTTATTATTTTCTGTTCTATAGCTTTAATTTTATGAGTACTTATTAGATCATCATACTAACTTATTATGGAGTTGTTCTTGTTAAATTGTAGCAATAAAAGGGCTTCATTTGACTTATGCCTTAGTCAAATGAATAAATTTGATTTTCCAAATCAATAGGATGACTTGAGTTGTAGTTAGAAGGAGTGAAATGGCCAAATCACTCAGTTAAAAGAGTCAATTCAATTTTGTAGGCTAGAAGTAGAGTTTTGCATGAGTTTATTGCTAAAATCTAGCAATCTAGGGGAGTTATTATTAGTTAAACTCAATTATCTAAGTTCTATTATAGAATAGAGTCAGTAGGACTTCAATTGAGTAGTAGTAATTGTTGTTAACTCATTGATCTCTTAGCTAATTTATCAATTTACTAAAAATATCCCTAGTCATGCATCAAATTCGAATTGCATATTTTAGGTGGAGGAAAAGGCACAATGTAATTGTTAATTATATACTAGCTGAGTGTACAGGTTTTTCATTGGATTATGTGATTAGTTACTTCAGGATTTGTGCAAAGAAATAGGAAATTATCCTATATTTTATTAGCTAATTTAATCAAGGATTGTGCAAGAAAATAGGAGGAAGGTTGAGGCCTATTTTGGTTAAGTTTTGTTCAGAGCGGGTTGGAGAGCGGGAGATCAGTATTGCAGTGCAGGTGTAGCTTCAAGGATTGAAGTTGTCATTGTAATAGATCAATATTCTCATCTAATTTAATGCAAAATAGAGGAGGGATTTTTCCCAGTTGGGTTCCCAAGTAAAAATACTATGTTCATTGTGATTGAAGGGTTGCATGTTATTGCATGTGTTTCTATCGTATGTTTTCCTTTTGGCAAATTGAGTAGAAGAAATTGGTGTCTATTGTTTTCAATCTGAATTCATTAGAGTCTAAAAATTTTGAGTTATTTATAAATGGTATCAGATTTATTCAAGACTTCATAGAACCCAAGTTCTAGATCTTCTCTCAGAGAAATTTTGATTTCCAGAATTTTTGTTGCAGAGTTTCTTCAGTGCAAGAACAATGTCTTTTAATGGATTAAGGCTTAAGTATGCATTGGAGGGAACCTCGAATTTTTGTGCATACATGATGGAATTTGTAATGGATGGCAATGGAGTACTGGAATACACAAAAGAATTTATTCCAAAACCAGTAGCATCTTATGCATAAGCACTTTCTCAGTGGAATAAAGACACAAAAAACCCAGGAGGATTATTCTAGAGGGTGTCAAAGATCATGTGGTTTCGAATTTGAATGGAAAATAGACTACTTTTACAATGTGGAAAACTCTCAAAAATATATTCTAGAGTAGCAGTGATGCCAGGAAATTGGCATTGAGAGACAAGCTAAAAAATAAATTGTTGTTCAATACCTATTCAGATTCACCCAAGTTTGAGATGAACTTGGAGGATTTGGAGAAAATGTGTCATAATATGAATATGTGAGCTTAGCACTCCTTGTCCTTTTGAAATCTTGGCACAACTATCATGATTCAGTTAATGGAAGAGACAAGCTACCAGATTGGGAGAGAATTTGGTTTGATTTGGTGTAGGAGAAAGTCAGAAGTAACATTAGAGATGGTGTCACATCCAAATCTGAGGAGGAAGAAAAAGTTGCTTTGGAAAGAAAAGGAAAGAAGGAAAATGGCAAGAAGGTGCAAGGCAAGGTAGAATCTATCTAGAACCATGAAAATAAGAAAGATATCATTAAAAGTAAATGTTTTCACTGCCATGAATATGGACACTATGAAACTAAGTGTTCATATAATAAATCCAATAAGAATTCTACAAGAGCAGTAGGAGTTAATGCTCTCTAATCACAATTTGAGTTGGATTTCACCCTCATTGCATTCTTGGCAAGTACTGTATGAGGTAGTGTATGATGAGTATATTTTGGTGCTTCATTTCATATGAAAGGAAATAAGGAGTTATTCAGCCACCTAGAGGAAAGGGACCTACAATTACACATAGAACTTGGAGATGATGGAAGGTATAGTACCAAATGGATTGGCATTGTCACCTTTCAGAGGGAGTCGGCATCCCATCTTCACTTAAACAATGTAATGTATGTGCATGGACTAAAGAAAAAATTATTTTTTGTAGTTTTACTTGAATACCGTGGATATGATGTGGTGTTCATTAAGGGGAAATATTATCTGGAGCATGTTACTTTTGGACAAGTAAAAAAAAATGGTTGTTGGGTTAAAAATATTTACAATCTAGAGGTGGATGCATGCATTGCATTGAGCAGAAATGCGTAACATGTTCAGGGAAAAGATGTTGGAGAGCTCTGACATAGATGCATGGGACACCTACACCATGGATATTTGAAAATAATGCAGTAGATCACCATTGGACTTCCAAAATGAACCCTTGACCAACATGATGTTTGCAAGGGATGCACACTTGGAAAATATGTTAAATCCTCCTTCCAGAGCCGAGATAGCATAGCTAGATCCATCTTGCAGTGACTTCACTCAGATGTGTGTGGACCATTTTCTACAATATCGGTTGCAAATCACAGGTTTTATGTGATTTTTGTAGATGATTTTTCCCGCAAATTCTATATCTATTTTATGAAAAAGAAATATTAGGTTTATTAAAAAAAAAATTGAATTCAAATCCTTAGTGGAAAATGAGACTGGACATAAAATTAAATCCCTGAGAAGTGGTAATGGAGGATAGTATGTGTCTAATTCCTTCAAATAATTATGTTCCAAGGAGGGTATTAGAAGGGAGTTGATTGCACCTCATGACACACAGCAAAATGGGGTGGCAGAGAGGAAAAATAGAAGCATTGTAGGGGTTGCAAGAGAAATGTTGCATTATCATGGACTACCACTATACCTGTGGGTAGAAGCATGCAATATGGTTGTTTATTTACAGAACATGAGCCCTCATAAGATTCTTGGAATGATCACACCTAAAGAGGCTTTCTCTGGGAGGAATAAAAATGTATCACACTTCACATTTTTGGATCCATGGTCTATTATCATATCTCCAAAGATAGCAGGAAAAATTTGGAGCCTACTATAGAGAAGGGGATCTTTGTAGGATACACAGAGACACCTCATATGTATCGATTGTACATGGCTTCACTCAGGATTATTATGATGAGGATATGTGTCATATTTGATGAGGATAATGCCATGAGAAGCTCTCTAGAGCAAGAGCTAAGAATTCCAACGAAGGAGGACCTTCTAGCTCCAAAGGAGGAGTAGCAATCTGATTCACAAGATGTTGTGGTGAAACCACGTGTGGAGGAGAAGAGAGTAGATAGAGTGGAGGAACCCACTCACACAAATCCTTCTAGAGAAGGGAGGAAGAGAAGTAGGGAGGCAGAAAAATTGGTACAGGATGCTCAATAGCATGTTAGAGCTCCTATCTCCTTGCGCAAATAGAGGAGATCACTAGACATATATATCAGATATATGGAACTCATGACAAAAATAATTGAGTCTGAGCCATATTCATTTGATGAGGCATTTTCCCAGTAGGTATGGGTATATTCCATGGTGGAGGATTATGACTCTGTTAGTATCCTATAAATTATAGGATCTCAAGGTGACTAGATACTTCATACTTCTTGCAAAGTTTTCAGTATTGAAAGGCTTTTCAAAATTCAAATAATTTCAAGTAAAAATATGAAAAAGAAGAAAAGAGGGTATAAAAATAGATAAAAAGGAAAAAAAGAAAGAAAAACCCCAAAAAGAAATAAAACTGAAAGTGTTGCAAGTTCAAATGCCACTACTCACAAGTAGCAAGATCATCTCAAGATAACTAGAGCATCATTTTTATTGAATTGCTATGGCATCAGTCAAGGTTTTCGCTAGGGTTTTGCAGACTTTTGCAGCTGCAGAGAAGGCTTTTCTTGGAGCTGTAGATCCGGGGAAGCTCGCTCTTAGTGCGAATACAGTGGTATTCGCTGTTGTTTTTTGGACGGAAGGAGACCCAGAACCTCGTGATGAGACAAAATCGGCTCTGCTCCGCAGATCAGGATTGGATCTCTGGTCCAAAGCTAATGCAGTTAGCAAAGATAGTTTAAATTTTATCTTCCCACATCAAGGATCTGCGGAGAGGGACGAATCCAGATCGAAGGATTGTTGCATGCCAAACCCAACTGGTCTGATCTTCCAGGGCAACGGCAACGATGAAAATGTCTTGGAATCACGCTGGTTTAATGGCGGAAAAAAGACAGAAGCTAACCGGGGACTCAGATCTGGCCCCTGTCCCAGATCTATGGCGCTGGAGATCTGTTCTGATGTCAACGGCCGGCCAACAGGAAGCGGATCTAACGTTTTTCTGATCCTTTATGGTAGCCAAGAGACGCTCTTTGTCGAGGAGTTTCAGGCAACATTTCTGGTCAGGGAGGCAACGTTTGCATGTACCGAGGATCCTCTAGATAGCCCTCTTTTTGGAACGTTGTTTCTACTGATCCTTTTAAGACCCTGCCTCCCTCTCTTACGCATTCGTGTGGAGGAACTGGCGGTAAAAGCCAGGGACTTAGATCTGATCAGTTACCAGCGGGCACTGGAATCTCAGATACAGGTTGGATCTGGAGATTTTTGCACAGAAAAGAAATATTTCAAGGGTCTCTCGCTGAAGACAGTCTCGCCCTTACAAACCATAGGTAACGATCGAGCTCGGCTTCTCTGTTTTCAGTATGAGTTGCGGAAGAGGCATATCCTACACTCATGCCAGGATCTGTCCCCTTTCCTGCACCTGGAGGCAGAACAAAGTAATGAGCTGCCAGCACCCTCTAATCAGAGGCAACAGGTAATATCAAGTTGTTTTCAGATATTTATAAAACCCCCTGTGGGGAAATCTTGCTTAGTCTGGGTGCATGCAGATAACTCCACTCTGCAGCTGAAACAGCAAATATGGAGATTGATGGGCTACCCTATTCAGATCCAAAATTTGGTCAGTGGCAGACATTCGCTTCAGGACAGCAGAACCCTGAAGGAATATGACATTTTCCCAGAAATAACCATTGGCCTGAATCTCAGGCTGAAAGGGGGTGTTGCGCCCCAGGAAAAATCAAGCACTACTGGAGGAGATAAAGGGAAAAAGGCCACCTCTCAGCAGAAACCTACTGGAGGCCTCTCTTTTAAAAATATCTTACAGGGTAATAAAAATGCAGAGTCCCCGCCAGATCAAAGTGGATATACTCCTAGGCCATACATAGTAGATCAGCTTGGGCAAACCCCAGCCCTTAATATTGACTCTGCAGGAACAGAAGAGTATGTCAAGTTATATGAAACTCAGGCTCTAATATGTCGTTTTAACTGTTTTTGGCCAAAGCCAATGGATCTATTTCACTGGATCTTCACACGTTGGACTATGGAATGTGATATACATCTCTGTTCAAAGTGGTTTTTTATTGTCAAGTTTGCCTCCACGGAAGTCAAAGATCTAGTCATCAACTTAGGGCCATGGTTTTGGGGAACAACGGGTCTTTTTATGACTCCATGGTTTCCAGATTTCGACCCAAACACAATGACTGTCACCCAAATGCCAGTTTGGGTCTAGTTATATAACCTCCCCCTCCATTTTTGGAGTGAAAAAGTTATGGAGGGAATTGGGAACAGCATAGGGAAATACATCAAAACAGATCTGGAGAGACTTGAGGAGAGGATCTACACCTTTGCACGTATTTGTGTGGAAGTAGATCTAAGTAAAGGACTGCCGGAAAATATAAGGCTGATATACAAACAACAGAACTGGTTGCAAGGACTAGACTACGAAAACACTGCATTCAGATGCAGAGTTTGTAGGATGACTGGACACTTGCAAAATACATGCCCAGAAGCTAAGAAAGCAAACAGCAAGAAGAAACAGAAAGGGAAATAGAGAAAAGGGTGGCAATACCCCCCACCTGAGTCAGAGGAAGATGAATCAGAAGCAGAGGAGGAGGCTACTCCCACAGAGAATATTGTGCCAACTCAGGGACAAGAAATTCAAAAGGAAAACAAAACAGCTAATCAGGCTTCACAGCTCCACCCAAATTAGGCAGAAAAGACTAGTGAGGAGTTGAGTATTGGCGGGATCAAACGGCACCACTCCTCAGATACCTCAGATTCAGATAAGGACACAGGTTCCCAGATGGAAGAAAAGCAGTTAGTTCTTGCAACGATTGAGCCTTCTCAGGGAGAATGGCGCAAGGTTGAGAAGAAGAAGGGGAGGAAAACTTGAGGTGTGAGTCCTCTACTCACTCCTTGGAAGCAGTGGTTTTTTCCCAGTCTTCTCTCGACCCTTTTCTTTTTCTTTTTTTCTTTAAATTTTTCTTTTTTTCTTAATGCAGTCGTAGCCCAGCTATGATGCAGTGTGTGCCTTAGCACATGAGCCCTATGGGCAGTTGTCTGAAAATGCTTAAGTGCATTATGCTCCATGTAACTTTTCATTTTCTTAATAAAAAGTTACTAATTTTTTTCTGTGGAAAAAAAGTTCAAATGCCACTACTCATTAGATAGGTTTGTCCAGTCATATAGTTTAACCATGATTGGACAGTTTTCAGTTTTTGTTGATAGGTTATAAAATAAAGGTTTTCCAAACTGTTTAATCTTGGCTTCTCAATAGATAGGTAGAAAATGAGATTGGTTCAACAGCTTAATCTGAACCAATAGGAGAAATAAGGGATAGGGGTTAGGTTATAATTTCAAAAGAAAAGTGTTTCAGGGTCTGCAAGTCTAAATGCACCCTACAAAAGAAGAAGAAATGTTAGAGGATTAGTTTGGGTAGGTAGATATGCTGAGGAGGAAAATGGAAGGAATATATGTAATTCATTCTTCAAAGTATAGCATCGAGATTTTATCTTCCCATGCTGCAAGAAGAAATTAAAAGAAGGCGGTGTTTACACGCAAAGGGCAGAAAGGGAGTTACTGTTAGAAAATTATATATTATGGAGCAATGCAACATATAAAATATGCGGAAAATAGAAGCACACAAAACACATAAAAACATAGAGACACAGATATACGTGGTTCACCCAGTTTGGGCTACGTCCACCCCGAACAACCAGTCCTTCATTTCTATTATCCAGCAAAAATGAAGAGACAAAACCTACAGCAGATCCAATGTAATATCCTTTGTTCTCTCTCACAGTCTCCCTCTCTGTTTCTCGCTCCGAGAATACACATACAATGCACAGCCGCAATACAATGCCCTCATAAAAGCGAGGGGTTACCTTCTAGGGCAAAACCCTAATCTAAACATAACTTCTACCGTCAGATCATTTGCCTAATGAACGGCCCAGATTAACTAGAAATTACTATACTTTTACAAGGCAATTTTACATCTGTTTTTAATTTCGGGGGCGCTGCCCCCGAAAACCCCCGCCAGGGGGGGGGCTCTGAAAAGCGTTGTCTCCCCCCCTAGACCCCCCCACGGCAGCGATTAATTATGGGCGGCGTTGCCGCCCCTTTTAAGGTACAGGGGTCCAATGTCAGAATACAGTAAACAAGATAATCAAGCTCCACACCCAACAATCTCCGACTTGGAGACTGATTGTAGCAACTCCACCGTTGCTTCATTTTCTGGACAATGACTCCTCTTTAAACTTGGTTGTTTCTCATCTTCATCGTCATCCTTGAAGACTAATTGAAACTGAGCATATTCTTAGTTTCTCCCTGGTTACAACTTTTGTTAGCATATCTGCAGGATTTTGGCTAGCGTGTATCTTTTCCAGCTTCAACTGTCCATCTTCCAATATTGACCGTATGAAATTGTACTTGAGTTGTATGTGTTTTAGCCTTGGAATGAAATGCTAAGTTCTTTGCAAGATGAATGACACTTTGGCTATCACTGTATAACGTCCCCATATCATGCTTCTTACCCAATTCATCCATAAACCTTTGTAACCAAATCATTTCTTTACTAGCCTCTGTAGCAGCAACATACTCTGCTTCTGTTGTTGAAAGTGCAACAACACTTTGGATTTGAAACCCAATCGATACTGCTCCACTATAGTGAATAGATATCCCGTAGTGCTCCTCCTGTTATCTCTGTCAACTGCCATATCTGCATCAACATATCCCTGTAGAGCAATGTTTGAACCACCAAAGCATAATGCTTGATTTGTGGTATCTCTCAAATATATGAGAATCCATTTTACTGCCATCCAATGTTCTTTTCCTAGATTATTCATGTACCTACTAACAACTCCCACTGCATGTGCAATATCAAGCCTTGTGCATACCATTGCATACATTAAGCTTCCAACTGCTGATGCATATGGAAATTTAGACATATAATCCATGTCTTCTGGGGTCTTGGGGCACATCTCCTTACTAAGTTTGAAATGGCTAGCAAAAGGTGTACTAACTGGTTTGCATTCTCGTATATTAAATATTTTCAACACCTTCTATGCTCATTCGAGACGGTGTTAATTTGTGATTTTCCCGTCTCTTTCCTATCTCTAGTTATCCTCATACCAAGGATTTGTTTTGCAGCTCCCAAATCCTTCATTGCAAAGGAATTTTCCAATTTTATTTTGAGCACAATTATTTTTTGCATGTTAGATCCTGAAACAAGCATGTCATCTACATACAATAACAATATAATATAGCTGCCATCACTTTTCCTTTTTAGATAAACACAATGATCAGAGTGACATCTAGTATAACCTTTTTCAGACATAAACTTGTCAAATTTTAGATACCACTACCTTGGAGCCTGTTTTAAGCCATACAAGCTCTTCTTTAACTTGCACACCAATTTTCTTTCCCTTTTACCTCATATCCTTCTGGTTTCTTCATGTATATCTCTTCCTCCAAATCTCCATGGAGAAATGTTGTCTTTACATCTAACTGTTCAAGATGTAAATATTCCGCTGCTACAAGACTTAAGATAGTTCTGATTGAATTCATCTTAACAACAGGAGAAAATATTTCATCAAAATCAATACCTTTCTTCTATGCAAACCCCTTCACCACAAGTCTAGCTTTGTACCTCTGCTTTCCTCCATCTTCTTCCTTCAGCCTATAAACCCATTTATTCTGCAATGTAGTTTTACCTGCAGGCAACCTGACTAAGTCCCAAGTCTGGTTATGCATTAAGGAGTCCAACTCTTCTTCCATGGCTAGCTCCCACTTCTTCCTGCTTTCAACCAGCATTGCTTCTTCATAACTTTCAGGTTCACCAGAATCAGTCAGCAATAAATAATATAATGAAGGAGAGTATCGTTCAAGGGGTCTACTTATCCTAGTAGATCTTCTAACACCACTTTTTAGGTGTTTGAGGTGCCTATTGCTGTTGTGGTGGTTGCTGCTACTGTGGTTGTTGATTATTATTATTTTCAGGCACCTTTACTTTTTCAAATATCTCATCAAAAACCATGTATTCCTTGCTTTCTTTTTCCTGTTTATTTTCCTGCAACTAATTTTTATACAAGACCTTTTCATTGAATATTACATCTCTCCTCCCAATGATTTTTTTATTTTCATAATCATATAAGCGATAACTAAAATCATTAACACCATATCCAATAAAGGTACATTTCTTTGATTTTGCCTCAAGCTTTGTTCTATTTTCTTTATCAATATGGACAAAGGCCTCACAACCAAAAGGCTTTAAAAAGGAGTAGTTTACCTTTTACTCCGTCCATGCTTCCTCTCGGAATACCACCATCCAAGGAACTTGAAGGCCCTCTGCTTATTAGATAAACAACAAGATTCTGCAGCATCCGCCCAAAATCGTAAAGGCAATCTCATGCACCTTGCAGGCTCCATGATTGTTCTATTCATCCTTTTTGACACACCATTTTCTTGTGGTGTTCTTGGAACTGTCCTCTCTCTGCGAATTACATGATCTGAACAGTACCTATCAAACTCTTTGCTGCAATATTCACCTCAATTGTATGATTTGAGACACTTCAACTTCTTTCCTGTCTCAATCTCAACCAAAGTTTTCCATTTCTTGAAAGTATCAAATACATCAGATTTATTCTGAATACAATAAATCCATGTTTTTCTAGTTGCATCATCAATAAAAGTAACATAATAACGAGAGCCACCGAGAGATGATACATGAGCAGGTCCCCATACATCTGTATGCACAAGCTCCAATTTTTCGCTCTTCTTTTCTTTCCCAACTCTGAGAAATCTGACTCTCTTCTGTTTTCCATAAATGCAATTCTCACATAAATCCAAATCAACATTCTTCAAACCTGGCAGCAAATTTCTTGAGTGAAGAATTTTCATCCCCTTCTCACTCATGTGTCCGAGCCTATGATGCCATAATGCTACATCTACTCCTTTGGAAGTTAAAGCATTAACAGAGTTAGAAATACCATTGCATAAATACAATGTACCAACCTTTTCACCTTTTGCTATTACCAGCGCTCCTTTGGTGACCTTCCAAGTTTTATCTGTGAAAGTTGTCACACAACCTTCACTGCCTAACTACCCTATTGAAATCAGGTTTTTCTTTAGATCTGGAACATGTCTTACCTCCTTTAGTAGCCATTGGTTTCCATTCTATTGTTTTAAAAGAACTTTACCCATTCCAACAATTTTACAGGGTTTATCATCACCCAAACGAACTTGTCCAAAATCTCCTTGAACATAGTCATGAAAATATTTCTTATCAGGTGTGGCATGGAATGAAGCCCTTGAATCTACAACCCAAGAATCAGTAACATTTTCGAAAGAAATAATCAAAGCATCTTGTAACACATCACCTGTCACATTTGCTTCATGATTGTTTTCTTGCTGTGTGTCTCCTTCTTTTCCCTTCTGAGATCTACAGTCTTTCTTTAGGTGTCCTTTCTTTCCGCAATTCCAACACACTATTCCTGATCTGGACTTGGATCTACCTTTCCTTGATTTACTGTGATATCCCAAGCTCTTTCCTCTTTCCATTCTTCTTCCCCTAGACTCTGCACTCAAAGAATTACCTGATGTCTCACCGGAGCTTTTCCGTCGCATTTCCTCGCTAAGGATAGCACCAACAACATCATCAAACTTTAAAGTACTAGATCTAGAGATAGAGTTACTAATGGCCATTACTAAACCATTTCAACTCTCTGGCAATGAGCACAAGAATAACAGAGCTCTAACTTCATCATCAAAGTTTACCCCTACAAAACTTAACTGACTGGTAACTGTATTAAATTCATTTAAATGGTCTTCAACAGATCCACCTTCCGACATCTTCATATTAAATAGTCGTTTCATAAGAAATACTTTGTCTGAGACCGAGGGTTTTTCATATAGTTTCGCCAACGTCTACATCAAACCCTCTGTTGTTTTTTCCTTCGAAATATTGAAGGCGACGGACGCCGCAAGACACAACCGTACTGTTCTGAGTGCCTTTCTATCGAGAATGTTCCATTCCGCGTCTGTCATGGCCGCCGACTTCTTTGTTTTTCCACTCAATGGTAGGTATAGATATTTCTGATACAGATAATCTTCCATTTGCATCTTCCACGGCGGGAATTTTTGGCCATTAAATTTCTCGACCCTAAACTTACCATCGTCTGCCATTTCTCCCGCTCGAACCAGGAACCCTTCTTTCCTGTGAGTTTATCAGCCAAATATACCTTCGGCTCTGATACCAGTTGTTAGAAAATTATATAATTATGGATCAATGCAACATATAAAATATGCCAAAAATACAAGCACACAAAACACATAAAACCAGAGAGACACAGATATACGTGGTTCACCCAGTTTGGGCTACGTCCACCCCGAACAGTCAGTCCTTCCTTTCTATTATCCAGCAAAAATTTAAGAGACAAAACCTACAGCAGATCCGCTGTAATATCCTCTATTCTCTCTCACAGTCTCCCTCTCTGTTTCTCTCTCCAAGAATACACATACATTGCACAGCCGCAATACAATGCCCTCATAAAATCGAGGGGTTGCCTTCTAGGGCAAAAAACCCTAATCTAAACATAACTTCTACCGTCAGATCATTTGTCTAATGAACGGCCCAGATTGACTAGAAATTACTATACTTTTATAAGGACATTTTACATATGTTTTTAGCTTCGGGGGCGCTGCCCCCGAAAGCCCCCACCAGGGGGGGCTCCAAAAAGCGCTGCCGCCCCCCCTGGACCCCCCACGGCAGCGATTAATTATGGGCGATGTTGCCGCCCCTTTTAAGGTACAGGGTCCAATGCTGTGATACAAAGTAAACAAGATAATCAGGCTCCACACCCAACAGTCCATATCGGTGATAGTGTGTTGGAAATGTGGGAAGAAAGGAAACCTTAAGAAAGACTATAAGTCTCAGAAGGGATAAGAAGGAGATACGCAGCAAGAAAATGATCATGAAACGAATGCGACAGGTGATGTAATGCAATATGCTTTGATTATTTATTTATAAAAATTTATTGATGCCTGGGTGGTAGATTCTAGGGCCTCATTCCATGCCACACCTGATATGAAACATTTTCATGACTATGTTCAAGAAGATTTTGAACAGGTTCATTTGGGTGATGATAAACCTTGTAAAATCATTGGAATGGGTAAATTTCTTGTTAAACATCATAATGTAAACCAATGGTTATTAAAGGAGGTAAGGAATGTTCCAGATCTAAAGAAAAATATTATTTCAATAGGGTAATTAGGCTATGAAGGTTTTGTGACAACTTTTACAAATAAAACCTGGAAAGTCACTAAAGGAGCCTTGGTAATAGAAAAAGGAGAAAAGGTTGGTACATTGTATTTATGCAATAGTATTTCTAATTATGTTAATGCTTTAAACTCCATAGGAGCAGATGCAGCATTACGACATCATAGGCTCGGACACATGAGTGAAAAAGGGGAAGAATATTCTTCACTCAAGAAATTTGTTGTCGGGTTTGAAGAATATTGATTCGGATTTCTGTGCGAATTGTGTTTATGGAAAATATAAGAGAGTCGGGTTTCTTAGAGTTTGGAAAGAAAAGAAGAGCGAAAAAATAGAGCTTGTGCATAAAAATGTATGGGGACCTGCTCAGGTATCATCTCTCATTGGCTCTCGTTATTATGTTACTTTTATTGATGATGCAACTAGAAAAACTTGGATTTATTGTATTCAAAATAAATTTGATGTATTTGATACTTTCAAGAAATGTAAGATTTGTTTGAGATTTATACAGGAAAGAAGTTGAAGTGTCTCGTATTATACAATGGGGGTGAATATTGTATCAAATATTTTGATAGGTACTATTCAGAGCATGGAATTCACAGAGAGAAGACAATTCCAAGAACACCATAGTAAAATGGTGTGTCAGAAAGTATGATCAGGACAATCATGGAGTGTGCAAGGTGCATGAGATTCCATGCAGGATTTCCTTTAAAAAAATTGGTAGATGTTGTCGATATTGTTGTTTATGTAATAAATAGAGGTCCTTCAAGTTCCTTGGATGGTGGTATTCTAGAGGAGGCATGGACAAGTAAAAAGGTAAACTACTCATTTTTAAATCCTTTTGGTTGTGAGGCCTTTGTCCATATTAATAAACAAAATAGAACAAAGCTTGAGGAAAAAGCAAAGAAATGTACCTTTATTAGATATGGTGTTAATGATTTTGGTTATCACTTATATGATTATGAAAATCACAAACTCATTAGGAGAAGAGATGTAATATTCAATGAAAAGGTCTTGTATAAGGATCAGTTGCAGGAAAAGAAACAGGAAAAAGAAAACAAATAATACAAAGTTCTTAATGAGATCAAAGAAAAAATTAAAGGTTCCTAAAAATAATAATAATCAACAATCACAGTTGTTGGAAAATTATATATTATGAAGCAATGGAACACACAAAAATATGAGGAAATACAAACACAAAAAACATATCAAACAAGAGAGACACAAATATATGTGGTTCACTCAACTTGGGCTACGTCCATGGAGAAACACCCAGCCCTTCCTTTATATTATCCAGAAAAATGAAAAGACACAACATACAACAAATCTGTTGTATTTTCCTCTATTCTCTCACACAGTCACTCTTTCTCTTTCTCGCTCAGAATACACTCTCAACACACAAACACAATACAATACCACCACAATAGCAACATACGCCTAAAACACTTGAAATTGGTTTCAGAATATCTATTAGGATAATTAAACCCCCTTAACGATACTCTCCTTCATTATATTAGGTATTTTTGATTGATTCTAGTGAACCAGAATGTTATGAAGAAGCAATGCAAGAAGAAACCAGGAAGAAGTGGGAGCTATCCATGAAAGAAGAGATGGACTCATTTGTACATAACTTGACTTGGGACTTAGTTAGGTTGCTTGCAGGTAAAACAACATTGCAGAATAAATGTGTTTACAGGTTGAAGGAAGAATATGGAGGAAAACAGAGATACAAAACTATACTTGTGGTGAAGTAGTTTGCACAGAAGAAAGGTATTAATTTTGATGAAATATTTTCTCTTGTTGTTAAAATGACTTCAATCAGAACTATTTTAAGCCTTGTAGAAGTGGAAGATTTGCATCCTGAAAAGTTAGATGTGTAGAAATTATATAACTAATGCGTTATACATCCAAGATTCTCCTGATCACACACTATTTGACTTCATGCACAATACAAAATCTCTTCCACTATTGATCATTACTTGCGGAAATTAAATCAATTGCATGCACACATTGAAACCATAAAAATTCACACATATGAACACAGTGTTTTAATGGGAAAGCCTGAAGCTAAAAACCCCAACTATCTGTATATAATATATGTCATAGAGATCATGTAAAAATCCTCATAAAAAGTTGATCATATCCAGCTCTCGGTACAATACAATCGCTACACACTAATCAGGCCTGATCTAGCAAATCCATGCACCGATCTCTGCCACCTACTAGCCTACCTCTACTGTGCAATCCCTGTTGAATATTGGCTCTGAATGAACTCAAATTGGTCCAGCCTTGCTCACGCAATCCTCATTGGCATCAACATCAATGTGTGGTGCAAATTCATGTAACACTATAGTCACAACTGATAGTCAACCTGCTCTTTCACCTACCTCTCCACTGGTCTCCACTGAAATTGTCCATGCACTGTAGTTAAATAATGTATTCTTCAATTGATTAATGAGTTAATAATTAGTGAATTAATTATAATTAATTCACACCACTCTCACTAGTGTATCAATCAGTTAGACTAGATACAACTAGCTCAATTGTGTCTAACTGAGTTAAACTGAACACAACTCCACCAACTACCTCAATAACTCCACCAAACTCTATCACATGAGTTCTAACTGAAGTTTCCATGCAATAGCTCCACTTAACCCTCAGGAATAGCGTAATTCCTTCTATTAGCTCTTGTGCCACATCTATGCACTTAACTGAAGTGCTCTAAGAGAATAAGATAATGTTTATAGTCCAAATATTATTAAGAGCTAATAATATTCGACATATCTATTTTTAGACTGGAAATCTAAAAATAGATCCGGCCCAGTATGTCTAAAAATAGAAGTCCATCTATTTTTCCAACTTGACCAACCATCCACAAATAGCATCTTGCAACTCATAGAATATGATCGACATGTCTAAAAATAGACATAGTCTAAAAATAGTCTTGTGCCAAAAATAGCTTGCGGCCCACTTAATGAAGGCGACTCTTTTCACTAAGCTCGTCATCTTGTTGCAATCTCAACACTCCCTCTCAACAACATAAGGATTACCTGCCACCCCGATCCTGCCTCTATGGTATTCAAATTTTCTCCTGGTGAGCGCCTTCGTCAAGATATCAGCATTCTAATCCTCCGTAGGAATGTAAGAAAGTAACATGATCTTCCGTTGCACACAATTGTTGGGAAAAATACTGAGAGGGGGGGTGAATCGGTATTTAGAGCTTATAATATAAATTCAACTTTTTCTTTTGAGCAGATTTCCATACGCAATTTTTATGAATGGAACTAGCGTATGCACGCAGAAATGCAGAAGGAAACTAGCGTATATTGATTTAACTTTCCAGATTTAGAGAAAATTCTTAGAAGCAATCTTATAAACAGATTTATCAATTATGTATCATATTATGAGAAGTAATCAACATAATAAAGCATCACACACATGAACACCAATATTTAAGGTGGAAACCCAATTCGGGAGAAAACCACCGCTGTTGTCGTCTCTGTTTTCAATCCTTATTATATAGAAAACCTTTTACAACATAGTATTGATGCAGACTCACACCAGTACGCAAGCTTCTACCTGCAGAAGGCTACAACCTTCTCTCATTTTCCAGCTACAACTGGAAGGGAGCTCCGACCCCCTGATCTCGTTTACCAGCCTCTCCTGGAAGGGAGCTTCGACCCCCTGAAATCAATCACCAGCATCTACTGACAGAAAGCTTCTTCTTTCATACTGAAGGCTTCAACCCCCAGATCTACTGTTGACCACGTTTCATCAATTTTCATACTGGATCCAACAGCTTCAACACAACCCTTCACTTAACATCAACAAACATACTTTGCCCAATACTTCAAACAGAACAGTGAGACCACTGTAACCAGAATGTCAGAAATAAACCAGACTTCAGAATAGATATGTAGATACAAACTCAACCCTGAACATTCATTAATTCAAATAGCATACGCTACTTTTCTTCACTGAAGCCGTGTACATACGCGCTTTCCTACATACCAACCCGCGTATATACACGCTTTTTCTGAAACCAACTAGCGTATAGATCTGTAAAAATAAATTATGTAGAACAGAACATATCTATAAAACTTACCCAGATTTATTCATTTTCTTCAGCAGACTTCTGCCAGTTCTTCATGATTTCGTCAGTTGATCAAATTAGAGATTCATCATCGTCAGATCTAGAGATCTTGAACCATCATTATATCCATGGGTGCATTATAGATTCAGATATATCAATTAAGAATAGAGTTTATCCATGCAGATATTCCTTAGAGAAATTTATTCATCAACAACCCTTACACATGCACACTTGCACTATGATCTTCTTCTCCTTAAATAGATTAGCTTTTACCAATACCATGACCCAAAACCACACAACTTCCGATGGTATTCTTGGACAGAATCAAATAAACCATACAGCGCTCAATACTGTGTGCCAAAACCATGTTAATGCCCCTTGGTATTATAATTTTGGAGCGCAAAAGGGCATACGCGACTTGGGACATACTTATCCGCATGCATACATGACTTGACCTTTACAAACTCGCGTATACATTGTGACATATTATATTTATCATTTCTTTGGCACTTACTGGAATTCTTTTCTTTGTTACTTCTGATCTGCTCTGTAGATACATCATATTTACATCATTAACAAATAGGTTGCTATCCAAAGACATCTCATCAAGTCAGTTTCTATCAAGAACAACTTCATTAAGTAGGTTGCCATCAAGGACAACACATTGCATCATATTACCAACAATCTCCCCCTTTGGACTTGATGGCAACCATGATGGTGTTTGATCACCACAACAGATAGATTATAACCATTATTCAAAGACCATGATACTCTCCCCCTTTGACATCAAGGGAAAAGGGCGTTTCAAAACCAAAACAAGGTTTTTCTTCTCTTGTAGAAAGAAGAGCTCTGTAGATCTGATGTGCACTAAAGTTACCATGCTCCCCCTGAGTTCATGTTGAATCTTAAAACATATTTTTCAAAGAAGTACTTGACTCTATGACCTTTCCTATCACCAAGGACTCATACTTACATCAATGATCCAACCAAGTGGATTTACATATGTGACACAAGTACCCAACCAAGTGGGTTTACACATTTGAAGCAGTCCTTACATGACTGAATATAACACTTTACATCATATGTCTCAACATGACCTTTTCATCAGATTATAGAAATAACTTATACAATCAAGACCAAAGAATCTCAAGCATGAGATCAAACTACAACAAATAATTAGAATGCCAACAATGCATCCTTTCCACATGACCAATGCTCCCCCTTAGCTTGTGCATCCTGAACACTTTCAACAACAAATCATCAAGGCATCTTCATCAAACATCAGAGAATGAAATAGAAATATGAGAGCTGAAACATCATCAGAGATACCAATCAGCACCATAGCTGTGCTGAAGAATGCTGACCCACGAAAAATTTGTCAGCAAACACCCATACGCGGTTTTCTGTGTATAAACTCGCGTATATACGCGACTGTCCTTCAGGAAATCCGTGTATCCAATTTAATTTTTCTGTTTTCAAGTAGATCTAATCTTCTGCATGGCAGAGACTACTCCCAGCTTCTGTCTGAGGTATTCGAACGCTTCCCTGGGTAAAGGTTTAGTAAATATATCAGCAACTTGTTCTTTGGAGGGAACATACTCCAGATTCACCTTTTTTTCAAGCACTTGTTCACGTAAGAAGTGATACTTGATGGGAATGTGCTTGGTCTTGGAATGCATAATAGGATTCTTTGAGATACTGATGGCACTTTTATTATCACACATAATGGAGATAGGAGGTGAACATTTGATTTGAATGTCTTGTAAGGTTTGCATCATCCAAAGAAGTTGAGTGCAACATGATGCGGCAGCCACATATTCTACTTCTGTTGTAGATAAGGCAATAGATCTTTGCTTCTTGCTGAACCAAGATACCAACCGGGGCCCCATATAGAATGCACCACCACTAGTGCTTTTCCGATCATCAACATTCCAGCCCAGTCTGCATCAGTGTAAGCATGAAGAGTAAGATCACCATTCTTTGGATACCATAGTCCAAAGTCTTGAGTTCCTTGTAGATATTTGAATATTCTTTTCACAGCCTGAAGGTGAGACTCTTTTGGATTAGCTTGGAATCGTCCAAAAATCCCATCTGCATGCATAATGTCTGGTCTAGTCCCAGTGAGATAAAGTAGACTTCCTATCATAGATTTGTATTTTGGTTGATTCACCGGGGGGGAATCATCATGAGAACTAAGATTACATCCGGTTATCATTCGTGTACTTACAGGTTTGCATTCTTCCATGCCATACTTCTTCATAATTTTCTTAAGATATTTTGCTTGTGATAAGAATATGCCATCTGTTGCTTGTTGCACTTGCAAGCCAAGAAAGAATGTTAGTTCCCCAAGTAAAGACATTTCAAATTCTTTCTGCATAACAGAAGCAAATTTCTGACTCGTATATTCTTCATTACTTACAAAAATGATATCATCAACATATACAACCACAATCAATAGTTTATCATTTTCATTTTTTGTGTATAAGTTGCTAGATTCAGCAAACCCCTTTGAAAATCCTTGTTGATGAAGATATTTTTCAAGACGATAATACCATGCCCTTGGACCTTGTTTGAGACCATATAGAGCCTTTTTAAGTCTACAAAAAATTTCTTCATCATTTCCCAAAATGAATCCTTCTGTTTGTTCTATATAAACTTCTTCTTCTAGATCACCATTGAGAAAAGCAGATTTAACATCCATTTGATAAACTTTGATTTGTTGGAAGCTTGAAAAGGCAAGAAACATTCTTATGGCTTCAAGTCTGGCTACATGAGCAAAGGTTTCTTCAAAGTCTATACCTTCTTGTTGAGCATACCTTTGCACACAAGTCTAGCCATTGTTCCGGAATCATCAAACATAGCTCTGGCCATTTGTTGAACTGTTCTATTCATTCTTTCTGCTACGCCATTTTGTTGTGGAGTGCCAGCTATAGAAAATAGTCTTTTTATGCCATGTTGTTCACAAAATTCAAGGAATTCATCTGATGTATATTCTCCTCCTCGATCAGATCTAAGACACTTGATTTTTAGATCTAATTCATTTTCAACCAGTGCTTTGAAGATCTGAAATTTCTCAAATGCTTCATCTTTGTGTTTAATCAACCCAATCCAACACATTCTAAAGAAATCATCAATAAACAAGATATAGTATTGTTCACCACGTGGTGACTTTTTCCTCACAAGTCCACATATGTCAGTATGAATGAGTTCAAGAGGCTTACTTGATGATCCTTCCTTGGCATTAAATTTCACTCTGGTTTGCTTACCGAATTGGCAAGATTTGCATATGATACTTTCAGGTAGAGTAATATTGGGAAGATCACGAACAACTTTAAGTCTGCTTGATTTGTTAATTTGAGAGAAGCTCAGATGCCCCAACCTTCTATGCCATAGCCAGTTTTCTGAAGATTTACTCAAGTAACATTGTTCTTTGCAGTTCTTCAATACATACAGGTTGCTTGGAGTTCTTTTTCCTTTTATAATTGTTTTACATGTATCAAGATCACGTACCACACATTCTTTTGAACTAAAGACAACTTCAGTTCCTTGATCACACATTTGACTTACACTTAACAGGTTATGCTTTAATCCATCCACATACATGACATTATTAGCTTTCACCTTTTCTTTTAGAAAAACAGACCCTTTTCCCTTAATGACGGCAGGAGTATCATTTCCAAATGTAACATTCTTTTCTTTTTCTAGAGCACTATATGCAAGAAGTTTGTTTTTGTCACCTGTCATGTGTTTTGAGCATCCACTATCAATGTACCATTGATTTTCTTCACCTTCTGCAAATAAATCTATGCCACATTTTTCAACCTGTAATTCCTTCTTTTTCCACACTTTGGAGCTTGAAGGAAAATGCTCTTTTGGCTGGACTTTTCTCCTGCATTCAGATCCTTCATGGCCAAAGTTATTGCAATAAGAACATTTAACTTCATTTTGAAGAGGAGAAAAGTTGTTATAGGTATTATTATTTGTTCCAATATCAACCCTTTTCTTTCTTTCTTCTCTTGTCATGATGGTTTTATATGCAACACATTGAACAGCTTTATGACCAAGATTATGACATGAGAAACATTGTCCATTGAAGAAGAAATTTCTGCGATCATTAAATCTTCTGCTTGAATTTACCTGTTGGTTGGTGTTTCTTTGAAATGTATTCTTGTTAGTGTTATTTGAATTGAGATGGTCATTCTTTACCTACGAAGATTCTTTATTCCCTTGCTGAGTGGCAGAATGTTGTATACTGGTTGTAGCTGCTTTCAGATAATTTGGTGCTGAAGTCTGAGAAGATTTTCCAATATATCCAAGACATGTCTTTATAAAAGGAGAACGTTGTACCTTGATAATCTCATCTAAGTTTTCAGATCCTTTAGCAAATATAAGATTCAAATTCTTTGCTTTGTCAATTTCTTTTCTTAGACTTACTATTTCACATTCTAATTTCTCATTGTGTTTCTCCTTTTCTTCAAGCTGATTTTTCAGAGTTTCTATGGATATTTTACTTTCTTCTAAGCATATTTTACTTTCTTCTAAGCATATTTTGAGTTGATTGAATTCATCAAGAAAATCATTGTCCTCTAAATCATCCATAAAAGTATCTTTTTCTTCTCTAGATTCTTTTTCAAATGCCATGAGAAGTCTAAGATCTTGTTCACATTCTTCCTCACTGTCAGATAACCCATCACTGTCTTCATGTGTATAGTAACTTTTTCTAGTGCTAAACCGATTCTTATTCCTTCTTGCTACTTCCTTCCCTTTTTCATGTGTTTCTTTGTAAGGACACTTGGCAGCATAATGACCAACTCTTCCACAAGCAAAACATTTGAAAGTAAGCTTACCTCTGAACCGTCCTGTGTCAAGTTGGAGTTTCTTTACAAAATTTACCTCATCTTCTTCTGAGATATACCCTGATCCTTCTGTCTCTTGTACTTATTTCCCTTTTGTAGAAGCTCTAAAGACGGCTTCTTTGACTTCAGATGGTCCTCCTTTTCTCATTTCACATGCAGTTAGTATGCCATGAAGTTGCACCACAGTAAGATTTTGAATATCCTACTTTTCTTCAAGAGCAGAAACTTTTGATTCAAATTTTGTTGTTATGATCTTAAAACTTTCTCAACCAAAGTAGATTCGGTTATTGTTTCTCCCAAATTTCTCATACGATTTACAATATCATCAAGACATAAAAAGAAATTTGCAATGCTCTCCTCATTATGAATTTTTAGATTCTCATATTGAATTCTGAGAGTTTGGAGTTTAGCACTTTTTACCTTTGCATCACCTTCATAACTTAGAATGATTTTGTCCCATATTTCCTTTGTTGTATCCAGCTGCATGACTTTGACAAATTCTGATTCAGTTAGACTTCCCAATAGAGCATTGACCGCCTTTGCATTTGTTTCATAATTCTTTCTTTCCGTTGGATCTGTTGGTGTTGCGGCTGGATATTGATATCCTCCTTCAACCATAGCCCATACATCTAATCCCAGATATTGAAGATAGGATCTCATCCTTGTTTTCCAAAAGATTAAATTGTTTCCTTTGAAGAGCGGAGGCCTAATAGATGTTGTTCCTTCTTGATTGCTCATCTTGATTGATCTGCCTTCTAGTGGCTAAGATTTTTCAGAAGGACTTTCTCTGATACCAATTGTTGGGAAAAATACTGAGAGGGGGGGGGGGTGAATCAATATTTAGAGCTTATAATATAAATTCAAATTTTTCTTTTGAGCAGATTTCCATACGTAGTTTTTATGAATGCAACTAGCGTATGCACACGGAAATGTAGAAAGAAACTAGCGTATATTGATTTAACTTTCCAGATTTAGAGAAAATTCTCAGAAGCAATCTTATAAACAGATTTATCAGTTATGTATCAGATTATGAGAAGTAATCAACAGAATAAAGCATCACACACATGAACACCAATATTTAAGGTGGAAACCCAATTCGGGAGAAAACCACCGCTGCTGTCGTCTCTGTTTTCAATATTTATTATATAGAAAACCTTTTACAACATAGTACTGATGCAGAATCATACCAGTACGCAGGCTTCTACCTGCAAAAGGCTGCAACCTTCTCTCGTTTTCCAGCTACAACTGGAAGGGAGCTCTGACCCCCTGATCTCGTTTACCAGCCTCTCCTGGAAGGGAGCTTCGACCCCCTGAAATCAATCACTAGCATCTACTGATAGAAAGATTCTTCTTTCATACTGAAGGCTTCAACCCCCAGATCTACTGCTGACCACGTTTCATCAATTTTCATACTGGATCCAACAACTTCAACACAACCCTTCACTTAACATCAACAAACATACTTTGCCCAATACTTCAAATAGAACAGTGAGACCATTGTAACCAGAATGTCAGAAATAAACCAGACTTTAAAATAGATATGCAGATACAAACTCAACCCTGAACATTCATTAATTCAAATAGCATACGCTACTTTTCTTCACTGAAGCTGCTTACATACACGCTTTCCTGCATACCAACCCGCGTATACTTCTGTGTATTTTATTCTTCCGAAACCCTAACTGCCATACGCGCTTTTCATGAAGAGAACCCGTGTATATACGCACTTTTTCTGAAACCAACTAGCGTATAGATCTGTAAAATAAATTTTGTATAACAGACCAGATCTATAAAACTTACCCAGATTTATTCATTTTCTTCAACAGACTTGCGCCAGTTCTTCATGATTTCGTCAGTCGATCAAATCAGAGATTCATCATCGTCAGATCTAGAGATCTTGAACCATCATTATATCCATGGGTGCATCATAGATTCAGATCTATCAATTAAGAACAGAGTTCATCCATGCAGATATTCCTTAGAGAAATTTATTCATCAACAACCCTTACACATGCACACTTGCACTATGATCTTCTTCTCCTTAAATAGATTTAGCTTTTACCAATACCATGAGCCAAAACCACACAACTTCCAATGGTATTCTTGGACGGAATCACATAAACCATACAGCGCTCAATACTGTGTGCCAAAACCATGGTAATTCCCCTTGGTATTATAATTTTGGAGCGCAAAAGGGCATACGCGACTTGGAACGTACTTATCTGCGTGCATACGCGAGTTGACCTTTAAAAACTCGCGTATATATTGTGACATATTATATTTATCATTTCTTTTGCACTTACTGGAATTATTTTCTCTGTTACTTCTAAGCTGCTCTGTAGATACATCAGATTTACATCATTAATAAATAGGTTGCTATCCAAAGACATCTCATCAAGTCAGTTTCTATCAAGAACAACTTCATCAAGTAGGTTGCCATCAAGGACAACACATTGCATCATATTGCCAACAACAATCTCTGATATGATGATACTGGATGTCCATGTGTTTATATCTATCATGAAATACTGGATTAACCGAGAGTTTTATGCAACTCTGATTATCATAGTATATCATAGTAGGATCTAAGTGTGAATCGAACAACCTAACCAGGATCTTCCTCATCCATATAGCCTCGCATGCAGCCAAAATTGCTGCCATGTACTCGGCCTCCGCTAAACTGAGTGCCACAGATCTCTGCTTCCTGCTGTACCAATAAACTGTTGTCGACCCGATACTAAAAATCCCTCCAGATGTGCTCTTTCTTTCCATTGGGCTCCCTGCCCAATCTGCATCCGTGAAGCCATGAAGCTTCACCTCATCCGACTGTGTGTACCATAATCCATATCCCGATGTGCCTCTGAGATATCTCAATACATGCTTCCTCGCCTTCTAAAAGATCTTGGTAGGCTTAACCAAACCCATTGAAAGCTAGTTAACAGCGTAGCATATATCAGGTCGTGTATTGACTAGATACATAAGTGACCCCACCAACTGTCGGTAAACAGTGGCATCCACTACCTCTGCCGATGTAGCATCCTCTTTCCTCCAACCACTAGGAAGAGGAGTGTCGATAGGCTTGCAGCCATGCATGTTGAACTTCTCCAGTATCTCCCAGGCATACTTGCCTTGAGACATAAACAGTCCATCACTACGCTGCCAAATTTCTAATCCCAGGAAATAATGAAGGAGGCCCAAGTCCTTCATCTCAAACTCTTTTGCAAGATCAGCCTTGCATGAGAGTATCAACTGTTCATCACCTGTCAAAATCAAATCATCTACAAAAAGTACAATGATCAGCAACTTACCCTCCACCATAATCTGGTATAGTTTCGAATCCGCCTCACTCTTGGTGAATCCAAGACTGGTGAAATAATTTTCTATCCGTGTGTACTAAGAACGAGGTGTTTGTTTCAACTCATACAGCGCTCTTTTGAGCCTGCACACATGTGACTCGCTGATGAAGATCTCGAAACCTTTGGGCTGCTCTATGTACACCTCCTCCTCAATTAATCTATTGAGGAACGCAGTCTTCACATCCATCTGATGAATGTGCCATCCCATCTGCACTGAGAGAGCTAAGATACTCCGTATGGAAGAATACCTTGCGACAGGTGCAAAGGTTTCCTCATAGACGATCCCCTCAATCTATGAGAAGCCCCGAGCAACAAATCTTGCCTTGCACTTCTCGACGCTCCCATCAACAGCTTGCTTCACTTTGTAGATCCATCTCGAACCTACCACTGATTTCCCTTCCAGCCTTGGGACAATCTCCCATGCACTGTTTCTGAAAATTGAATCATACTCTTCCACCATGGCATCTACCCATGTAGGGTCCTCCACAGCTTACTCGAAAGAATATGGTTTTGTCACGATACACTTGCTCATTATAAGAACATGCCATCCGATATATCGGTCGGGTATTTGTATTTTTCTGGCCAGAGTGTAGGTGCTCCTGATGCTTCTACGCATCAAGATCGGTCGCTCGGCTTAAACGTGGTGCGCTTCGCCCTCGATGGTTAGCGTGCATGAGTGGTTTCTTCCACTCCATGAACCTCCTCTTGTGGCTGATCCACATCCTGAGGCTCATCCTTAGGAACTAATATCTCCTCTTCTACATGCAAGTGTGGCTCCCTCTCAGCCGAACACTTCATGGCTTTCTCCTCATGAAATTTGATATCACGTCGCCTGATAGTCTTAGGCATCTGGAAAATACACACGATAGTTGTGTGGTGTTTTTGTACTTACAGATATCCCAACCTTTACGGTCGGCTCCAGCTTCTTCCTGGCATCCTTCATCACATGAATGTAAACAGGTGAGCCAAAAATCTTCAAATGAGAAATATCAGGCTTCTTACTAGAAAACGCCTCTTCAGGTGTACTCATGCCAAGTACTATGTGAGGACAACGGTTTTGCACATAAACCACAGTATTGAATGCCCCAGCCCACAAGTGTATGGGAAGGCCCTGATCATGCAACATTTCCCATGCAGCACCCACGATCATTCTGTTATTTCGCTCAGCGACCCCATTCTGCTGTGGGTTATGAGGCGGTATGAGCTCTCTTCGAATTCCTTCTGCACTGAAAAATTCTTTGAATTCGCCAGAGATGAATTCACCACCATTATCGCTCCTAAGAGCCTTCACCTGCTTCCCTGATTCTTTCTCCACCAGTGCCTTAAACTCACAGAAATTAGAGAATGTCTCGCTCTTCTTCTACATGAAGAAGATCCAGCACTTACGAGAAAAATCATCAACAAACATCACATAATACCTGTGCTTTGTTGTCAAAGCTACTGAGAAAGGTCCACACACGTCTGTGTGAATTCTCTCAAGGATCGTCGTGGCACGACTATCCTTCTCATGAAAGGTGGATTTCACAAATTTTCCCAAAGTACATCCCTTGCACTGATCTGATTGCGCAAGTGTACCTTTGGGAAGCCCAATAGAAATATGCTACAAAATTTTCAAAGCACCATGGTGAAGATGGCCCAATCTCCTGTGCCATAACTCGCCCTCATTCCGGCACACCACTCCTTCTACCTTGTCTGTCATTTCTATGCAACCATATACCTGCAACTGATAAAGGTTCTTAACTTGAACCCCTATCCTCTGGGTTTCACCAGTTTCCTTACTGCGCAGGAAAGCCTTTCCCTCGCTAAAGACAACATCATATCCCTTTTCTTCCAACATCGCCACAGAGATCAGATTATTATTCAATCCTGGAACATGCATGACATCATTCAAGATGAAAGGTTTGCTAGACTCCCTCTCAAAGGAAATGGTCATGATACCAGTCGCACTGTATCTACCATCATCGCCCATCTTGATGTGCACTCCAAGATCCTTCTCATCCAAATCAGTAAACAAATATTTGTCTCCTGTCATATGGAAAGATGCACCACTATCAAGAAACCACACTGAACCCATCATACTTGAGACCAAGCATGCAATCAGTGAAAAATCCAGCTCAAACTGAGAGGCTAAGGCCTCTCCAGATGCAGATCCAGCAGCCTGCATATTTTTCTTCTTCTGTGGACATTTAGTCCTGTAATTTCCGTGTTGGTGACAGTGAAAGCACTTCACCTTGGACATGTCCTGCTTCTTGCCTTTCGCACCGGATTGAGAAGTATTTTTCTTGCTCTTCCCCTTCCTTTCTTTGGCAGCCAAAGTGAAATTTTCTTCATCTTCATTCTTTGATGAAGATCCATCCCTGGTACTCTTCCTTATCTCATCCTGCAAAAGATCTGACCAAAGTCGCTCCCATCCTGGCAGTTCTCCCAACCATTGACAGAGTCCTCATAGGAATTCCAACTCTTCGAAAGCCCAAGGAGAGCCAAGCTCACCAAGTCCTCTTCATCTAAAGTAACCCCCACACTTCCTAGATCATCCCTACACTGGACAAACTTCATGAGGTACTTGGGTATACTGTCGCCTTTCTCCGTTTTTATCTTCCTGAGTTTATCCTTGAGCTCCAACTTCCTCTGGTCGCTCTTGCTTTGGAAAAATTATGTCAAAGATTTCCACATAAAGAATGGAGAAGCTTTACCATGAAGGCTGGACAATATGTGATTCTTCACACCTTCCAACAGAATCCTTCGACATTTTGTTGTCTTCTTTTGCCATGCGTCAAGTGCGGTAGCATCGCTAGAAGCAGGTTTTGGAATCTCTGCATCTATGAACTCCTTCAACCCATTATCCTCCAGCACTGCCTCCATCCTGTCCTTCCATTCAATATAATTCAAGATGCCCTCAAGGGCATACTCCAATCGCAATCTATTGAAAGACATCTCAACTTCGACACCAAGAAAACACTACTGCAAATTTGAATTCCACCAGCACAAAACTCAACCGCTTCAATGATTTGCAATTGCTCCAATGATCAATATTGCTATGATACCATGTATAAATTATATAAATAATGCGTTATACATCCAATATTCTCCTGATCACACACTATTTGACTTCATGCACAATACAGAATCTCTTCCACTATTGATCATTACTTGCGGAAATTAAATCAATTGCATGCACACATTGAAACCATAAAATTCACACATATGAACACAGTGTTTTAACGGGAAATTCTGAAGCTAAAAACCCAAACTATATGTATATAATATATGTCATAGAGATCATGTAACAATCCTCATACAAAGCTGATCATATCCAGCTCTCAGTACAATACAATCGCTACACACTAATCAGGCCCGATCTAGCAAATCCATGTACCGATCTCTGCCACATGCTAGCCTGCCTATACTGCGCAATCCCTGTTGAATATTGGCTCTAAATGAAATCTAATTGGTCCAGCCTTTCTCACACAATCCCCATTGGCATCTCCATCAATGTCTGTTGAAAACTCATGCAACACTATAGTCACAACTGATAGTCAACCTTCTCTTTCACCTACCTCTCCACTGGTCTCCATTGAAACTGTCCATGCATTGTAGTTAACTGATGTATTATTCAGTTGATTAATGAGTTAATAATTATTGAATTAGTTAATAATTAATTCACACCACTCTCACTAGTGTATCAATCAGTTAGACTAGATACAACCAGCTCAACTGTGTCTAACTGAGTTAAACTGAACACAACTCCACCAACTACCTCAATAACTCCACCAAACTCTGTCACATGAGTTCTAACTGAAGTATCCATGCAAAAACTCCACTTAACCCTCAGGAATAGTGTAATTCCTTCTGTCAGCTCCTGTGCCACATCTGTGCACTTAACTGAAGTGCTCCAAGAGAATAAGATAATGTTTATAGTCTAAATATTATTAAGAGTTAATAATATTCGACATATCTATTTTTAGACTGGCAATCTAAAAATAGATTATGCCCAATATGTCTAAAAATAGAAGTCCATATATTTTTCCAACTTGACCCGACCATCCACAAATAGCATCCTGCAACTCATAGAATATGATCGACATGTCTAAAAATAGACTTGCGCCAAAAATAGCCTGTGGGCCCACTTAGTGAAGGCGACTCTTTTCACTAAGCTCATCATCTTGTTGCAATCTCAACAAGATGTAAAGACAACTTTTCTCCATGGATATTTGGAGGAATAGATCTATATGTAGCACCACAAGGATATGAGGTCAAAGAGAAATAATAATTAGTGTACAGGTTGAAGAAGAGCTTGTATGGCTTAAAAATTTGAGGCAATGGTATCTAAAATTTGACAGGTTTATGTCTTAACAAGGTTATACTATATGTCACTCTGATCATTGTGTTTATCTGAAAAAAGAAAAATGATGGAAGCTATATTATATTTGTATTGTGTGTAGATGAACCAAAATGTTATGAAGAAGCAATGCAGGTAGAAACCAGGAAGAAGTGGGAGTTACCCATGAAAGAAGAGATGTACTCCTTGGTACATAACCAGACTTGGGATTTAGTCAAGTTGCTTGCAAGTAAAACAACATTGCAGAATAAATGTGTTTACGGGTTGAAGGAAGAAGAGGAGGAAAACAGAGATACAAAGCTAAACTTGTGGTGAAGGATTTTGCACGGAAGAAAGGTATTAATTTTGATTAAATATTTTTTCTTATTGTTAAAATGACTTCAATCATAACTATTTTAAGTCTTGTAGCAGTGGAATATTTTCATCTTGAACAGATAGATGTAAATAAAACTTTTCTCCATAGATATCTGGAGGAATAGATCTATATGCAGCAACCACAAGGATATGAGGTCAAAGAAAAATAAAAATTAGCGTACAGGTTGAATAAGATCTTGTATGGCTTAAAACTCTGAGGGAGTGGTATCTAAAATTTAACAAGGTTATACTAGATGTCACTCTGATCATTGTGTTTATCTGGAAAAATATATATATAAATAAATAAATAAATAATAATAAATAAAAAATGATGGCAGCTATATTATATTATTATTTTGTGCAGATGACATGCTTGTTGCATGGTCTCACATGCAGGAAATAAATGTGCTCAAAGGAAAATTTGCAAATTCCATTGCAATGAAGGATTTGGGAGCTACAAAAAAAATCCTTGGTATGAGAATAACTAGAGATGGGAAAAATCACAAATTAACATTGTCTTATAATGAGTACATACAAAAGGTGTTGGAAATATTTAATATGAAGAATGAAAGACCAGTTAGTACACCTTTGGCTATCCATTTCAAACTTAGTAAGGAGATGTGCTCAAGACCCACGAATAAATGGATTATATGTCTAAAGTTCCATATGCATCAGCAGTTGGAAGCTTAGTTTATGCAATGGTTTGTACAAGGCCTGATATTGCACATGCAGTGGGAGTTGTGAATAGGTACATGAACAATCCAGGAAAAGAAAATTGATGGCAGTGAAATGGATTCTCAGGTATTTTGTAGGTACCACAAATCAAGAATTATGCTTTGGTGGTTCAAACATTGCTCTACATGGATATGTTGATGCAGAAACACAGGTGTTAGAGATAACATGAGGAGCACTACACGGTATGTATTTATTGTAGGTGGAACAGGTGTCAGTTGCGTTTTGAAAATGCAAAGTGTTGTTTCACTTTCAACAACAGAAGCAGAATATGTTGCTTCTACAAAGGCTAGTAAAGAAATGATTTTGTTACGAAGGTTTATGGATGAATTGGCTAAGAAGCAAGAGATGGGAAGGTTATATAGTGACAGCTAGAGTGCCATTCATCTTCCAAAGAACTCAATATTTCATTCCAAGATTCAAAAAATACAGCTCAAGTACCATTTCATAGGGTCAGTGTTGGAAAATGGACAGTTGAAGTTGGAAAATATACACACTAGCCAGAATCCTGCAGAAATGTTAAAAAAATTTGTAACCAGGGAGAAATTGAGGTTCTCCTTAGTTTCAATTGGTCTTCAGGTATGATGATGAAGATGAGAAACAACCAGGTCAAGAGTGGAGTCATTTTCCAACAAATGAAGCAGTGGTGGATTTGCTACAATAATTCCCCAAGTTGGAGATTTTTGGGTGTGGAGCCTGATTATCATCATGATTTAGAGGTCTTTGTTTCAACTGGATGTATACCCCAAGAATACTATACACCCCTCCACGTGGGGGGTGTGGGGGGACTTTTCCACTTTGCATGGTTTTATGGGGGGGAATTCCCCCGGGTGGGGGCGTTCGGGGGCAGTGCCCTCGAAGCTAAAAATAGATGTAAATTTTCCTTGTAAAATATTGTAATTTCGAAGTCAATCTGGGTCATTCATTAGGTAGATGATTTGACGGTAGAAGTTATGTTTAATTTCAGATTTTTTTCCCTAGAAGGAAACCCCTATGTCGTATGAGGGAATTGTATTGCAGTTGTGTTGAGAGTGTGTTCTGAGTGAAAAACAGAAAGGAGGACTGTGTGAGAGAGTAGAGTAAACTACAACGGCTCTGATGTAGGTTGTGTCCCTGAAAGACCCCACTGATTAACAGCGCGACTATTTTCTCTATCTTGTTGTTTCCATTTCTACTATAGCAATGATATTGGTCCAAGAATACCATTTCGAGACATAACACCCCATATATTACTTGAGTTGGAATCTCAATGATACCTAAATCAGGTATACTCATGTAGAAAAGTTGGATTAGGAGGCCATTCAAGCCGTCCAAATGTTTCGTCATTACATCTTGCTCTAGAAAAAATATGGTTGTTTTAGATTGCAACCCTATGAAATACATTTCTTCATGTCAATTACTAGGGGGGAATACTCTAAATGGATCGTCATCCTGCAAGAGTTTGACCTAGAATTCACCAAATCCAAGTTAAATAAATCCTTGGTTTTCGTTGATCTTATGTGCGACCTTCCTTCCCCTAATTCTGAATCGACATATGATGATTCTATCCCTGATGAGTTGTTGTTTATGATTTCTTCATCTGACTCATGGTATGGATACATTCTTATTTATATCTAGACCCAGAATTTTCATTCTTATACCTCTCACTTCGAGCAGCGACATATTCGATCCCAAGCCAAATATTATCTTATCATTAGTGACACTCTTTATCGACGTGGTATCGATACGATTCTATGAAGGTGCCTCACGCATGAGGAGGTCGAGAAATTCCTTAATGTGGAAATCAATTATCTGGCTATGCTACCATGTAGAAGATCTTACATGTTGGTTACTTTTGGCCCACTATTTTTTGAGATTGTATTCTCGATGTCCAAAAATTTCATGCTTTCCAAATTTATGATCATAAGACCCATGCTCTACCTACTCCATTACATCTCGTCTTTGTTGTTGTACCATTTACGAAATGGAGTATCGACTTTATGACATGTAACCCTCACTTGGTTGGGGGGGGGGGGGGGCATGGTTGTATCATTGTCATGGTAGATTATTTTACTAAGTGGGCTGAGGTGATGCCTATATTTAACAATAATAGAAAAATGACTTTGTATTCCTTTTACAAACACGTTATCGCATGGTTTGGTGTTACACAATACATAGTTATGGATCACATAAATAATTTCCAAAATAATATGATGAACGAACTAACTACCAAGATGGGACTTTCCCATGAAAATTAAACTCCCTACTATCCTCAAGCTAATGGAAAGGTTGAGGCTATCTGTTAGGTGTGGATCCTGATTATCACCCTTATTTAGAGGTCTTTGTTTCAGCTGGAAGTATACTCGAGGAATATTGTACACCCCTCCACGTGGGGGGGGTGGTGGGGTGTGGATGATCTGATGATAGAAGTTATGCTTAATTTAGGGTTTTTTTCCCTAGAAGGAAACCCCTCTGTCTTATTAGGTAATTGTGTTGTGGTTGTATGCTGAGAATGTATTTTGAGCGAAAAAGAGAAAGGGGGATTATGTGAGAGAGTACATGTAACTACATCGGATCTGTTGTAGGTTGTGCCTCTTCATTTTGTTGCATCATATAAAGGAAAGACTAGTTGTTTCTCTGTGGATGTAGCCCAAGTTGGGTGAACCACTTATATTTGTGTCTCTCTTGTTTGATATGATTTTTGTGTTTGTATTTCCTCATATTTGTATGTGTTCCTGTTGGAAATATTGTTATTGATGGCAAAGGAGAACAAAGGAGTAGCACCTGAACTATCAATAAGGCAACGGAGCAGATCAGGAAATTATGCAGTAATAAAGCATAAAAGGAGCACAAAGGAAGCAGAGGCAGCAGAGAGAGCATTAGACATGAAGTAGAGGCAGTTATAGAAGGGCCATTTGATTGGAGATCTGGAGAGACAGAGTAGTGAAGTTGAAAGGGCCACTAAGTTGAAGATTTGGACAAAACAAGGAGGTTTTGTAAGTAAATGCAGTTGTGTATATAAAAGGATTTGGTTCAGTATTATATGAATATTGTTGATTTAAATTCTATGTGAAAGAGCTTTGAGTTCAATAAGTAATTCCGTAATTTTGGTTTTAAATGGGTCCTATTGGCATATAAGGTTGATGAGATTGGAAAGATTTTAACTCTGTGGTAAGGTTGGCATATACTGTTGATGAGATTGAATAAAACTGCACTGGGTAATTTCAGTCATTTTATCACAAATGGATTGATGACACAATGAGGTTAAATTGGTCTTTGAAATCACTGTGTGAGTGAGGCATATGATCTGGGATCATTACGGGGTTAAGGCATAATATGCGCTCCAAGCAAGCAGTTGGGGTTTTTAAAGTAACTACAATACATTTGAATTGATGGGTAGTATTCTGGTCAAATAGTGAGTTCGAATCAATACCAAAATGGAGGTAATTGGGGTCATTGTTTAAACCGTAACAGAGGAGTAATTATCTGTCCATCAAAATTATGTTCACATATTGATTTGCATCAATACAGATCAAGGCGCAGTCTTTGAACCAGAAACGACGATGAATCTCAATAAATCTGGGCAGGTGAAATGGTGTTCCGATACGTGATTAGAATTGGATAATTCGTTGGAGCGATCAAGTATTCAAATGAAGAATTGAGAACAGAGAATCCGGGATCAAACTATAGTTGAGAAGTTTGAAGGCTGGTAAGGTTAATAATGGAAGGTTTCGTGTATAAGGCTGACTGATTGATGGCTTATATTGCAGTAGAAGATGGCGTAGAGGATTCATAGAGCTATTCGTTCATAAAGGTGGAGCGGAATTGCTAGCCGATGGTGAAGCGAACCTGGGAAATGTTAAAGAGCGAAAGGAAAAAAATGAAGTCGCGGAAGGATAGCAGAATTAGGAACAAAACCTTGAAAAAGTGAGCGGATGGAACCGTGAAGCATGAATAGGAAAGGTTTTTTTGAAACCCACAAGTGGTCTTCGCGTTTCAAAAAAATGGTAAGTGGGTTTTGTGAAAAAAACGCGATATAGTTATTTGATTGACGCATGGCAAAAGTGGTTAATCGAAAACCACTTTTATCGCGTAAATTTTGAAGATTAAGGCTCGGGCATGTTAATTGCGCGATATTACGCGATTACCGTTGGATTTGGGGTTGAAGCGCAATAATAGATCAACCGTTGGATCTATCCAGAGGTTAATACAATATTTAAATAAAGTATTAAGGCGTGGATCAACGGTGGAGATGTCGAGCTGGAGCGAGGTGGAACAACAACCATCGGATTTGATAAGTATGGGCGAATGTATGGTAATATTATTTTTGCTTTCGAATTGATAAGGTTATGATGATTGATAAAATATGAACCATTATGGATATATGGGCTAGCCTTCGGATTTACTTGCAAAGTTGGGTGCGCATATACATTTTACGCAATATCGAATATTTATTCGATAAATTATAAAAGGGTCTCCGGCATTTGGTTTAAACTTCGGATTGAAGAAATGATATGCTTCCGCCTATAAAGTTGTTTTATTTGGGGTTTAAACCCAAGTTTAGAGAGTTAATATGGCAAGGCGTATTGATGGATGGTGAGCACATTGGAACGTTGATTATGTGTGAGTTAATATATGTTGTGGGCCCGAAGACTTCATTTAATATAAGTGCTGGTGAAATTCGATGGTGAGTGCAATGGTCAAATGCTTGTTACCAAGGCTTATTGAATGGTTCCTAACATTTGATTGGGGAGTATATATATATATATATATATATATTATGTTTGATGATAAAGCCGAACCTTATATATATATATATATTATGTTTGATGATAAAGTCGAACCTTGTACAATAAGAATATTTAGTGAAGGGCGCATACATATTTTGATGACTGGCACTTTGGTTTTATTCAAAGTCGAGTTTAATACGAATAAAGTGACAAAAGATATGGGTCCGACTATGTGCTAGTACTGGAATTAAAACATTATATAATGGTGTTGGTTTATGTTTAACCAAAATCATATCTTTGTATGGAATATGATGTGGCCTGTTGACCATTGGGATTTAAGTTATAAAATCGATTATATGCCGAGATTTATATAATGGTTTAGTCGGAATATTCGAATATTAATTCGACATATTATAAGAGGGGTTTTTATTATGGTTTTAACCATAGGTTTGAAGCTGAGAAGTAGAGATTCTGCATAAAGATAAGGAATCTGGGTTGTATTGCAGGGTTTCTGTATGACCGAAGTATGATTATTGGATTTTATTCCAAAGATAGGTATTGTTTCCATTTCATAAAGTGATTGTATGGTTTATAACCACAGGTCTTTAAGGAAAAGATAAATTAAAGCTTCCACATGCAGAGTTTATGAATTTTCCCAGAGAGTGAACTAAGATTGGGCATTAATGGGAATGCATTTTTATATGCATGAGACTTTGAGATTTATTTGGGGGAAAACTTGTAAATCAGTTATATATGCAGCAGATACACCATTGCAGTGAAGGTATTCAAATTTGCAGAATCTGAATTTTAAATGCACAGGAATGAAAATGTGGGTTTGTCACACTACAGCAGCAGAAAAGACAAACATACAGTGAGCTAAGAAATGAAAGGGTTGAATGAGATATATCAGTTACAAAAGTAAATGTAAATGTTTTAATTGATTTTATATTATTTGTGATGCAAAGGCAAGTCTCCATAGGCAAACAAAACCCCACTGTAATATTGAAATTTGTACATATTGTTATATTTTTATGAATGAGCTAGACAAAGAAATGAGAAGGCAGAAGTCAAGGAGTCATGGTTATTCACTTTGAATTCCCTGTGGAATACAAACAGTCAAGAGGTGAACTCTATAAATGATATCACATATATATGCATAAAGAGGTTAGAGAATGGAGAATTGAGGTAGAGAGGGTAAGAAGAAGGAGGAACAGATAGAGAAGCTGTGAAGACTCAGAGATGATATAAGGCAGATATGAAGGCTAGTGGACAGCAGTGAAAAGGAAAAAAACAGAGTTGATATCCAGGTAAATCAGCATGTGTTTTTGAAAGAGTGAGGAAGTTGGTGCTTCCATATCAAGTTGTAGCTTGATAGATGTCATTTGTAGTTGGCTGAGGTAGGAGCCTCATGTAGGTTGTAGCCTACAGAAAATAGATGGGATTTGGAGCTTCCTTGCAAGTTGTAGCTTGCAGAATTGAGGTAGGAGCCTCATGTAGGTTGGTGCCTACAGAAAATCAGTGGGGAGAGGGAGTTGGAGCTTGCCTTTGCATCACAACAATAATAAGATGTGGTTTTCCCCCTTATGGGTTTCCACTTATATCTCATGTCTATGTGCATGATGTCTATGTGCTGATATGGTATATCTAATCTGCTTAATACTTGTTGCTCACATATTAAGACTGCTATTACATTATCTAATCTGCTTAATACTTGCTGCTCACAAATTAAGATTGCTCACATATTAAGTTGATCATGAAATGAAGGTGTAAATAAATTTTTAAAGGAAAGTTTTAAAAGTCCATGAATGTGTTAAACTGATTCATCTCCCCTCTCAGTTTAACTAAGGGTTCAACAATTGGTATCGGAGCCGGTTCCTTTGGTGTAAGCCTAATAGCTTGAAGGATATCTGGTTGATTCATGGACTATCAAAATGTACCTGTGTTAAATACAACAAACTTTCCTGAATGGAGAGATATGGTTAAAATAGATTTAATGGCTTATGAACCTGTGGTATGAAAACTTGTATGTGATGGTTACTGCACAGACTTTCCCTCGGTGCAAGAACAACAGTGGAATGCCAAGGAAAAATGTGTGATATATAACAGTATTCATAACAAGGATCTTGATTTAATAATGGATCTAACCTCTGCAAAAGAAATCTGGGATAGATTGCATTTCATGCATGAAGTAGACACTAGTGGCTGCATTGTCAAGAAGGAGAAGAGAATCAAGAAGAAGAAAAATTCATGTCAAAAGGAAAAATTTCAATCAAATGAGGTACCTGCTAGTGTGAATGGAAGTGAGTACCATGAAGAAATTACAGTTGAGGAAAAAGCCCAACTTGACACAGCCTTGACTGAAATAGAAAGATTGAAGAATGATAACAAAGACCTTAAGACATTGGTGCAAATATGTCATGAGAGAGAATATGAAGATAAGGAGGAAATTGTTGGCCTGAAGGCGCAACTTGAAGAAGAAAGGAAAGTAGAAGACACTATGTTGCAACAAATAAGATAGAAAAGTCTGGAATGTGGAAGAATGGAAGAATAGGTGGTAAACCTAAGGATGAAATTAGAAAAGGCCCAAATTGAAATAATTATGAATATTCCACAAATGAAAAGCTCTGGACAGTTGGACCAAATTCTAAATTCTCAAAGGTCTCCTCTCATAAAGACTGGGATAGGCTATGAACGAGAAACAAGTAAGTCCAAGGTAGAAGATTATAGGAATATCATTTTTGAAAAAGTTGTAAAGGATAATGAAGCAGCTCAGAAGATTCCTACAGAAGTAGAAGCCAACAAGAACATGATTTGTAAAGAAACAAACAGAAACAAGCAGCAACATGAAAGGAAAGAGAATGAGAGGATGAAACCATCAACTACTAAAGGCTCATACGCTCCTAAGGATGAATTGAAAAAATTTCGAAGATGTCAAAGGAGGTTCTTTCCTCCTATGAAAAATATCACATGTTTATCTTGTCATAAAATAGGACATATTGCAGCACATTGTAAGACAAGGCATATCAACTTTAACCAGCAAAATATGCAGCAAATGAGAAGACTACCTCAAGAAAACAAATGGAAAGGACAACCACTCAACAGGTACATAAATCATTTACATGGCTACTTTTATGCATGCAATAATTTTGGACATAAATTTGTTGAATGTAAATTCTGTTCAAAAGGGAGCATAAAATATTATACATCGGCTCAAACATACCTTGGTAAAATAAGATGTTATGTATGCCTCAAGCTTGGTCACAAAGAAAAAGACTGTAAACTACCATATACATTAACGAACTCTAGATACATGATGGAATCTAATCAAATCAAACAAAACTATGAATCAAAAAGAAGTGCAAACATTAAGAAGAACCCCAATAAAGTATGGAAGGAAAAGAGAAAGGGGGAGCCTGTTACCTCAATAACATAATGAATCCATCATAGTCTCAGGGGGAGATGCTCTAGGAAGCAATGCAAATATCCAACCAGTGATAGATATGAAGCAACATCCCAGGGGGAGAGCAGTTCATAAATAGTCCCCACAAAAGTAATCTAAGAAGAGCTCCTTGGAATGATAACAGCTATAAGGTCAGGAAGGAAAAGGACAATTTCTCTAACAGAGAATTATAGAGGAAGAAGAATACATGAAGCACACAATAGCCAACAGGTTGATGGAAGAAGAGAAGGCAACAAGCAGCCATGATGGTAGAGGGAACTTCAGCCATGAACATGTAACCTAAGAAGGCATCAGCACACTAAGTGATGAATGGTTAAATCACAAAAATTCTGTTTCAAGCTACAAAACTGGAAAGACCCATAAAGGATGATCACATTGTGCATCATACTGCTAGAATTAACAATGAATCACATTAAGAAGGATGAGTAAGAGAAGTGCATATCATCATTGTATCATTACATAATTCATCTATGAAAATTTCCCTTGGAGGAATGCAGTTAAGTGAGTGATAAATCTCTGAGTGATCAGCCCATGAAGATTCCTAGTATAGAAATTGAAGATGTATTCCCGAATATCATTATGTTAGAACAGTTGAATTGTATATAAAGCAGCAATGATTCTGGAGTAGTCCTAGAAAGGAAAATGTAGTGACATTCCTTTAAACCAGAATGACAGACTAAGCAAAAGTTTAATGATGCCAAGATCAGATTCAGTATATTGATGATTGTTGTTGAGAACAGTGGAGAGCTCAATATTAGAAACTATGAAGGTTTTCTTAACTATGGGCTCATGTGTGAGCTGAAGTGAAAGTGGTATCAATTGGTATTTGGTGCAAGCAGCATGCCTATCAACAGAATACCAAGTGTTACCAGTGGAGCAGTGGTATGGTACAGGTCCTCAGGATCAAAGGATTATGGCAAAAGTACATCAAGGTAGTATACCCAGCATAAAAAGGTCAATAACAGTGCTAAAGGATCATTATTTTGTTTACACTTGAAGCATTATATTGAGCTTTGAAGCAGTATATTTTTCTATATATAATTGCATGCCTTCCTGAAGTCAGTACACATATATCTTCAAGGCCTCTCTCTTAAGATATTTCATAACACCGTGTGAAGTCTGTTTGCTGAGATTTCAATTAAACATCTTGAATATGTTTTTTGTTGAAAATCATCATGAAAGAATAGTTATAGTATCTGAAGCATGAAGGACTAGTTGTGATTACCATTTGAAGCTCAAAAGTATTTTATTAATTCATCTAAATCCTACTTCAGCATAAAGGATTTACTATAAATTCACCTTTAAAGAGAGATTGATCCTTGACATACATACCCCCTTATGTCATAAATAGATTGCATGGTTGATAAGTGAGACTGACCAATACATTGAATGTATCTAGCCTCAAAGGTTTGTTTTGAAAGTACAGTGTGCAAGCAGTAAAGTCATTTGATCTCTTAGATTAAATTTTGGTTGATTCATTGTTCACATCAGAAACAAGGATCTGTCAGCTATTAAGTGTAATATCCTTCTCAACATCCTAGCTCATATCACCACCAATAGGCAGGAAAGGTGAACCACAGCTATAAAAGATATATTGGCATCATCATAATTGAAAAGATGTTGTACTGCAGATGTGTATTGCAGAAGAAGACATATCCCATCTACAATCTTCCTCAAAAGATATGTATTTCTGATGAAGATCATACTAGAAATTGAAGTATATTTGAAGCATTCTCAGTATTTTAGTTTTGGTCCAATGATGCATCTCTAATTATATAAGTCTGATTATATATGGTTGTTCTATCATCACCTACACTCTATACAAGTGCAAGGAGTCTATGCTTTGGGATGGTATCAACTTACTGTGTATATACAAGTTCAATAATTCTCAAAAGTGTTCTCTCAACAACTCTTTTACACCAGTCTGGAGCAGCAAGGTATAAAGTCAAAAGAAGAAGGCCTAAACACAACTCAGAGAAAAGAAATGAAAAGATAGAATCTACACTGAGAGATGTGCAACCCTTTGCCATTGATGTCAAAGGGAGAGGAAAAGTAAGCAAAATAAGAGTATTAAAGTATTTTCATCAATGCCAAAGGGGGAGACTGTTGGAAATATTGTCATTGATGGCAAAGGAGCACAAAGGAGCAGCACCTGAACTATCAATAAGGAAAAGGAGCAGATCAGGAAATTATGCAGTAAGAAAGCATAAAAGGAGCACAAAGGAAACAGAGAGGAAGCAGAGGCAGTAGAGAGAGCATTAGACATGAAGCAAAGGCAGTTGTAGAAGGGCCATTTGATTGGAGATCTGGAAACACAGAGTAGTGAGGTTTAAAGGGCCACTGAGTTGAAGATCTGGCCAAAACAAGGAGGTTTTGTAAGTAAATTCAATTGTGTATATAAAAGGATTTGGTTCAGTATTATATGAATATTGTTGATTTAAATTCTATGTGAAAGAGCTTTGATTTCAATAAGCAATTGTATGAGAACCAATGAGGTGAAATTCTGTAATTGGGGTTTTAAATGGATACTGTTGGCATATAAGGTTGATGAAATTGGCAAGATTTTAACTCTGTGGTAAGGTTGGCATATGCTGTTGATGAGATTGAATGACACTGCACTGGGTAATTTCAGTCATTTGATCACAAATGGATCGATGACACAATGAGGTTAAATTGGTCTTTGAAATCACTATGTGAGTGAGGCATATGATCTGGGATCATTACAAGGTTAAGGCATAAGATGCGCTCCAAGCAAGAAGTTGGGGTTTTTAAAGTAACTACAATACATTTGAGTTGATGGGTAGTATTCTGGTCAAATAATGAGTTCGAATCAATACCAAAATGGAGGTAATTGGGGTCATTGTTTAAACCGTAACAGAGGAGTAATTCTCTGTCCATCGAAATTGTGTTCACATATTGATTTGCATCAATAAAGATCAAGGCGCAGTCTTTGAACCAGATATGAAGATGAATCTCAATAAATTTGGGTAGGTGAAATGGTGTTCCGATACAGGATTAGAATTGGATAATTCATTGGAACGATCAAGTATTCAAATGAAGAATTCAGAACATAGAATCCGAGGTCGAACTATAGTTGAGAAGTTTGAAGACTGGTAAGGTTAATAATGGAAGGTTTTGTGTATAAGGTCGACTGATCGATAGCTTATATCGCAGTAGAAGATGGCGCAAAGGATTTATAGAGCTATTTGTTCATAAATGTGGAGCAGAATTGCGAGCCGATGGTGAAGTGAACCTGGGAAATGTTAAAGAGCGAAAGGAAAACAATGAAGGCGCAGAAGGATAGCAGAATTAGGAACGGAAACTTGAACAAGTGAGTAGATGGAACCATGAAGCATGAACAGGAAAGGCTGTTTTGAAACCCACAAGTGGTCTTCGCGTTTCAAAAAAATGGTAAGTGGGTTTTGTGAAAAAAATGTGATATAGTTATTTGATTGACACATGGCAAAAGTGGTTCATCGAAAACCAATTTTATAGCGTAAATTTTGAATATTAAGGCTCAGGCATGTTAATTGCGCGATATTACGCGATTACTGTCAGATTTGGGGTCGAAGCGCGATAATATATCAACCATTGGATCTATCTGGAGGTTAATACAATATTTAAATAAATCATTAAGGCGTGGATCGACGGTGAAAACGTCGAGCCGGAGCGAGGTGGAACAACAACCATCGGATTTGATAAGTATGGGCGAATGTATGGTAACGTTATTTTTTCTTTCGAATTGATGATTGATAAAATATGAACCATTACGGATATATGGGCTAGCCTTCGGATTTACTTGCAAAGTTGGGTGCGCATATACATTTTATGCAATATCGAATATTTATTCGATAAATTATAAAAGGGGTCTCTGGCATATGGTTTAAACTTTGGATTGAAGAAAGGATATGCTTCCGCCTATAAAGTTGTTTTATTTGGGGTTTAAACCCAAGTTTAGAGAGTTAATATGGCAAGGCGTATTGATGGATGGTGAGCACATTGGAACGTTGATTATGTGTGAGTTAATATATGTTGTGGGCCCGAAGACTTCATTTAATATAAGTGTTGGTGACATTTGATGGTGAGTGCAATGGTCAAATGCTTGTTACCAAGGCTTATTGAATGGTTCCTAACATTTGATTGGGGAGTATATATATATATATATATATATATTATGTTTGATGATAAAGCCGAACCTTATATATATATATATATTATGTTTGATGATAAAGCCGAACCTTGTACAATAAGAATATTTAGTGAAGGGCGCATACATATTTTGATGACTGGCACTTTGGTTTTATTCAAAGTCGAGTTTAATACGAATAAAGATGACAAAAGCTGTGGGTCTGACTATGTGCTAGTACTAGAATTAAAACATTATATAATGGTGTTGGTTTATGTTTAACCAAAATCAGATCTTTGTATGGAATATGATGTGGCTTGTAGACCATTGGGGTTTAAGTTATAATACTGAGTATATGTCGAGACTTTATAATGGTTTAGTCATAATATTCGAATATTAATTTGACATATTATAAGAGGGGTTTTGATTATGGTTTTAACCATAGGTTTGAAGCCAAGAAGTAGAGCTTCCGCATAAAGATAAGGAATCTTGGTTGTATTGCAGGGTTTCTGTATGACCGAAGTATGATTATTGGATTTTATTCCAAAGATAGGTATTGTTTCCATTTCATAAAGTGATTTTATGGTTTATAACCACAAGTCTTTAAGGAAAAGAGAAATTAAAGCTTCCACATGCAGAGTTTATGAATTTTCCCAGAGAGTGAACCAAGATTGGGCATTAATGAGAATGCATTTTTATATGCATGAGACTTTGAGATTTATTTGGGGGAAAACTTGTAAAGCAGTTATATATGCAGCAGATACACCATTGTAGTGAAGGTATTCAGATTCGCGAAATCTGAATTTGAAATGCACAGGAATGAAAATGTGGGTCTGTCACACTACAACAACAGAAAAGACAAACATACAGTGAGCCAAGAACTGAAAGGGTTGAATGAGATATATCAGTTACAAAAGTAAATGTAAATGTTTTAATTTATTTTATATTGTTTGTGATGCAAAGGCAAGTCTCCATAGGCAAACAAAACTCCACTGTAATATTGAAATTTGTACATATTTTTTTATTTTTCTGAATGAACTGGACAAAGAAATGAGAAGGCAGAAGTCAAGGAGTGATGGTTGTTCACTTTGAATTCCCTGTGGAATACAAACAGTCAAGAGGTGAACTCTATAAATGATATCACATAGATATGCATAGAGATGTTAGAGAATGGAGAATTGAGGCAGAGAGGGTAAGAAGAAGGAGGAGCAGATAGAGAAGCTATGAAGACTCAGAGATGATATAAGGCAGATATGAAGGCTAGTGGACAGCAGTGAAAAGGAACAGAACAGAGTTGATATCCAGGTAAATCAGCATGTGTTTTTGAAAAAGTGAGGAAGTTGGTGCTTCCATATCAAGTTGTAGTTTGATAGATGTCAGTTGTAGCTGGCTGAGGTAGGAGCCTCTTGTAGGTTGTAGCCTGCAGAAACGAGATGGGAGTTGGAGATTCCTTGCAAGTTGTAGCTTGCAGAATTGAGGTAGGAGCCTCCTCTAGTTTGGTTCCTATAGAAAATCAGTGGTGAGAGGGATTTGGAGCTTGCCTTTGCATCACAACAATAATAAGATGTGGTTTTCTCCCTTATGGGTTTCTATTTATATCTGTTTTCTATGTGCATGATGTCTATGTGTTGATATGGTATATCTAATATGCTTAATACTTGCTGCTCACATAATAAGATTGTTGTTACATTATCTAATCTTCTTAATACTCGCTGGTCACAAATTAAGATTTCTCACATATTAAGTTGACCATGAAATGAAGGTGTAAATAAATGTTTAAAGGAAAGTTTTAAAAGTCCATGAATGTCTTAAACTGATTCACCCCCCCTCTCAGTTTAACTAAGGGTTCAAAAGTTCCATTTCTCTGTAATATATAATTTTATAACAACTGGTATCAGATCCAAAGGTCTATTTGGCTGATAAACTCGTAGGAAAGAAGGGTTCCTATTTTGACTGGGAGAAATGGTGGAAGATGGTAGGTTTAGGCTCAAGAAATTTAACGGCCAAAACTACTTGTTGTGGAAGATGCAGATGGAAGATTATTTGTGTCAGAAATATATGTACCTACCATTGAGCAGAAAAACAAAGAATCCACCGAGTATGACAAACGAAGAATGGGGGATTCTCGCAAGAAAGGCACTAGGAATAATACGATTGTGCCTGGAGGCATCAGTAGCCTTTAATATTTCAAAGGAAATGACAACAGAGGGTTCAATGACAACATTGGACAGACTATATGAAAAACCCTCGCCCTCAAATAAGGTATTTCATATGAAATGTTTATTTAATATGAATATATCAAAAGGTGGATATGTTGTTGACCATTTAAAATAATTTAATACGGTTACCAATCATTTAAGTTCCATAGGGATAAAATTTGATGCTGAAGTTAGGGATCCGTTATTTCTATTCCCATTGCTAGAAATTTGGAATAGTTTAGTTATGGCCATTAGTAACTCTATCTCTGGATCTAGTACTTTGAAGTTTGATGATGTTGTCGGTGTTATCCTTAGCGAGGAAATGCGACGGAAAAGCTCCAGTGAGACATCAGGTAATTCTTTGAGTGTAGAGACTAGGGAAAGAAAAATGGAAAGAGGAAAGAGCCCAAGATATTGGATTAAGTCAAGGAAAGGCATATCCAAGTCCAAATCGGTGATAGTGTGCTATAAATGTGGGAAGGAAGGACACCTGAAGAAAGACTATAAGTCTCAGAAGGGAAAATAAGGAGATACACAGCAAGAAAACAATCATGAAGCAAATGTGACAGGTGATGTGTTGCAATATGTTGAGATTCAACAAGATGATGATCTTAGTGAAAAGTAAGCACCTTCACTAAGTGGGGCCCACAGGCTATTTTTAGGTGTATGTCTATTTTTAGACATGGTGAGCATATTATATAAGTTGCAGTAAGCTATTTGTAGATGGTTGATCAAGTTGGAAAAAGAGATGAGATTCTATTTTTGGACATATGGGAAAAGTCTATTTTCAGACTGCATATCTAAAAATAGATCGCATGTCAATTATTATTAGCCCTTAATAATAATCAGACTCTAAATAGTAACTTTTTCTCTTGGAGCACTTTATTTCAGTGAAAAAATGTTGCACATTAGTGGGCTGAAGGAATTATGCAATTCCTAGGGTGGTTGGTGACTCATGCATGGAGGACTCAGTTTGGACTGAAGTGGCAGAGTTGTGACAGAGTTGGAAGAGTAGTTATGGGAGTTGTTATTTAGTTTAACTCACTTAAGTGAGTTAAACTTAGTTGTGCTAGTTGTATCTAGTTCTAACTAAAGATACACTAGTGAGAGTTCATTGAATTAATTAGTTAATTAATTCACAACTAGTGACTCACTTGCAACTGAAAAAATACATCAGTTAACTACTTTCATGTCAATTCCAGTGGAGACCCAGTGGAGAGATAGGTGAAAGGGTGAGATAGACTATCAGTTGTGACTATAGTGATTCATTCAATGCATCTACACAGACATTGGAGATGCCAATGAGGATTGCGCGGTGCAAGCAAGGCAAGATCGAATTCATTCAGGGATCTTCTTCAACAGGGATTGCGCAGTGGAGGCAGGCTGTTAGGAGGCAAGAAATTGGTGCATAGATATGCAAATTTCTGCATGACAGTGTGTGACGATTGTATATTGTACTGAGAGCTTGATATACTAAGATTTGTATGATATTGTTACATGATTCCATTGATATACATAATATATGATAGTTGGTTTTTTTATCTTTAATCTTTCTCGGTAAAACATCTTGTTTATGTGCGATTGATTTGCTTCATATGTGTTTTGCAATTGGAGATTTAATTTTCGCAAAGAATTAAGTGGAAGGATTATGTATTTAGCATAATATTAATTTGTTAGATCGGGAGAATTCGGTAATACATATCAGTATTAATAAATTTCTACATGGTATCAAAGCAGTGTAATCACTAGAGATTGCAATATTGAAGCAATGATGAGTTTTTTATGCTGGTGGACAATTCGAATTTGTTGCCGAAATTTCTTGGTGCGACAGTTGAGTATTCATTGAAATCACTTTAATGGGTTGCGGTTGGAGTATGCCCTTGAGGGTAGCTCGAACTACATAGCCTAGAAGGACAAGATGGAGGGGGTGCTTGAAGATAATGGTCTGAAGGATTTCATTGATAGCAATGTTCCTAAGCCTACTTCTAGCGATGTTACAGTACTTGACGCATGCCAAAAGAAGGTAGTGAAGACAAGAAGAATTCTATTGGAAGGCATGAAATACCATATTGGGTCAAGCCTTCATGGGAAATCCACTCTATTTTCAATGTGGAAGGCTTTGACAGATCTTTTCCAAAGCAGCAGCAACCATAGGAAGTTGGCGCTGAAAGATAAGCTTAGAAAAATAAAAATGGAGAAGGGCGAAAGTATTCCAAAATATCTCATGAAGTTTATCAAATGTAGGGATGAGCTCAAGAGTATGGGAATTACAGTTACGGATGATGACTTGGCGAGCTTGGATCTCCTTAGGCTTCCGAAGATTTGGCATATGTACGAAGACTCTATCAATGGACGAGAGAAACTACTCAATTGGGAGCAAATTTGGTCGGATATTGTGTAGGAGGAGATAAGGCAGAATACTAGGGATGGCTCTTCATCAAAGAATGATGATGAAGAGAATTTAACTTTGGTTGCCAAAGCAAGGAAAGGGAAGGGGAAGAAATCCCATCCAAAATCCGAGGCTAAAGGCAAGAAGCTAGATTTTTCCAAGGTGAAATGTTTTCACTTTCACGAACATGGGAATCTCACCACTAATTTCCCACAGAAAAAGAAGAACAAGAAGGTTGTTGGAGCTGCAGCTGGTGAGGCCTTAGCCTCACAATTTTACTTTATTTCTCTTTTATCGCATGCTTGGTTTCAAGCGCAATGGGATCGGTGTGGTATCTTGATAGTGGTGCTTCCTTCCACATGACGGGAGACAAGGAGTTGTTTAGTGAATTGGAAGAGAAGGATCTCCAAATGCATATAAAGATGGGCGATGATGGTAGATATAGTGCGACCGGCATTGGAATTATATCCTCTCTCTATACCTATGTATAGAAATTCAAGACCAAGTTTCATTCTAAGAATTAATTCGGTTACAAGAGGATCGAGACATATAAATTTCACCAGCATATGAAAGGATCCTAAATTCATCTATCAAGAATTTGTTCTGGACAAGTTTTGATTGATCATAGTCTCAAGTTGAAAGGCACGTACATCAATCTCTTTTGGAAATCATAAAGGGCTTATCATTGTCACCTTTTCAAACGGAGCTAAAATCACTATTGAAAGAGGATACACTTGTGCATAAAAGAGATCCACGGTCAAGGGTATTGATGACCTCGTTTTGAGCTTAACTATTGTTGAAATAATTCCAAAAACCTACCAGTGCATCAATACATTGAATTTTGAGCACATTCCTTATTTAGATTTTCATATTGCAAGTGTGCATCAGTTCTCTCATTGGTCTTAAATCAAATCTGGGATAATGGCCTCATTGGATATCTAGGAGTAATTTTAGTCTTATAAAGAAACAAGTCTATATATCCTCTTGTTCTAGGTATAAACACACTTCAAAAGGACATAAATTGAAGCATTATTCATATTGAAAAGGGATTCAAATATCCTATTCTAATTCTGAGAAAAAGAGACCTAGATCGAATCTCTTAAAGGGACATTCAGCTTATCTTCAAATCTATAGTCACCAATTATCAAGATAGAATTTGATGGCATATGTAAGTGGATTAAGAAGACAAGAATTTTTGTGTAGGTTCTGTGAAGGGATTGGCATATAAAAATACACAGTGTGAACATATGAAAATCAGTGAGTTGACCTTCATTGAAAGGTACATCCATTTGAATTTACAGTGGTATATTTTTGGAATCGTTTTTTAGTGAATCTCTATAAATTTTTCAATAAGAATAAGGGTCTATGTTTGAAATACCTAATTCAAGGGTATAATAATATAATTGGTCATATTATAAGGAAGAAAGCTACAGGTAGTGGTAATCTCACAACATTCAATGCAAGAAAATTTTGTGTTTAGTCATTATAGTACTCAAGTAAAAATATTGAAGAAACTTTTGGGTATAAGGAATATTGTTGCACCTGTAGCAGTCAGCTTTGTGGGATCTTTGCATCATAAATTTGTAAGAAGAGAGCAACAGTTTAATGATTTTGAAGAGATAGTAGTCCAGAGGAAGTAAGTAGGGTCATTGTGATATTCATCTCTTTGAAGGAAGATTTTGTTTGGTGTCAGCATATCAGTAAATATCAGGAAATATTCAATTATGTTCCATCATGGGAAAGAGTTGTTGGTGCATCAGTAGTTGGCAGTAATAACACGAAACAGTACAAGATAATTTTGTTGACAGTCATTTCAAGAAATTCTTGGGTAAAAGGATATAATTGTAGACAGTTCTCTAGATCTGTGCATCACTAATGAGATAGCAGTAGAGAAGTATCATACTTATCCTAAAGCAAGAAGAGTTTAGTAGATAGATATAGTAAATAATATTTTGAGTTGATGCACACCTTAAATAAAAGAAATAAAAATAGCATGGAATTTGGAATATTAAGTCACTACAACAAAGGTATGTATGGAATATTTTATTAAGGATCCAACATGAAATGTCGTAGGTCGCATATATGGTTCTAGGGTTTTTTGTTAAAAAAATTTTATTTATATCAATGTAAAAAATATTCATTGACAAAATTAAAACCCTATTCATATGGAAACCTTATCCTTTTTCCCTCAGAAAATCCTAAACCGTATTCTTTTAGGGTTTATGTAAAACCTAGGGCTCATGAAAAGTATGTATGGATGAGGTGGATGAATTTGATATATATCCCTTGGTATAAGGTTAGCACTTTAAAACCCTAGGATTCCATCCTCTAAGTTTTCATGGTAACCCTAGATTGACAAACTAACATCATGATTTTGTTATTGTATACTTTTCTTGGGTGTACTTGTCAATTAATATTACAGGTAAAATAATTAAAGGAAGAAGGAGGCGACTGTAAGGACCCTTGGATCCTTGGGCACTCTGATATATTCATGGTATAAAAGTGCGACTATGGATGCCTGGAAGAGAAGAATTAATAGCAGCATACGAAAGGATTCATGAACCTAATATAGCATTCATCTAGTTGATATAACCTGATATAGAAGGCATTCAAGGCCTTAATATTTTGATAATGTTGGTTGTATATTGATCATAATGTTGATTCTTAAGATATCTTACCAATATGACTCTTCTTGTGAGAATAATTTAATGGAACTATTGTCCTTGTACCTGTGGTCAATTATGAATACCTCTCTACTTAAGAGGTTGTGTTGAAATGTAACTAGTGTTGGTCTTCATAATTGTATATGTGATGACTTGATGTAAATGTTGTATTTTTAAAAATGAAAAAGAAAATAAAATTATTTATTGTGAAATGGGTTTCTTTCCCAAAAAAAAATTTGTCCTAGGTCAAATCACCCATTGAGTTCTCTAGGGGTCTTGGTGAAAGGTCAAAGAGTCAAAGTCATGACGTACTACCCCTTGGAGATCTCATGTATTAAGAAATAAAAATAATTATTGTAATATGTGGAGTCTATAAGCCTCTAGGAGATGATTCAGCCAACCTTCTCAAGTCATCCTAGAGACGCATAATTCACCCATGAGATGCATATATAAAGAGGGTCTTGATCCCATTTGAACACAACACAATGAATTATATTTTTGATCCTAGCAAGAAAAGAAGAGGTCTGGTCCAGAAAGAAAAGGAGTGAAATTCTTAGGAGGCCAGCAAATTTTTAAAAGAAGCGAATTTTTTGTCTCTTCCATCACTATCTTCCCACATGTGCGAGTTTGCTAGACGACCTAGGGTTTCCATGGTCCATATTTTCAATAGATATTGTTTGGGGTTTGGCTAGATCATCTCTTGGAAGGTTTGATCTTGGTTCAAGATCATGGAAGTCTTCATTGAATTGATTCTATAAGAAGAGATTTATGGGTTTTCCCCTTGTGGGGTTTTTCCCTAACATGGAGCCTATTTTGGGTGTTCTTTTGTTTGCATTGTGACATCCTTATTTGAATTTTTCTTGATGATGAACAAAACTAAATTTTAATGATGTTACCCTAATATAAATCTCAATAAAGTGTCAAAGATTAAATAGAATTAAAATTAATATTTAACCTAACTCGCTACCCTATATTTCTTAACAAAAACCTCCCAAGTGAGACTGAAAATGTGGTTTTTATAAAGCATTGAGGTATATGCAACTCAAATCCAAAATTATACATTACTAAAAAAAAAATTGGTCTAGTGAGGAGATCCATTCATATTGATATAGAGAGACTATATTATTCTAGAGAATAGTTATTCAACATAGTATCTTAAGATCAGTAACTTCCCGAAATTACAATGAGGCCTGAGGGATTGGATGTATTTATCCACACATAGATATGAAACCAATAACAAATCAATGTACTTTTTGAGCATTAGAAATATCTATAGGAAGGTATTTGTCATGATTTTTTATCTAAATATGTTAAATCAATTTTTTATTTAGTGAAAGCATGAAAAATATTACGGTTAGGTATAAACTTCATAATTAACATAATAATAAAAAACATAGCATCAAAAACAGGTGAAATGAGCCATAAACTAATTCCCATACATCATAAAAAGAGAAATTGAAAAACTAAATATAATATTATCAGTTCATCTAATTCCTCTACTTTCAGTGAAGCGAAACGACCATCACAGATGCTCTTAGCTTTCAATCTACTACTTTTCTTATACATTAGAAACCTGTAAATTCATGGCACTCCTTGCATGAGATTTTTTTGCATATATGACTCCAGCCCTATTTAATAATTGAAATACAAATATGTGAATGAAAGTACCTACAAAACAAAGTAAGAAGGAGAAGTTAGATGAGATAAATAATTAATAAAATAGAAGAAAAATCATATCATTTCCTTATGCCCACTCAATAGAGTAAGAGTTTATCCTACTTCCCTACATGAAAAATGAGAGTTTGTGGTCTTTCACTTAAATACAAACACAATGGTCAAAGAAATACAAATTCTAAATGATTTTTTTTCATAGAAAAGTTTCTTATTTCTTATAAACCTTTATGTAACTCCCACTTGGCCAAGAAATACAACACAAATATCAAACAAATTTTTTTGTCTCACTTAAACACTTACCATTTTGAGATATTTTTTTAGATAGTTGTTCCACTTGAGCATACGAATTGATATTAGTTGTCCTACACATATTCATGAGACCAATGAGGCAAACTTAGGTTAGATTTGACCAAATATTGAATTTAATTACATGAATAAATAATAATTAAAAGGACTTGAGTGCATGAATACCTTAATGAGATCCTCTTTGTTTCGAGAATAAATTGTTGTATTAGTTTAATCTTGGAGCAAATCTCCCTCCACTCGAGGAAGAAACAACGAAGTCAACATTGATTTTGTTGGTTCTCTATTGGATTGAGAGTGTTTTTCTCCAAGATTATCCAAATCCTAATTTATTATCTACTGAACATGGCCAACCACATGAAGGTGGAAGCTCTCGTGGCCCATCAACACCGCCCCCCCACCCCCGCCCCCCCTCCCCGTGCCTTCTCACATCACTCTTAATTCCCTAGTATCCAATATATCTACTATATAGGAAATATTTGAAAGAAAGACATTAAGATACATAAAAAAACAAATAAAAAGCATTCATTCATTCATTTGTAAATCCACAAAATATTTCATCATAATAAATTTTATCATAAAAAAATATGTTTACATAATATAAAAAAAAAAAAAGGTAGTGTACATAAAGAAACATTTAGCAATTATTTATTAACATATAACATTAATTCATTCATTTATTAATCATATACACGAAATACTTCATCTCAAAAAATAATTATCATCAAAAATATTTTTTCATAATATAGTATGTGATGTTTCTAATGATATAACTAGTACAATCATTTATTTTTATTTTTCTTTATTTTTTATGGCTTGGCCGTGTACTCATGATGTTTTCAAGGTTGTTGCAAGAGGGGTGAATCATCGATTGTAACAAGAAAGGAATGTCAAATTGATATTTTTTGTTATTATTCATTAATAAACATAGTATTAGAGTTTTGTTTACCTCATGCACTAGTTGACATTGTTGGAATGGCTTCCTTGTTCTCCTCTTTTGGTATAGGATCCTCATGTATGACTCTCTCTTCCATTGAAAGCTCGCTCACGATGTCTGTATGTTCTGGTGTGAACTCTTCCAAAAAATCCTATATAATAAAGAAAAAAAGTTGGTTAGACAATGTAAAAGTTACAAAATAAACATTCATAATTGAACTTATGACAAAAAATATCAATTTAAAATATGGTTATTATCTGATATCTCTTAAGATTTTGGTTGAACATGTTGATCCTCTTTTTAATCTCTTTTGTTCCTGATATGAATCAAACGAGCAAGTTCTTCATTCGTTCTAACGAAAAACTTATTGATTGTTACAATTGGGTTGGGAAATATGTACAACTCATCATCATCAAATCAATCAGGATTATTAAGAACTTCCTTAGGAGCATATGTGGACTGCTCTAAGGATGGTACCTTCCCCTTATCACTTTTTTAATCAAATAAGTGTAATTTGTAATTGTATTCCACCATCCTCAGCTATAAACATTAAAAGATTTGAATTTTATGAAAAAATTTAGATCAATAAAAAATTCCAATTTAATGAGTTAGCTCAATTGGAACGGGCATCATTTCGCTGAGAACCATCATGAGGTAACTGGAAAATGGGCTATAATATTTTTTTAATTGAATTGACTTGGATCAGTTGTAGATTAGGAGGCCTAGTTAGTATTACGAAGTGATTCAATGGTATATTTCAATGAGAAGCATGTATTTCGTGGATCATGATCTCTTCAAATGGATAGTTGAGTTAATTATCGCATGAGTTAAAACGATTATGTAATTGAAAGGGACACATGAAGATGAACAATTTAATCACTGAAACTTATAGGATTAAACCTTAACTATTCATTTTGAAGGTTGATTGAGGCATCATAGCTAAGGGAGTAGTTCAGGGAGAAGAGAAGAAGGATATTCTTCAAGGAAATGAATGCATTGAATATTTTATTAACAAGAATGTTAACCGTATTGTAACGCAATATTGTGGATGGAAAATCCTAAGGTTAATGTATATTGAACTATAATAATCCATCAGTCCACAAACTCAAAATTGGAGTTACTCAAATCCTTCACTAAGGAAATGTTTATAAGTATATCATCCCCAAGACTAAAATGGGTGGTTGATTTAACAAATGTTGGTATGTTAGAAACAAGTTCAATGCATGGTAGTTCTAATTATAAAGCTTTTGAAAACTAGTGTTATAACCTATGGAATCTTCCTTGGTTTACCTAGTAGTCATAAGGGTTGTACATATTTGAAAATTACTTGTATACCAAGATGTTTAAAATCCATAGTTTATATGAGACAAAATATTAGAATGTATCTTCTAGATTTTTCCCATTATTTAGTTTACATGGGTTTTGGTTGAGCTTGTATAAACAATTCCTTGCATTATAATTTAATCATAACCTCAAACCAAAGTTGGATGAAGAAATATCACAAATATATGTTGCCTTAAAGGGTGTTTTCATTCATTCATTCATTCGTACATCCACAAAATATTTTATCTCAATAAATTTTATCACAAAAAATATGTTTACATAATATGAAACAAGGTCGTTCTATTTTTTTTCCAACGTAAAAATCACAAATTTTTATTAAGATAGTCAAAATATGTTTACATAATATGAAACAAGGTTCGTCATTTTTTATCGGGTTTATTTCTCTTTTTTAAAATGTAGTCAGAAAGGATGTCTTGATCTTGGCCCCCTTCAGTTATTGTGGTCTCTAGTATATCTCTTGTTATTGACCTATTCCTACGACTATGCTACAGCAAGTGGGGCCAAGCATCAACTGCAATAATAAATAAACGTTAAATTCAAATTTGTAGTTATTATTATTGCAAATGTTTTACTAATAAAAAGAGTAGTAAGGTGTTTTTTACCTATTTTGGTAGTAGATGGAAGTGGAATACTTTCGGACATGACCATATGTTCCTTCTCTTCTCTGGCCTCATCCTGTGTATGCTTTAGTGTAGGAACAAGAAATGTTATAATTAATACACCATTTGTATTTAAATATTTTTAATTGTATTCCATACTACAATTTTTTTATTAATACCTCTAGTACCGAGTTGAATATCAGTTTCAAGAGGCACTCCACCATTAGTAGGCTCATCTATTGTATCTACATTTATTGCTTGATTTTTACAAGAAAGAAAATTATTTTATGGCAAAAAATAATAACCAATATATTGTACAAGTAATCATTTATAAATTATATCTATTTCTTTTATTTTCGTGAGTGTTAGTTTGGGTGTTGGAAGATTATGAATATTCCAAGCTTGTCCTTCGTTCAACCATGGTGTTATCACTCCAATAATTTCCCAGGGTTGTTATGATTGTTAAATAAATTTTAGAGGTAACCACAAACCTACTTTTGAGATCAAGATCTAGCCTTCCTAATCATCAGAGAGGGCTCTCTCTTTATGATTTAACTTTGTTGTTTTTTAATTGATTTTAGAATAGTTATGTAAGATTGATTAGGTTTGATTTTTTATTTGGTTTGGTGGAATTATTGATTTAGATGGATAATTGTCTTCTCTACTTTTCCATTGGGCTATGAAGTCAAACTATCAAGAAAAAAAGGACAAGATCAAGTTCTAAAGGAAGTGTTTACAGGGCAGGGTAGCTAAGCAAGATCATATCTTTAAAGGATGAATGGTGAAGTGGTTTTAAATCGGGATCAAGGAGCAGTTAAAGATTCCTTAAACTATAATAATGAATGAAGGAGGAAGAGTAATAAAGATGGGAGAGAAATTAAGGATTCTCAAATCTAGATATCAGAAGAAAACATTAAAATGAATAACAGTTCAGAATAGAGTGTACTTAACAATTTCTGCAATAATATTCATGTTATAACACTTAAATTTGGGAAAGATACAACTTTATGGAATACTTAAGATAAATAAAAAATGAACAATTGAAATGCAATTCACTGAAGTAGCTCAACACATGAATCTTGTAATGCAATGCCTTTATTACTTGTCCAGTCTGCTGACTTGAAAATGGTACAAAGAACCCTAAGGTATTTTGATCAATTACAACTATAGAAATGTTCAGAAATCCACCCTAACACTTTGAATTTCTAAAGTATTTATACAAAAAATAATACAAAATATCCTAAACTTATTTAGGAATTATTCAAGGGAAATAAAATATCTTCATGCAAGAAGATAGAGACACCGAGGAGACTAAATGCTATTTGTCCCTGCTTATTTGGATTGTTGTTTGCTTCACTGATATTTTGTTGCTTTATCTCTTTTGTGGTTGCCTTCACACTGGCTGATAGTTTACTCTTTATCCTGACTAATCTTTAAACTATGTCTTTCACTTTTATTTGAATGCTCTTTACTCTTTAATCTTCACTGCTCTGTTACCTGCTTTTACTTTTCACCATTACAGTAAATCATACAATTTCTCCCAAGTATCTTCATTTGGGATTTTAATCTTCACCATCATTCTGTAGATTTCATCGGCTTCAATGTACTTGGTGAAAGTAGGCTTGTTTACAAAGAGGTGATTTACCTCATGCTGGAGGTAAAATAGATTTTCAAATGTCTGATAGAGTACCTTCCCTATTGGAATTCCTCTCAGAGATGAATTGTTTGACTGTTATTTGGCCACTTCTCTGATCTTCATGTTATATTCTTCCTACCTCATTAGTTTTTCATTAATCACCAATGGATTAGGCATACCTTTCTGCCTTATAACATCAAACTTATTCATAAATATTTTTATTGCTAACTCCATGGCTTGACACTTATCTTCAATATGTACCATCAAGTTTCTTTTGGAAATTACCTTTTTAACCAATTTCTTCTAACTCATGCTTGTTCTTAGAGTTTAAAAACTTAATTATATATGTGGCCTCTTATGATTTTTGTCAATTTTTTCTTTGACTTCCTCAATGGCTTCACTTGCTTCCTTGATCAAATTTCTTTGCTCAAAAATAACTTGGATGCATGGCCAAATATCATTAGCAGAGTTAATAATATTTGCCCATAATTGTTGCTTTGCTTGAGCCAAAGGTTTTGCTAATGTCAACTCTCTTTCCAACTTCTGAACTTTGTCAGTCAATCTACTTGACTTTTGTGCTTCAGTTGTATGCCTCATCTATGCAATTTTCTTTTCATCTTCAAGATTCTTTACTTGTTCTTTTAGTCTATTAATTTCATTTGTTTGAATTGACATGTCTTGCATAGCTTTAACCAATTTACCTGCTTCATCACTGGGATGAGTTGTTGTTGTAGCGGATGTAGTAGTTGTTGCTATTGAAACTTATCTTGTAGTTGGAATTGTTGTAGTAGTGGGGACTGTTGTAGCCACTGAAGTTGATGTTGAAGCTATGGGAATGGCAATAATAGTAACTGCTTCCATGATTGCCTTATTTTCCTGCACTAAATTATCCATCTCATTCTCCATCTCTTTTAGTTGAGCTGTTAACTGAATGATGAGATTCATCATTTCATATTTTTGTCCTTCATTTTCTAAAATTTCTTTTGTTTGTTGACGTTCAGTGGGAGGTAATTTCAGTTGCTTCTTCAATGCAGCAATGTCCGCATTCTTCTTTTTAATTAGTTCTTCAACTGCTTTGATATTTTTGGGACCATATCCAACCTATATGACCAATTCTTCAAGTGATTTGATTCTGTTATCCTTAGCTTGTGAGGAAGCCTTCTCTAGTTTTCAGTGAGCTTTGATATTCTCTAGAGAATTTTGTAATTTCTAGACACTCATAGCTTTGTTGGTCATAGTAGAATATAAAATTTCTCCGGCTTGCTTATGAAATTCAATTTGGTCTATAGGATGAAAATATTTAGCCATGACTTCAAATATTGTTTTCCTGTAGTCTACTGATGACTTTGGATACTGCATTGTGGGCTGCAAAAAGGTCATTTGCATTTTCCTAGTTTTATAATCAAAGGCAGAAAGTAACCTGTTTTGGTCACTAGGTGTCTATTTCCAATATTGGGCATAAGTCACTGCTTTCAATGCCTCATTCTTCAATTTGATCTCTTTATATATCTCCATTATATCATGTTCTTTCTCTACTGGTTTACTTGAAGAAGATACTTCAACACTATGTTTTTTTTTAATGATCTGAGCACTAGATGTTGAAGGCTGATGAGTTTCCTTTGAAACAGTAGGAGGTGCATTGTCCCTAACAATCAAATCTGTATCAATAATTTCAACTATGTCCACTATTTTCTCTTGTTGATTTACAGGATTCAGCTTGGCCTTCTTCCTATACATTAGCTTAAATTTAGTATTAGTAGTGGTTTAAGTTGAATATGAACCTTCTTCTCTTTCTCTCTTGGAGTTCCTATCTTGTAGGGCTATAGTATGCAAGACAAAACTGGTCTCAACCTACTTCTCTACCTCTTTCAAAGTGTTCTCCAACCACTCTGATTGGTTGGAGTACTTCTCAATCTCTGGTTTGGACTCATGACAAAAGGATTTAATTTAAATTTGACTCTTATTTTCTTGATAACTCCCAAAGGATCATACTGCCATTTGAAACTATCACTCAATTTGATATCCTGTGAACACCTATCTACTTGTTTTCCAGCATTCACGTTATTGCAAATGAAAGGACCAAGTTGGTTCTTTATTTTAAACTGAGTTTTCTTCTTTGTTGACAGAAAATTAACCTCATCTGAGTTTAGGATAACCTCATTGGGAGGTATTTGGGCAGCTTGTATGGAGTGCGCTGACATCCATACACCCTAATTTCAGTGTGGTTCTTGTTGAGATTTTGTGTATTTAGGGTAGCATCAGTTGTGCTCTAGGTCCCAAATTTTGAGGAAGGACTAGAGTAAACCTAATCTACAAGACCCAGAAATGGATTTGGGAAATCTCATCTGGTTTAGGAGATATTAAATTAATTAATTATTTTAATGTATTTCCTAAGTTAAAAATTAAGAAAATAAAATAATTAAAGTAAATTTAATTAAACATGTGACGAAATTGTCTTAAGTCACACGGATCAAGCTTTATTTTAATCTTAGCCATTGATTCAAGATTTGATCATGGTCGTTGATTTGTCAATGAGAAAAGTATAAAGGAAAGGCTTGGGGTCATTTGTAAGGACACACAGAGGCAGAGCACTAAAGCTAAGCTAAGATTCTAGGGTGGGGTTGCTAAGAATACTCAGAAGTGTTTCAGCTGCAAAGAGGGGAATTTAGACCAAGGGGATGATCTAATGCCAGATTCTAGAATACACAAGATGCAGAGAAGAGATCAGCTCAAGGACAGTGCAGAGGAAGGTAGCAGTAGCAGCAGCAAGGACAGCGCAGTCTCTCCAAGGACAGCGTGATTTTCAGCAGGAAACCCTCATGGGTTACGTAGAGACCCTTCAGGGGAAACATAATGACTATGTCACCCATTCTGCGATAACGCAGTCCCTTCTGGATCAGCGTTGAGGGTTTGGAGGCCATCCAAGGCTGACGCAAAGCCTTTCAGGGGCTTAACAGGCTAACGCAAAGCCTTTCAGGGGCAGCACTGGGGTTTCTAGGCCCAGATTTTGCTGAGTTATGTAAATCTCGTTTGAGGGTGTGGATTAGTCATTATTTTGGCACTAGATCAGCTAGTGAGCTGCAGATCTAGTGTTTTCTCTATCTGGTTTTCTAGATTTGGAACCCAGAGTTGTGTATTTAGAAATATTCTTAATAATAGAGCCCTCCAGCAGCCAGAGACTAGTTTTCCCACATTGGGTTTTTCCGGGGCCTATTTGTCCAGAAATAATTGTGTCACTTTGTCAATGTGTGCATGTGCTTATTCTAGATATGAATTGATAGAGGTTTGTTATGTGTTTTGCTTCGATTTTAAATTGAATTTATTCAGTTAATAACTTGCATAAGTAGGAGGAGCTTAACTGGATTAACAGTAATAATTTCTACATAATATTTAAGATTCAGAAATTTCTATAGTTCCGGTATAAATACCAGTCTCTTGTCCTACTGTGTTCAGTTAACTGCAATACTTTCTTTATTTCTTCATTGATCCTAGGTTCACTACTACTGCTTAGCATGTTGACAACTGGGTGAACAAATGAATCAATGACGTCTTTGTATGTTAACTCTGTGTGTTTAATATTGCAAAAATAAATAGTGAAGGAAGCATCCTAAAACATCATTCCTGATCCTAGTTGGAAAATAATCACCTAAACTAGGTGGGGCCCACACAGGTGATTTTTGGTGCAAAGTCTATTTTTAGATTGTGTCTATTTTTAGACATGTTGATCATATTCTATGAGTTGCGGGATGCTATTTGTGGATGGTTGGTCAAGTTGGAAAAATATATGGATTTCTATTTTTAGACATATTGGGTGGAGTCTATTTTTAGACTGTCAATCTAAAAATAGATATGTTGAATATTATTAGCTCTTAATAATATTTGGACTATAAACATTAACTTATTCTCTTTGAGCACTTCAGTTAAGTGCACATATGTGGCACAGGAGCTGACAAAAGGAATTACGCTATTCCTGAGGGTTAAGTGGAGCTATTGCATGGAGGACTTCGGTTAGAACTCATGTGACAGAGTTTGGTGTAGTTGTAGAAGTAGTTGGTGGAGTTGTGTTCAGTTTAACTCAGTTAGACACAGTTGAGCTAGTTGTATCTAGTCTAACTGATTGATACACTAGTGAGAGTGGTGTGAATTAATTAATAATTAATTCATTAAATAATAACTCATTAATCAACTAAAGAATACATTAGTTAACTACAGTGCATGGAAATTTCAGTGGAGACTAGTGGAGAGGTAGGTGAAAGAGAAAGTGTGACTATAGTGTTGCATTGTTTGCACCACAAATTTAGTAGAGATGCCTTTAAGGATTGTGTGAGCAAGGCTGGAGCAATGGGAGTTCATCCAGAGCCATTCTTCAGCAGGGATTGCGCAGTAGAGGCAGGGTAAAGGCTGGAAAATATCGGTATATGGATTTGCAAGATCGGGCCTGATTAGTGTGTAGCGATTGTATTGTACTGAGAGTTTGTGAGAAGCTTTGTATGAGGATTGTTACATGATCTCTATGACATATATTATATACAGATATTTGGGGTTTTTAGCTTCAGGCTTTCCCGTTAAAACACTGTGTTCATATGTGTAAATTTTTATGGTTTCAACGTGTGCATGCAATTGATTTAATTTCTGCATGTGATGATCAATGGTGGAATAGATTATGTATTGTGCATGAAGTTAAAATAGTGTGTGATCAGGAGAATATTTGACATATGCATGCATAGTGCATATAATTTCTACATGGTATCAGAGCGTTGATCATTGGAGAAATTGCAAATTATTGAAACATTTGAGTGTTGTGCTGGTGGAATTCGAATTTGTTGCAATGTTTTCTTGGTGTCGAAGTTGAGCATTCATTGAAATGTCTTTCAACGGATTGCGATTGGAGTATTCCCTTAAGGGAAGCTCGAATTATATCGCATGGAAGGACAGGATGGAGGCGGTGCTAGAGGATAATGGGTTGAAGGAGTTCATAGATGTTGATATTCCTAAACCGGGTTCTAGCGATGCAGCCGCACTTGACCCATGGAAAAAGAAGGTAGCAAGGTGTCGAAGGATTCTGTTGGAAGGTGTGAAGGACCACATAGTGTCCAGCCTTCACGGTAAAGCCACTCTATTCTTGATGTGGGAGGCTTTGATAGAATTGTTCCAAAGCAGAAGTGACCAGAGGAAGTTGACACTTAAAGACAAGCTCAGGAAAATAAAAATGGAGAAAGGCGATAGCATACCCAAGTACCTCACGAAGTTTGTCCAGTGCAGGGATGAGCTGGGAAGTGTGGGGGCTATGTTGATGAAGAAGACTTGGTGAACTTGGCTCTCCTTGGGCTTTTGAAGAGTTGGCATAGCTACGAGGACTCTGTCAATGGTCGAGAGAAACTGCCAGGATGGGAGTGACTTTGGTCGGATCTTATGCAGGAGGAGATAAAGCGGGGTACCAGGGATGGATCTTCTTCGAAGAATGAAGATGAAGAAACTTTCTCTTTGGCTGCCAAAGCAAGGAAGGGGAAGGGGAAGAAAAATCCTTCTCAATCCTGTGCGGATGGAAAAAAGCGTGACATGTCCAAAGTGAAGTGTTTTCACTGTCACGAACATGGGAATTTCGCCACACATTGTCCACCGAAGAAGAAGAATAAGCAGGCTGCTGGAGCTACAGCTGGTGAGGTTCTTGCCTTGCAATTTGAGTTGGACTTCTCATTTATCGCATGCATGGTGTCTAGTGCATTGGGATTAGGGTGGTATTTTGATAGTGGCGCTTCCTTTCACATGACGGGAGATGTGAACCTTTTCAGTGACTTGGTGGAGAAATATCTCCAGTTGCATGTTGAGTTGGGCAACAATGGACGATAAAATGCGACTAGCATTGGTACCATTACCTTTCAGAGGGAGTCAGGTAAACTCATTCTTTTACAAGATGTAGTGCATGTTCTAGGTTTAAAGAAGAATTTAATCTCAGTCGCAATGTTAGAGGATAAAGGGTATGATGTTGTCTTTAGTGAAGGAAAAGTTTTCCTTCGGTACAAAGCAACAGGACAAGTCAAGAAGATTTGGATTCGAGCCAAGAATCTCTACAAACTTGAAATAGATGGGATTTCTATGAAGTTTCCTACTGTTGGGAAGTGCAAGAAAGCCATGCAATTGAAGCTTGAGAGAGAGATGGATTTGCATGCAGGTAAGAGTGAACCTCGGGATGTGGAGCAGCCACAAGATAAGGATCATGGAGTGGGAGCAACCACTCATGTAGAGAAATGTCATGCTAGATGGGCAGAGGGAGTGCATGCAACTATACCACCAGGTGAGAGGTGGGGCGACATGCATGAGTAATCCCAAGAGGATATTTCTGGGCACGATTCATTGAAATGATGTGGATCTCATGAATTGAACCTAGCTATGAGGTGCCCATAGAGAAGCATTAGCATGATCAGTTGGATTGATGCAGGCAGATCAAAGTGATAGTGACGGATATTGGAGCGTGGTTCAGAGTTGACAGCAAGTGCAGAGTGCATGGGTGCAGAGTTCAACAGCGTTGTGGTTCTTGAAGACATGTGCAGTTGGTACCAGCAGAAGTCGAAGACTTTGATGATAGATGCATCAGATTGATTGAGTTTTTTGGAGCCTTTTCAGTCTCGGAAGAGTTGCAGAGCAAATGCATGGAGTTGTGTGGCGCTTGCAAAGGTTGCAGGGTGAATGCATGGAGTTGCATGTCGCATGCAAAGACAGCCATTTCTTGTTGAGAGTGAGTGTTGAAGGTTGCAACAAGAAACAGTGAAGGAGGCATCCTGAAACATCATTCCTAATCTTAGTTAGAAAATAATCACCTAAACTAGGTGGGGCCCACACAGGTGATTTTTGGTGCAAAGTCTATTTTTAGACATGTCAATCATATTCTATGAGTTGCAGGATGCTATTTGTGGATGGTTGGTCAAGTTGGAAAAATAGATGGATTTCTATTTTTAGACATATTGGGTGGCGTCTATTTTTAGACTGCCAATCTAAAAATATATATGTTGAATATTATTAGCTCTTAATAATTATTTGGACTATAAACATTAACTTATTCTCTTGGAGCACTTCAGTTAAGTGCACAGATGTGGAACAGAAGCTAACAGAAGGAATTACACTATTCCTAAGGGTTAAGTGGAGCTATTGCGTGGAGGAATTCAGTTAGAACTCATGTGACAGAGTTTGGTGGAGTTGTAGAAGTAGTTGGTGGAGTTGTGTTCAGTTTAACTCAGTTAGACACAGTTGAGCTAGTTGTATCTAGTCTAACTGATTGATACACTAGTGAGAGTGGTGTGAATTAATTAATAATTGATTCACTAAATAATAACTCATTAATCAACTAAATAATACATTAGTTAACTACAGTGCATGGCAATTTCATTGGAGACTAGTGGAGAGGTAGGTGAAAGAGCAAGTGTGACTATCAGTTGTGACTATAGTGTTGCATTGTTTGCACCACAAATTTAGTAGACATGCCTTTAAGGATTGCATAAACAAGGATGGAGCAATGGGAGTTCATCCAGAGCCATTCTTCAGCAGGGATTGCACAGTAGAGGCAGGCTAAAGGCTGGCAAAGATCGGTGCATGGATTTGCAAGATCGGGCCTGATTAGTGTGTAGCGATTGTATTGTACTGAGAGCTTGTGAGAAGCTTTGTATGAGGATTGTTACATGATCTCTATGACATGGGATTTTTATCTTCAGTTGGGGTTTTTATCTTCAGTCTTTCTCATTAAAACACTGTGTTCATATGTGTGAATTTTTATAGTTTCAATGTGTGCATGCAATTGATTTAATTTCCGCATGTGATGATCAATGGTGGAATAGATTCTGTATTGTGCATGAAGTTAAAATAGTGTTTGATCAGGAGAATCTTGGACATATGCATGCGTAGTGCATATAATTTCTACACTGTGGAATCTTTTTTGATTAGGGAAGTCCAGAAGACTACAGATTGGGGGTTACCCTCTGTGTCAAGTTTTTGAAGGCTAACTGCAAACCTTTCATATTGGAAGTACAAGAATAAATGAAACAAAACTGATGAATACTTAAACACTCATTCCTCGGGTAATTTAACTAATTTCTCATGGATGGCATCTGAAAGGTATTGAGAAAAGTTAAATGTAAAATTTGGAGGCTATCCTGGGCAGAAAATGGACAGAAAACCTAGGATTGAAGCATCTACAGACTCATCTGTAAAGTAGCCTAGAATGCAAGACAGCATTGTGACAATTTGTCTTATTCTCTCTGAAAAAATTGAAGTTGAATAAGGAAGGTTACTCTTTGGGGTCTCAACTGATGGAGGTAAGAAGGTTTGAAATATTTGAAACCTCTTGGAAAATTCCAGTTTCAGATATAATTCTGTGAATATTTCAATAGACAAAGGGGCTTCATCAGGCTTGGGTTGGATTTGCAACATCTGGTTTATTGATTCTGCATTAATTGTGAACAAAATCTCTTTGTTGTGGGTTACTAAGGCTCTTTCTTTGGGCAGATAATTAACTTGACAGAGTCTGATGATTTCTGGAAATTAGAAGTTTTGGGGAAAGATATATTTAGGAAAATTTGATAACCAAAAGTGGATATCATCAGCCGATCCATGAATTTATCATGGCTCCAGTAGTGGAGCTCAAGGAGGTTGAAATCAGTGACTATTTCACTGATTTTGAAGTCTTTGTCTGTAAGGGGAGTATGTTCAACATCAACAACAGGAGGTTGCAGGGGATTAACAGTCACAATGCCTTTGGAAGCCATAGATTTGTTTATTTTAATCAATTTATTACTTTCTTTACATCAAGTACAGGTCTCGGCACTTGGGAATACCTGGAAAAGGTTTTGAAATTGATCTTTGGAAAGGTTTATGGCTGCAACAGGGGTTTTGGTAGCAAATAGGCTTCAATAGTCTTATAAAAATTTAACTCTAAGTCGGCAATGGCTTCATGTAACAATAAGGCTTGAATTTAGGTCTGGATTGGCTTTAGAAAAAGTTGGCAGAGCTTTCTTTGCGCAAAATTCAACAAAAAATGGTGAAAAAAATGATTAAGGACTGGTTTTAATGTTTTAACCAACGGTATTTAAACATTGGTGTGGAGGTTAAATTCAAAAATTAGGGTGTTAATCATCGCAATGGGTGAAAACAGGATAAGTGGTTTATCGCATGATAAAAAGCAGTAATATGGTTTTTCGCTGGGGAGTGCGATACAATGTGGGGCTACCACATAACAATGGAGCGGGGGTGCGAAACCACTCATTCGCAACCCCCCAGTGGTATTAAACTTCGGGTAGTGGATAGTGCGAAAAGGCATGGGAGTGGTCGGATCTTGGTAGTGCCAATCGGACGGTTGACGAGTGTCGAGGGATGAGTTGGGAATTTGATAGGTGGGACCTAGGTTTGTATTATGCGATGAGGTATATATATGTGTGTGTGTGTGTGTGTGTGTGTGTGTGTGTGAAGGTTTAATTGTGAATGTGAGTTGGGTAATAGGAATGGGTTAGGATATATAATTAGCAGGGAGTAATATGCTAGACCCAGGATATATCAATGCGGGGAAAATTAAAACTATAGGTTTATAATAAAATAAGGGGTTGGGGAAATATATATGCGGGAGTTAATATACTATGGGGTAAAGGTATAAAACAGGGATTTAATATAATAATGCGAGTTAATGAATATATGTAAAGTGGGAGTAAAAATATACTACGGATATGCGTTTTAAAAGATATCGGGAAGGGATTTACAGTGGGTCCCAATATTTTAAACATTTAAAACTTAGGGTAAGTGAATTTCAGGTGTGTTTTAATTGAAAAGGAGGTTAGTAAAGGGGGAATTTATTTTTCAAAAAAAATGGATTTTTTAACTAGGGAAAGGGGTATTTTTACAAGGGAAAATGCCTTCTAAGAATGACAAATATGGTTTTAAGCAAAGGGAAGGGGATGTTGGGGGATATTAGTGATATGAAATGACCAATTGATGCTTTCCATGCCTTTTGAAAGTGCTTCTGCCTACCCATCATTTACCCTAACTTTTTTTCTTCATTTATTAGATGCGTTTGAGCTTGCTGACCCTTTTATTTTTCTTTTATAAGCAAACTAATCTAATTCTAACCTTATGACTTCTGATGGCTCAGATTAAACTGATGAGCTCATTTTTATTCTCTACCTAACTACTAATCTGCCAAGATTAAATGGTTTGACTATATCTTTATTCACTATCTATCAATACTTGAAATTTAATGGCATGAATAATTCAAGATTAAGTTGTTTGACTATCATGAATAGTGGCATTTTAGACAAGCTGCACACAATATTATTTGCAAAAATTAACTAAAGTAGTGGCATTTTAATGTGCAACAATTTTGTAATCTGTTTTTATCTCTTTTTGTGGGGTTCATAATTTATCTTCTTTTTTGATCTTTTTCTTTTAGTCCTTGATTTTTCTTTTAGGACTTGCCCTCTTTACATTTTTTAATATGGGAAAACATTACGCAGCAAAAATATGTACAATATTAAAATATTTTACATAGTCAATTAAAAATTATGATCCCTATTATTATAGGACCCTAACACATGGCTTGATAGTCGTGCTTGAAAAAAAGATTTAAGTCTTCCTCCATGGGAGCCTCTTTGAATTGTGACCCCTGCAATTTTTCATGAGAATGTGATTTTTTCTTCTTTTGTGATATTAAATTAAATTTGTTAAGAATTTATAATTTAGATGCAAATTATTTTTTTACATACTTACAATTTTTGTACCCAGTTTTTAGTAACCGCTCGGGCCAAGATGATGTCACCCATGTTTAGATATTCTAGCCATCGTGTCTTTGGATGTATCTGGGAGCCTATATTTAAAAGATTGAAAAACTTAATTAGATGTCGCAATGATGATAAATCATCATAATTACATTATTAAAAGTGCCCCATACCTTCCTTGTCCACGTGGTGTCTTCCCTACTTTTCGAAGTGCCTTCTCATTTTCATCTACCATGAGCACTTTCCACTCCATCTCTGGAATCATTGACCTTGTCGTTTCCAAATGAGACCTATATTGGTCCCACATATATTTTAAATGTAAACTTGCCTTAGAGGTAACTCTAGTTTTGTTGAAGGTACCCTCACCGAATAGGCGAACCATCATGTTCATAAGTTCATCTTTCAACTTGGAACTTTGGGACTTGCAGTTTGTACGATGGTGGGCCCAAATATTTCCATGGTTAGGTCATACAAACACCTATAGAATACATCATTTCCATAAAAATGATATTATCATTAGTTTAAAATAATCACATACTATACATTAATTCCAATTATATTGTACTTAATATTTAAACACTTCTTAAATACATGTAAATTTCTTTATTTTCATGGGGGCATTGTCATCATGTACCAAAAAATTAATCGGTAGTGTTCTCGTTCTAGTAACATGGGAATATACAAGAAATCTCACTTCAAATTATGTGATCGGATAATGTTATGCATCCATAGCATCATGTGCATATCCTTACATATGTTGTTCAGGGGGTGCATATTCTGGCATGTGTGGTTTAGTGGGTGTACCAGCCCCAATGTGTTGAAGAATCAAAGTATTTATATTAGGGTTTGATTTTTCGATCTTGATAATTACTTGTGAGCATGTCTTCTTTTACTTCTTTATTATCTTATATTTAATCAAGAAATTACCATATTATGTGTGTATGAAGATCACAAAACAAGAGACACAAGATCTAGGCACTATTCTAGGGAAAAACCCCCTTCGAGGGGAAAACACAGTCAAGATAATTATTCCTTTCAATACTATTCTTTTATAATATTGACCCTATACATAAGCCAAACCTTCCCTCCACACCAAGTCAGCCTTCCATATCTTTGACACAGCAGCAGCAGCAAATTTTCCTCCAACAACTTCGACTAGACACCAGATTCAGCAGCAGCAATCGCAGAAAACACTAAAATACTTCGATCTCCCAAGAGAGGGCACGAAATGCAGATATTCCACCACCAAAATTTTGATTTTTCCTTCATCTTTATTCTAGACCCAACTCGCACTCCTTTGAGCTTCCTTCTTCCACTTCGCACTTTTTCCTATGATGTTGTTGGAAATACTAAGTGGGGGGTTGAATAAATATTTCTTATAAATTAGCACTTCAATAATATTTTCCAGAGAATTATTTAATCTTTAGTTGTTATTATTATTGTTCAGTAAAAGCAGTAAATAACAATTAAAAAATAGAGATAGTGGGCACAATAGTTTGAGGTGGAAAACTCCCTCTGGGTCAAAAACCACCAAACACTTTTCAAATAAGTTCTTTAATCTTCAGCCCCAACTCAAAAGAAATCTACAACTTATTAGAACTATAGAAAATAATTCTTCTCCAGCTCCCAGTAAGGACACCCCAACGCCCTAGTTTTATCAGCAGTCAGCTGAAAGGATGCCCTGACACCCAAGTGATCCAAAACTCACCTTAGCACCACCCTACCATCCTAAATTTTTTACAAGCCCAACCTAAAGGTTACTTCATTCACTATCCTAGAGCCACCCTACCACCCTATAAAGACAAATAGAATATATAAATTGTGGACTCCCATACCAAGGACAACAGTCCACTTACAATGATTTTAAATTATTTTTATTTGACATAGAAACAACATTAGGACCTATACCCTTGTCCTGACAAGCCAAGACCCTTGCCCAACAGAAACACACGTCCTTCTCCCAAAAAAATATTTTCCTTATTCAACTCCATGAAATGACACAAATTTTATGATTACAATGATGTACAATACTTTGACCTCAATTACAAAAGGAATCTAGACAAGCATTATACAATACTTTGATAATCTTTGCACATGTTATCCTTGATTCTTGTTGAAGAATAAATCTGTTGTGTTGATGATAATATTAAAGCCTTAGTTTCATGTGGTATTTTAAGTTATCTTTCAAAGATACTACTCTACCATGTTACCATTTCTTCTCAAGTTTACAGCGTTGTAGGTGATGTATTAAGTTTGTTCTTGAAGAAAGTATTGTACTTGAAAAAATGTATTCAAGAAAGACCCAATTCCCAAGACAATAAACTTGTAAAAACCCATCAATAAAACTTATCTTGGCCTGCAAAATTATTAGTCCGGTAATAAAAATTTTACAATGACGATATTTGCAATAACAACCTAAGAGAAATACTCAAATTTTAATGCAACAATAAAAGAAGAACAGTCATACTTACCTGGACCTTTGATTTCATCAAACTCCTTGAAATTGTTCAAAATTTTCTTCCACCATAACCACGTTGTTGTAGTGGTATGTAGCTTTGGCTTCTTGAAGATTTTGGATGATGAGATAACACATATTTTTCACACCCCTTTTTGGTGACTTCGTGGTAAGATAATACCGAGACTTTTCATTGTGTTAAACCTTTTGTTGGATATATGATACATCCTTGTGCACAAAGCAAATCCTGCAAGTAATCTGGATGTTTTTCTAGTACTTTTGTAATCCGAACAAGGGATTCTCTTTCAATCAAAGGGGTGTCCTCCAATTTTCGTTGTTTTTGTAATCATGGTTTCAATTTTTTAGAGCCTATCTCACTTCATAAATTATGATTGGATTGCAATGAGAAAACACCTATACGAATCCCAAATTCAAACATAAAAATAAAAAGAATATGATCCAATATTCGCTCTCCTTGACAATCAATAAATATAGAATTTTTGTGATAAAATTTTAAAGTCAAACTACAGGTCTGAGTCTCTAGAATTGGTTGTCTATTCGCTCCAATAATTGAATGTGATCAAGCCTTAAATAAAGTATCTTATTACATGTAAAAAACCCTTCAAGACCATCCTAAATATTCCATTGAGGAGTCTTTTAATCCTTCAATTCTCATAATAAATATACACTGCAATAAATTGAATCTAAAAATAGGAAATTTGACACACCCTAACCCTCAACGGATGTCTATGTTTTCTCTCCTTCAGGCGGCCAAAATATTTTAGAGCAATTCTTCACATTATCATTTGTTGAAGTTAATTCTTTTTGGAAGGAGATACGTGCTCCTTTTATAAGATATCCTTAAAGGTGATTGTTATAAAATATGAGGGGCTTCAAGGATTAGATGTGAGGAGTTAATGTATGCCTTGTATAAAAATTAAATAGGGTCGTTGGCCTTGTGTTGGATGTAGTGGGGTTTCATATTCCTTTTAAATGGTGAAAGGGAACACTATAGGTGAAAAAGAGTTTAATATTCTTCCTTAAAAAATCAATAATCATCTTTTAATAATTAACAAATAATAATAACTAACCCTTAAAAAAATTAATTTATTCGAAATCAATGATTGGCTTAGTGCATATGGTCCTACTTGACTGTGAATTCAATAATTTTTTTAGTGCCTTTGATTCTTAAATTTATTAAACTTATACATGGTGAGATTTCGGTGAGAATCCCTGCCATATGTTGACAACTATCGGTGAATGAGTCGTCATGTCTCTACCCCCTAGGGTTTCTACCCACAAAACTGGGTCTTCAACTTTAAATTCAATTTTATCTCAAACTAGAGGGAAGCATGGGGCATACCATATATCAATTGAAACATCTCGTCGAGGAGAATCTATATAGAAGGATCTTGACACAATATTCCATGAATTTCCATGTCAAATTTTCTATGGAAGATCAAGGTAGCTCCTGTTGCTTCTTGGGTTTACATCAATGACAACCACCTACAAAAAATCTACCCCTTTGGCATTGATGGCAACACAAGTACTCCCCCTACACTCATAAATCCCCTGAACATCATACTTCTACCCTTCCTAATGCTTTTTCTCCCCCTTTGACATCAATGGCAAAGGTAAATCCCTCTAACATCCTACCTCGCCTATGTACCTATAACCGCCTCAACAACCCCTATCTACTTGACTATATAAATATTTTTTTAATGGGAACTTGGTAGAATCCCAAGATTTTGGTGAATATACTCAAATTCCTGATGCAGTAAAGGTTTGGTACAGTGTTAGCGATTTTTTCTTTCGTCCGAGTGTATTCAACCTTGATGTTTATCTCGGAAACCTGTTCTCTATCAAAATGGCACTTGATCGTAATGTGTTTCATTTTTTAATGCATCACAAGATTCTTGGAGATATTGATGGCACTGGTGTTATTGCAAAATATTGGAATGGGCTCATCAAACTTTACTTGAATATTGTGCAATGTTTGTTTCATCCAAAAGACTTGGGTATAACAAGTTGTTGTTGTTATGTATTCTACTTCCGTTATGGTTAATGAAGTTTAATATTGCTTCTTGCTCAACCATGATACAAGACAACCACCTAGATAGAAGGTTTTTCCACTAATTCTCTTACGATCATCAACACGTCCTGCCCAATTTGCATCAATATAAGCTTCAATGGTTAGCTCATTTCCTTTAGGATACCATAGTCCATATTATGTTATTCCCTTAAGATATCGAAAAATACTTTTTACCTCAATGACATGGAATTCCTTTGGTGATACTTGGAATATTGCAACTTTCCCAACATCCTGCATCACATCTGGCCTAGAAGTTGTTACATATAGAATACTACCAATCATAGATCTATACATCCTCTAATCCACATCTTTGGATGAGTCATCTATGATTAACTTTCAACCTGCCACCGTTGGGGTGAGAAATGGCTTGCAATATTCCATTTGAAAATTATTCAACATTTATTTGATATATTAGGTTTGATATTGGCTTGATGGGGCCTAGACCCAGGTTCAAAGTGACTACGTAGTCCAAAAAACCCACTATTATTGACCCTTTCAAAAAAAATCTGCTTGCGTAGACCGAAGTCTCACCCGAGGCAATATAGGGGGATGCTAGAACCAGGTTTCTACATCCAAAGGGACATTGGACTGTGGATTTAGGTATTTTCCTTCTTATCAGAACTTTCCAGGTCATATATATTGATATTACCAACGTTTTTCAACAAAACTGTTGAAATTAATCACAGACTTCGCGACATTGCTTATTCATGCATTAAACGTAGCAAATAACCATAAAACGAACTGCATTATTTAGTCACAGAAGAAAAAATAAATAAATAATCCTTATTCAGCTTAGACATTCATAAACAGTAAGAAAAAATAAAACACGTCATTATAACTCATATTTTCTCATCATTTCATTCATTAACATCCATATCTATCTCACACATCCACTTTCCACCATACGCACACAATTGCAATATTTCCTAAGGTCTTTGCGCATATAGTTGTGGAATCCTTTTCCTCTAACCCCAAAACACAGACTCTAACTCAGTCTGACATCCAAATGCATCGAAAAATATATTTCATTCATAACCTACTTATGACTTCTGTCTAGACTCCTTAAATAGATTTTTATTTTACAATACCATGGTCCCAAACCATAGGCGGAGTCCAAAGTTCACAAAAATTCCCTTCCCGTTACATAATTAAGGGGCTTTGACCCACCCCAAAACCCCTAAGACCAAAAACATACTTCTCATTGTGTGTTTCGCAACTCGATATATGGAGTCTTTTATTCGCATTGGATCCCATCAATATGTTATATGATGTCGTTCAAGGCATCCTTCAATGGAGGAATTGTATCATCATACTGCTTTGAAAAATCCTGGACCTCTTCGAGCAGCAGTTCTATGATGGACTTGGTTGCCTTCTGTTCTAATCCCCTATGAGTTGTGTGCAGCTCTTTAATATTCTTCTCCACAGTTTTGGAAAGTTGATTGGCCTCAGCTTCCTATGGCTTCATCCGGGCAATGACTATCTTCTCTTTTCGGTGCAGCTCCTCATCTGTTCTTGTAACAATTAACCCTCTTGGAGATGGGTACTCTGAATTGGCGCCAAGGTCTTTGCAGTGACCTTGATTTTATCCAGTTGCTCCTGTTTCTCACGCACCTCGGCCTCAATATTCTAGACTTGTCAGTCCTCCTATAGTGAGTACCATACATCCAGAGCTTCACCAAATATTCTCGCACACTAATGTATGTGAGAGTCGATATGTGTTGTGGCATCCTTCAGCTCCATTGTGCGCTGCTCATGGACTTCTGGTAGAGTATCAGGTTGTAACTGCATTTTTAGCTCGATGATTTTCATTTCCATATCAATCTGTACTTCGTCGACTTTGGCATTGGAGTCTTTGAAAATAGTGTCCAGCTTGGCCACTTTCTCCTCAAGTGCAGTTGCAGCCTGAATTTTGAGCTCAGGTAGCTCGCTGCATGCCTTAGAAATAACTTCTTCCAACTTCTGACATTGTGCTACCTCAGCCTCACACTCTTGGGTAGCAACATGTTTCTCCACAACCATGCTCTTTCACTTTTGTTGTACATCTTGAATAACCAAAAGGGCGTGTTTTTTTCTAATCTTTAACTCCTCGGTGATGCCCTGATGGAACTCATGCAGAGCCTGTAATGACATCGCAGCAAGATTTAGTGTTGTGTTCTACAATCAAGCCACCTGCTTCATCTTCTCTGTCATATCAAAATGCATCATTCCTGCAGGAATAGTCTCTACGGGGGTATTTTCACTCATCCTCAACTCCTGCGTAGTGGTACTTGGTCCAGTTGGGATCCGACTAGGTGGAACCGTGCTCGCCTTCTCATATAAATCCCGCAACCCTTTGTGGATGTCTTAAAGTAATTTCTTGTACTTCTCTTCGATGTTTCCCCAAAATTCCTCATTGAATTGGCGCACAGCATCCCTGATTTCGTCAGTGTCCCCCTCAGTGAGGACCATGTCTGCTAGGCCAGCAGATTTGTCAAATTTTATCTTCTTCCTTGTGCCACCCTTTTTTGGCTGCCTTCTCTTAGTGGTAAAAGGGGAGGAGGGGTCCAATGGATATATGCCCAGATCACCACCAAGAATATCATCTCCTCCAGTCTCCAAAGCCTCTGCTTCAATATCCTTCTTCCTTGCTGGCGTAGTCAGATTTTCCCCACTCGTTCTTGCCTTCTCTATGCCTTCCTCCAGCGAAGTTAACCAATCATACGGCCAGCGGCTGATGTTGTCCTCTACATCTTCCTCTTCAACTAGGTGCGGGAGCTCGACCATACCCCCATGAGGTCCTTCTTCGCATGTATGTGGGTATGGTGGAAGTCCACTTTGAACTTCGCAATTTCTCATTATTGTTCCACAATGCTTGGTGACAGCCGAGGCTTTTGGTTGATCATTTTCCTTAAGCTCATCTATACTCCGGCCCAAAAAAAATTGTTAGCCATAACCCTCAATGGTTCTATTGAATGCCATAGTGAAACATATCGGGTTGCTTCACAGAGATCAAGATCTGCAACATTGAACTATGACCCGTCAGGTTCCCTCCATTCCATCAAGGCAATCAGAAGTACGAGCCACGCGTAGCAGAACTACTTGCCTTCTTCTTTCGCAGCCCTACAATCTTCTAGAAACTCCTGACATAAATAGCCAACCCAATTATATACCATGCCCTTGGTGCACTTCGCAGCTAAATCAATAACAGGTGCGGAAGCCTCCTCTCTGCAGCCCTTCCTCATGATTTTCCCCGCAAGCATGTGTGCAAGGAAGCACACAGTTCTGCCATAAATGGATTTAATGAGATAACTCTTGGTCCCCTTGGTTAGATCATACTCCTTCTTCATCTTATTCACCAACTACTTGTCTTGGATTTTACCCACAAAAGCCTTTGTGAGCTCCATCCTTGACAGGGAAGGGTCGTAATTCTCCTGATCAACATCTCCATAATGGGGATCTTCTTCCCCAACCATAAACAATCATCGTGCACCAAGGCCAACAGCTAGCGCACATAAATATTATTAATAGAACTTTTCTCGAATTGTGATACGTACAACATGTTGAGTATCCATGCCTGCTAGGTACCCTTTACCCATTTCATCGGCTATAATCGCATGAGTTAGCCTGGAAATCACTGTTGGCACAGATATCGACTAGGTTCAAACTTTGAATACTTGCTTTTATCATTGAAATCCCAATCCTCCATTCTCAAATGATGCACCTTAGCCAGTAAATCACCTTCAACTACCACTTCATCAAGATTCAGTAGAGTTAACACCTTGTACTTCACTGCGTCGGGGTCCTTCACCAGCTTTTTAGCCTCTGACTTCCAAGACAGAATGTAAGGAGGCAAGCTAGACAAAGGTTCAACATCCTCAGCATCAACTTCCTTTGGCACTTCTTGTGCCTCCTCATCCTCATATGATTCTACTTCCACAGCTATTTCCTTTCATTGTTCCTCAGCTTCACTAGCATTTTGTTCCTTTCAGGTTTTCTTCCAGAGCGAGGACCGTGTTGTTGGTTTCTTAGGCTTCACGGACGGAGTCGTGCCTGTGGATTGTTATCTGGGTGACCTCGGTCCCATCACGGTCACTTTTTGTGTAGCTGTCATGATGTAACCTAAGCTTCGCTGAATAAATTCTTGCTCGATCTCTTCGAAATTCTTCTCGGACATGTAGTAGCTTGCTCGGCTCTCTCGCAGATAGAAATTTTCTCTTAGCGCGCGAAGTGTTCAAATTGGAGGTGAGATCCTTGATTTATAGCAAATTTCAAATTCAAACTTCATCATCGCCCTTAGAAACTCCTCATAAATGTCGATTTGGCAACAGATTTGGCCAAATATGCCCATTAATTACATTTTACCTGCTCCTTCTAATGGCCAGTTCGATGTCCAATCAATTTTTATTGTTCCAACGGTCATATTTTGGACAAACTCTGCGAGACTTGCTTCTTAGGTGTAGTCCTACCTCCTTAGGCATAGTAACCTCCAACTGCTCTCGCCATCCATCTTCTGTGTAGTACTTTGACTGCGCTGACTCCATCCTCCACCATACTTTGTATGCATTGGATCATCTCTCCATCCGTAGATCTCCTCCCCCAACACAAGCTTGTTGGTCGGGTATGTCGAATCTATCTGAACCAATGTCCTTGGCTCTTTCATAATGTGAAGTACTCCTTTCCTTTCTTGAAGAGCCTCATTAATTCCTTCCCACCCTTCAACAAAGCTATATGTTAATAAGAATCCTTCGATCATCTCATTCCAGTCCACAATTCCATGGCATATTTCCGTCTCAAGATACCATTGTTGAGGTATCGTCTCTAAAGAATGAAAGAACATGTGCACCTATTCTAGTTGAGGCTCTACTCCCAAAGCTGTAGTTTAGCGAGCTAAATGCTTGCGAGGATCCTTCTGTCCATCATACTTCTCCGTAATTTTTGTGTCAACCTGACCAAACCTTAATCTTATCAATTTGTAGAACCTCGGCCAACCTCCTAGACTTTCTCTGTGCGCAGCCCACCATTGGGATGGATTGGACCTTAATGCGAAATCCAGAGCCTCATACCTTTGTTCCTATGTCACTTTCTTCTCAAATTCCTCCAAGAACAAGACAACATTCCCCGTTCCATTATAAAAGGGCAAGTCGCACACTTCTGACTTAACACAGTGCAGAGATTTTGTAACCCTATTATAGTGCTTCATGGTTACTTCATGCAATCTATTATGTCAGTGCTCCAACTCTTCATCAGAATCAGACACACACAAACTATTGCGCTCCCAACATATTCTTCCATTTGTTGTGGGATTAATCCAATCTTCGTCCTATGCAGTAAGCCAATAAATATGATCAATTGTAGCATCACCATACCCATGCTATATAGGTTTTGTATAGTGTGAAACTTCAAAGGGATCCAGTGGCACGAACTTTTCTTATTGTGCATTGCTCCATTCACATCTCTTCTTTTCCAACGCAGTTATCAAGTAGCTCCTACAATCCTTATGCAACCCTCTAGTCCCTTAACATCTTCATGCACGTTTGTAAGAAAGATGTTGGGATTGTCGGACCAACTCCTTTTACTTCAACATTCTCTTCAGGCATCTTTTCTATTGGGAACAGTTGTCACTGCGCAGTCGATGTCGTCGCCTTAGGGGTCATAAATGATTTCTTGGTTGTCATGAATGTCTTCTTTTCGAGTTGTGCATCAAACCCATCAATCATATCTTCAACCTTCCTTACCCATCTCTCCGGCACAGACCTCTGCCTATCTACGTAGTTTCCTCTATTATTCATACCACTTCATGTGACTATGTTAACACTTGGATCTCCTTGGCGCGGTTCAACCTTCATCGTCTATATATTCTACGCTAGATGTTGGTTGCGCTACTCCTAAATTTTAGCTAACAAAACGGGACAATCTTCCATTTCATGACCAAATTCCTAACAATACTTACAGGACACAGCAGTAGCATTCTGGAAATCTCGAGCGAAGTGTCGAGGCTATCCACAGTTGTAACAAATGATATGTCCTTGCCCTCAACCAGTGCTTCCTCCTCGGCTACTCCCTCAGCCTTGAAAACTTCCTTGAATAGTTGGTGAAACCATAGTTTTGCAACCTTCTACTTGCATTCAATATGAGCCTGGAATGTTCTCCAGCATTAGATCGTAGCTCCTAAAATGTTTTTCATCGTGCCCAACTGAACTACAAAATTTGCAGAACAGTTGCTTCTTATATCTGACCAAATTTTGTAATAAGTGACAAAAATCAGTGGAATGTTGGTCTGAAAATTCATAGATACTACACCATATATTAGGCTCTACACTTGGCCCTCCGCTCGATCCAGGTTTTAATGGATTCAGCATCCCAGCGCCCACATAGTCTCTAATAACAGGGCATTATTCCTTGTAGTGACCCTCGTCCTTGCACTTGATACACTAGACCTTTGTTCTCATCTTTGGGTGAACCTCTTTTCCTTTCTTTAGATCTTGAGGCTCCATGTGAAAAATTTCCAACCGAATTTGAATTTGTTGCACGCATGTGCTTTCATTAGCTACTGGTGAAGCCTCTAGCTTCATCGCGATCTCTAGTGCTTCAGCTTGAGTTGTTATCTTTTGTTGTGACAATGGAAATATAAGATGCGGCAACAGTGCAGCAATAAACCACTATTTATGTTGTTCATCTAGGATCTTAAAGTTAATCTGACTCAACAATGTCTTAAATCTTGATCTACCTCCCACACAGTCTTAGTAGTCAGTTTCTTAATCTATTTGATCTCAGTGATACAGTGGGATAGCAACTTTGGTTTCTTGAATTCAGGTTTCAGCGCGGTGTTTGTTTCATCCAATGAATCATTTGCATTCGTTGTAACAAACTTCATGTACCATGACAATGCTCGATCTTGCAGCATAGTAACCAACTGTGCTTTCTTCCTATCTTTGTCTGTAACATTCTGTGAACTCCATATCTCTTCTACTACAAAACAGAATTGTTCAGGTTCATATGTTCCCTTGAACACAGCCATCTTTGGTGGCTGGGCCATGGGGGGAGGTGGAGGTGGAGGAACATAATGGGATGGAGTGATGATGAGGGTGGAAGGTTGGTAAATTTCCTTAGCACTTTGTTGACTTTCCTCAATGACAGACTTTGCAGAGTAGCAGGATTTCTTTCTCCTTTCTCAATTTCAAGCAGTGGTCTATATTCAGTGTCAATGTATGTACCCCAAATTGTTATGAATCGCTTACCGCTTTGTGTAGTGCCACGTTCACTTTCCTCGACCATCAATCTGAGTGCAATCATTCTATACCCTTTTCACACAATAGCATTTTAATATATAACTTCAGTGAATTCAAGTACTTACCTCACAGGACTCTGAAAAATTTGTGCTCTGTTTCACTATAAGAAATAGTGGTCACGATCACGAACTCAGTAATGAATCCCCCAAGGATGCTATCAATCCAATAATCAACAGCTCTCGCGATCTCGTTATCAGTGTTTTTCAGTTTCTCAATCAGATATGGCATCCACATAGTAGGTCTATTATTAAAATACCTCATATGCATAGCTAACCTTGATATCCACTCATGTAGCTCGCTAGAAAACGATGCAAAGAAGAGCTCATACTGATTTGTATAAATATAATTTTGTAACCAGTGTTCAATAGAGATATGTGAACTTCTACTTTCTTGCATAGAAAACTCATGTTCTTTCATATCTATCCAACCTTCAATCTCTTTCTTGGATGGATGCCACATCCATCTATCCCTCAGGGTAGTTGATAATCCCTTTCTTGTTGAGAGGGGGAGTTGCAAATCAACAAGATAATGTGTGTCTAATTTATTTTTCCCTTAAATAAAACATACAATAAATTGTAATCTTATATCATAATAACTTGTATTAGTTAACTAAGTGATAAAGACTTAGTTAGCTCAATTATTTCGAGTTGAGGGTCAATGGTGAGGCATGTAGAGTGATTATATTATTTTGGGGGTTGAGTTGCAATTAATGCACTAGTGTAGTGTGAGTTTAATCAATCAACTCAAATTAATTGAGTTAAAATCAGTTTAACTAGTTCTAACTGATTGATAAGCTAGTGAGAGGTCACGTGAATTAAAATTAGATTTAACTCACAAGTAGTGATCTATCAAGTAACAGATGATTTTCTATTATTAGCTACATGCATGTCAAATCTGATGAAGACCCAATTGAGAAAAAGGTTAAAGGGAAGTAAACTATCAGTTTTATTATTAGTGAACTGCCCAGGTGCAGTTATAAAGCCACAGGATGCCCATGATGGATTGCGCAGTCAAGGAAGGTTGGAATTCCTATTTAATAGGGATTTATTTTTCCTAGGGATTGTGTGAGAAAGGAAAGCTGAAGGTGGGCTGAAAATTGGCTATGTGTTGGTCCAATTTTTCCTAAATCAGTGTGAGACGATTGGTAGAGTGTATGAGGTTATTGTGAGCAAGAATGCATTGTATTGTTTCATGATTCCTTGGCTTATTATACAATAGAGATAGAGGGGTTTTTAGCAGTTGCTTTCTTATCTTGTGTTGTAAGATTGATTTACTTATTTCTCTTACTTGCATGTGATTGAGCGATCGTTATTTATATTCCACAAATATTGTAGAAGGATTCGGTATCATTTTTTAGTACATTGCATGATCGGATTGAATCCATTGGTGTAATTTCTACACAAAACATTACAAGCTTTAACCTTTTCTTTTAGAAAAATAGATTATTTACCTTTAATGACAGCAGGTAGGTCATTGCCAAAAGTAAAGTTATTTTCTTTCTCTAATTCATTGTATGAAATGAGCTTATATTTATCACTTGATATGTGTTTTTAGCATCTGTTATCAATGTACCACTGATTTTCTTTATCATTTGCATACAATGTTATACCACAGTTTTCAAATTCTAAGTTCTTCCTTTTCCATACCTTAGAAGTTGTAATTTTCTCCTTTTGAGATGTTGGTTGCACTTTTATCCTACATTCAGATTTCTCATGTCCAAAGTTATTTCAAAACAATCATTCAAATTAATCTTGAAGAGGTGAGAGATTATTATAAGTGTTTTTCTTGAATCTTGTCTCATTCCTTTATTTTCTTGCTTCTCTACTCATGATGGTTTTGTACGCAACACATTCAGCAGCCTTGTGACCATAATTATTGTTAGGTCCCTTATTGTTGTTAGTGTAGCCCCCTTATTCTTATTGTTGTACCCCTTTAGCCCCCATATTGATATTCTTGTGCCCTTATGTTATTATTGTTAGGTCGGCTAGGGTTATATTGTATCTAGTTCCCACTGTATCTCTGATCTACCTCCCACACAGTCTCAGTAGTCAGTTTCTTAATCTATTTGATCTCAGTGATACAGTAGGATAGCAACTTTGGTTTCTTGAATTCAGGGTTCAGCGCGGTGTTTGTTTCAGCCAATGAATCATTTGCATTCCTTGTAACACACTTTATGTGTCATGACAATGCTTGATCTTGCAGTGTAGTAACCAACTGCACATTCTTCATATCTTTGTCTCTAACATTCTACGAACTCCATATCTCTTCTACTACAAAACAGAATTGTTTAGGGTCATATGTTCCCTTGAACACAGGGATATTTGGTGGCTGGGCCATGGGGAAGGTGGAGGAACATAATGGAATGGAGTGATGACGAGGATGGAAGGTTGGTGAATTTCCTTAGCACTTTGTTGACTTTCCTCAATGAAAAACTTCGTGGAGTAGTGGGGTTTCTTTCTCCTTTCTTAGATTCAAGCAGTGGTCTATATTCAGTTTCAATGTATGTACCCCAACTTGTCCTGAATCACTTACCACTTTGTGTCGTGCTAGGTTCTCTTTCTTCAACAATCAATCTGAGCGCAATCGTTCTATACCCTTTTCACACAATAGAATTTTAATCTATAACTTCAGTGAATTCAGGTACTTACCTCGTAGGACTTTGAAAAATTTGGCTCTGCTTCACTATAGGAAACAGTGGTCTCGATCGCGAACTTGGTAATGAATCCCCCAAGGATGCCATCAATCCAATAATCAACAGATCTCGCTATCTCGTTATCAGTATTTTTCAGTTTCTCAATCAAATCTGGCATCCACACAGTAGGTCTATTATTAGAATACCTCGTATGCATAGCTAACCTTGATATCCACTCATGCAGCTCGCTAGAAAATGATGCAAAGAAGAGCTCATACTGATTTGTATAGATATAATTTTGTAACCAGTGTTCAGTAGAGATACGTGAACTTCTACTTTCTTGCATAGAAAACTCACGTTCTTTCATATCTATCCAATCTTCAATCTCTTTCTTGGATGGATACCACATCTAGCTATCCCTCATTCAAATCCTAATCCTAACAATGGAACCATTTGTTGTCTTGATGGAGCCTATACCCAGGTTCAAAGTGACTGCACAGTCCAACAAAACCCATTATTATTGGCCCTTTCGGCAACGATTTTCTTGTGCAGACCGAAGTCTCACCTGAGGCAATATAGGGGGATGCTAGAACCAATTTTATGCATCCATAAGGACACTAGACTGTGGATTTATGGATTTTCCTTCTTATCATAACTCTGCAAGTCATATATATCGATATTACCAACACTATTCAACACAACTGTTGAACTTACTCGCAGACTACGCCACCCTACTTATTCATGCATTAAAAATAGTAAATAACCATAAAAAAAGCTGCATAATTTAGTTACAGAACAAAACCCTTATTAAGCATAGACATTCATAAACAGTAAGCAAAAATCAAACACATCATTATAACTCATATCTCAACATTTCATTCATTAACATCCAGATCTATCTCATGCATCCACTGTCCACCCTTCGCACACAGCTGCAAGGGCCTACACACACAGTTGCAGTCTTTCTTAAGGTCTACGCGCACACATCCACAAGGGCCTATGCACACAGCTGCATTTTTTCTTAAGGTCTCCGCGCACACAGCTGCATAATCATTTTCCTCTAACCCAAAAACATAGACTCTAACTCAATATGACATCCAAATGCATCGCAAAAGATATTTCATTCATAACTTGCGTATGACTTCTACCTAGACTCCTTATATATATTTGGATTTTACAATACAATGGTCCCAAACCATGGGCGGAGTCCAACGCTCACAAAAAGTCCCTTCCAGTTACATAATTAAGGGGCTTTGACCCACCCCAAAGCCCCTAAGACCAAAAGTACACTTCTTGCTGCATGCTTCGTGCCTCGATATGCAGAGTCTTTACTTTGCAAGGGATCCCAGGTCCAACATTTGATGGATAAATATTCCTTTGTCTTGTTGAGATATCTAAAGTCCCAAAAATTATTTCAACTCACCAAGTAGTGACATTTTGAACTCACTTTGCATATTTGCAACAAAATTTTTACTTAACCTATCATCATCACTCCCAAAGATTATATCATCCACATACACTTCAATAATCATTAGACTATCATGTTCAATCCTTACATAAAGGTTTTTATCCACACTTCCCTTCTTAAATCCTTCTTGTTGCAAATACTTGTCAAGGTGGTCATACCATGCTCTAGGTGCCTGTTTGAGACCATACAACGCCTTCTTTAACCTACAAACATAATATTTCTTGTCAGTGAGAAAAAATCCCTTGAGTTATTCTATATATACTTCTTCTTCTAATTATCCATTCAGAAATGTTGATTCCACGTTCATTTGATAAACTTTGATTTTTCTTGAATATTCATAAGCCAAGCACATCTTGATAGCTTCCACTCTAGCAATGGGAGAAAATGTTTCTTAAAAACAAATTTCTTTGACCAATGCATATCCTTTGCAAACCAACCTTTCTGTGTTCCTAGTGACCTATCCGTCCTCATTTAACTTGTTCCTGAAAACCTATTTTTTCCCAATGAAATTTTTATCTTTTTGTCATGGGACCAATCCCCAACTGTCATTCTTCATAATTTGATCCAGTTCTTCATTCATAGCAGCTACCCAATGTTCATCTTCATTCGATTCTTCAAAATTGTTTGGCTCAAATGTATCTAACTGAGAAACATGGGCTTTTTGTGGTACACGAAGCTGTTGATTTCTTCTAGTTCATATTCCTTCATTGAGATCCCCAATGATCTGATTTGATGAATGATTCTTTGTATACCATTCTTTGGGGGCCTTTGGGGGTATTTCTTGTTCAACTATTGTTCATCTTGTATCTCTTCCTTTCTGATAGTGGAAGAAGCTAGAACCAACATCACAGGTTAGGATATTTGTGGGGTACATTGATACTCCCCACAACTATCGAGTGTATTTTTCGGCTAACAAGATGACAGTTATCAAGAGATATGTTAAATTTAATGAGGAGAAAGCCATGTGATTGTCCCTTGAGAGTGAGATTGACTTGCATGCAAAAGAGGAACTCTTAGTTCCAAAGGATGAACCTCATGATGTGGAGAAGCCACAACAGAGGATCATGGAGTGGCAGAAACCACTAATGCAGAGCCATCCACCAAAAATGGTAAAAAGCACACCATAGAGGCTAACACATTGATGCTACATGTGACAAAGAATGTAGGTGCACCTACAACACAGCGCAGGCAGACAAGGTCCCTAGACAAGTATACTAGATACATGGCTCTTATGAGCGAGTGTATTGTGAAATAACCATCCTCTTTTGAGGAAGCGTTGCAACAGCCAACATGGGTTGAGGAGTATGACTCCATTATCAGAAACAGTGCATGGGAAGTGGTCCCAAGACCAATGGGGAAGTCAGTGGTTAGATACAGGTGTATTTACAAGGTGAAGCAAGCAGAAGATGGGAGTGTGGAGAAATATAAGGCTAGATTTGTGGCCAGGGGATTCTCACAGGTGGAGGGGATTGACTATGAGGATACTTTTGCACCGGTTGCAAGGTACTCATCGATTAGATCCATCCTTTCACTCTCAGCGCAGATGGGGTGGTAGATACATCAGATGTATGTAAAGACAGCCTTTCTCAATGGATTTATTGAGGAAGAAGTGTACATTGAACAGCCAGAAGGTTTTGATACCTTTGATAGGGAGTCGTATGTGTGCAGACTCAAGAGAGCACTGTATGGGCTGAAGCAAGCCCCTCGTGCTCGGTACACCATGATCGACAGCTATTTCACCGGGTTCGGATTCAAATAGAGTCAAGATGTGAACCTATATCATATTTTGGTTTATGGTAAGCTTTTGATTATTGTACTTTATGTTGATGATTTTGTACTGACAAGTGATGAGCAGCTCATAAATTATTGCAAAGAGGATCTTGCAAGAGAGTTTGAGATGAATGACATGGGGCCCTTGCACTATTTCCTTGGCTTGGAAATATGGCAAAGAGATGGGGAGCTATTTGTATCTTAGGGTAAGTATGCCAAGAATATTTTGAGGAAGTTCCACATTGAGGGCAGAAAACCCATGGAGACTCCTCTTGCAGGAAACTAGGGTAAGGAGGATGCTACTTTAAGTGAGGTAGTGGATGCTACTATTTAAGGCATCTTGTGGGTTCATTTATGTATCTGGTGAACACACGACCAGACATATGCTACACAATTAACCAGCTTAGTCAAGTTATGGTTAAGCCTACCAATCTATTTTGGAAGGTAGGGAAGCGTGTTTTGAGATATCTGAGGGTCACTAGAGAGTATGGATTCTAGAACAGATGGACAGAGGGTGTGAAGCTTCAAGGTTTCAACGATGCAGATTGGGCATCCAGCCCATCAGACAGAAAGAGCACATCAGGGGGCATCTTCAGCATAGGATCAGAAACAGCGTCCTGGTACAGTAGGAAGTAGAGATCAGTTGCACTCAATTCAGCTAAGGCAGAGTACATGGTATCTGGTTAGGTTGCATGCGAGGCCATCTAGATGAGGAAGATACTTGTTTTTTTGTTTGGTCATCGGATGGATTTGACGGTGATACATTGTGATAACCAGAGTTGCATAAAATTCTTGGTTAATCCAGTATTCCATGACAGGTCAATTCATATTAACATCTAGTACCACCATCTCAGATATTTTGTTCAAAGGTGCATTATGTTGTTGCAGTACATTCCCACGGAGGATCGGGATGCAGATATCTTGACGAAGGCTCTTGCAAAGAGAAAATCTGAATACCACAGAGGCAAGATCAGGGTAGCTGATAATCCCTTTCTTGTTGAGAGGGAGTGTTGAAAATCAACAAGATAATGTGTGTCTAATTTATTTTTCCCTTAAATAAATTATACAATAAATTGTAATCTTATATCCTAATAACTTGTATTAGTTAACTAAGTGAGAAAGACTTATTTAGCTCAATAATTTCAAGTTGAGAGTCAAAGGTGAGGCATGTATAGTGATTCTATTATTTTTGGGGTCCAATTGCATTTAATGCACTAATGTAGTGTGAGTTTAATCAATCAACTCAAATTAATTGAGTTAAAATCAGTTTAACTAGTTCTAACTTATTGATGAAATAGTGAGAGGTCACGCGAATTAAAATTAGATTTAACTCACAAGTATTGATCTATTAAGTAACAGATGATTTTCTATTATTAGCTACATGCATGTCAAAACTGATGAAGACCCAATTGAGAAAAATGTCCAAGCGAAGTAAACTATCAATTTTATTATTAGCAAACTGCCCAGGTGCAGCTATAAAGCCACAGGATGCCCATGATGGATTGCGCAGTCAAGGAAGGTTGGAAATCCTATTTAATAGGGATTTATTTTTCCTAGGGATTGCATGAGAAAGGCAGGCTGAAGGTGGGCTGAAAATTAGCTATCTGTTGGTCCAATTTTGCCTAGATCAGTGTGAGACGATTGGTAGAGTGCATGAGTTTATTGTGAGCAAGCATGCATTGTATTGTTTCATGATTCCTTGGCTTATTATACAATAGATATAGAGGGGTTTTTGGTAGTTTCTTTCTTCGGGAAAATCTTGTGTTGTACGATTGATTTACTTCTTTCTCTCACTTCCATGTGATTGAGCGATCGAGATTTATATTCCGCAAATATTGTAGAAGGATTCAGTGTCTTGTTTTAGTACATTGCACGATTGGATTGAATCCATTGGTGTAATTTCTACACAAAACATTAAAAGCTTCAACGTTTTCTTTTAGAAAAATAGATTATTTACCTTTAATGACAGCGGGTAGGTCATTTCCAAAAGTAACATTATTTTGTTTCTCTAATTCACTGTATGAAATGAGCTTATATTTATCACATGTCATGTGTTTTTAGCATCTGTTATCAATGTACCACTGATTTTCTTGATCATTTGCATACAATGGTATACCACAATTTTCAAATTCCAAGTTATTCCTTTTCCATGCCTTAGAAGTAGTTGTAATTTTCTCCTTTTGAGATGTTCGCTGCACTTTTCTCCTACATTTAGATTCCTCATGTCCAAAGTTATTGCAAAACAAGCATTCAATTTAATCTTGAACAAGTGAGAAATTATTATTAGTGTTTTTCTTGAATCCTGTCTCATTCCTTTGTTTTCTTGCTTCCCTACTCATGATCATTTTGTATGCAACACATTGAGCGGCCTTGTGACCAAAATTATTGTTAGGTCCCTTATTGTTGTTAGTGTATCCCCCTTATTCTTATTGTTGTACCCATAGTGAGAATGGTCCACACACATCTAAGTGAATTGTCTCAAGGATTATCACTACTTGGTTCTCCTTCTAATGAAAATTGGCTTTAGTATACTTCCCCATGGTACATCCCTTGCATGTGTCTATCTATGCAATATTACCCTTTCGAATACCTATAGAAATCTGTTTCATGATCCTTAAAGCACTATGGTGTAGATAGCCCAATATCATGTGCCATAACTCACCTGTATCCCTGCTCACCACCTCCCTTTCTTTATTGCTCAATTTCGCACAGCCATCTACATCAAGTTTGTAGAGGTTCTTCACACGAACACCAATTTTCTTTACATGTCCTATGGCTTTGTGTTGAAGGAACGCCTTTCCTTCACTAAAAACCACATCATATCCAATATCTTCCAACATAGCAACTGAAACTAAATTCTTTTTCAAGCCTAGTAAATGCATGAAATATTTTAATATGAAAGGTTTACCTGACTGTCTCTGGAAAATTAACTGTACCAATCTTGGTAGCGCTATACCTCCCATCATTACCCATCTCGATGTGCATCTGAAGATCCTTCTCCTCCAAGATACTAAAGAGTCATGTGTTTCTCATCACATGGAAAGATGCTCCACTATCTAAGTACCACATAGATCCCATCACAATTGACACCATGCATGTGATGAGAGAGAAGTCCAACTCAAACTATGAGGCCAAAGCTTCACCCGTTGCAGCTCCCAGAGCCTTCTTGTTTTTCCTCTTCTTTTGTGGACAATTTGTGGCATAGTGTCCATGATCATCACAGTGAAAACATTTCACCTTTTACATGTCACACTTCTTTCCTTCTTTGTTGGTTTCATATTTGGAATGGGACTTCTTTCGCTCCCCCTTCTTTTCCTTACCAGCCAGGGCACAATTTTCCTCATCATCAATCTTGGATGAGGATCCATCCCGAGTATTCCTCTAAAATTCTTCTTCTAACAAATCTAACCATAGTCGCTCTCAATCTGGTAACTTCTCCTCCCATTCATAGAGTCCTGGTAACTATTCCAACTCTTGGGAAGGCCTAGAAGTGTTAGGATTACCAATTCATCATCAGCTACAGTAATCCCAACAATTCCAAGCTCATCTCGACATTGAGTGAACTTGCTCAAGTATTTCTAGGTTGTGTCGCCCGTCTCCATTTTGATTTTCCTGAGCTTGTCCTTGAGTGCCAATTTTTTGTGGTCACTGCTGCTTTGAAACAGATCTGTCAAGGCCTTCCACAGAATATGGATTTGCCTTGCCATGGAGACTCGAGACAATATGATCTCGAACTCCCTCTAATAATATCCCCCTCGCCTTTGCGACATTATTCTTCCATGCTTCATGTTGCGCAGCATCAACCTGATTGGAATCAAGAATATCAGTGTCAATAAACTCCTTCAACCCATTATCCTCCAATATTGCCTCTATATTGTCCCCCCTTGCAATATAGTTCAAATTTCCCTCGAGTGCATTTTCAAGTCTCAAGCCTGTGAAAGACATCCTGGTCAACTTCTAGCTCCAAAGAATGTATGTGCAAATTTGAATATTGTTCAACACAAACTCAATTTCTTCTCCAGTATTGTGATTCTCGACGCTCTGATGCCATGTATAAATTACACCAATGGATTCAATCCAATCATTCAATGTACTAAGAAAAGATATTGAATCCTTCTACAATATTTGCGAAATATAAATCACGATCGCTCAATCACATGCAAGTAAGAGAAAGAAGTAAATCAATCACACAACACAAGACTCTCCTAGGGAAAGCAACTGCTCAAAACCTCTCCATATCTATTGTATAATCATCCAAGGAATCATGAAACAATACAATGCATGTGTGCTCACAAGAGCCTCATGCACTCTACCATTCATCTCACATTGAGCTAGGAAAAATTGGACCAATACATAGCCAATTTCCTGCCCACCTTTAGCCTACCTTGCTCATGCAATCCCTAGGCAAAATAATTCCTATTAAATAGAAATTTCAACCTTCCTTGACTGCACAATTCATCATGGGCATCCTGTGGCTTTATAATTGCCCTCGAGAAAATCGCTAATAATATAACTGATAGTTTGTTTACCTTTAACCTTTGTCTCAACTGGGTTGTCATTATAATTGACATGCATGCAGCGATTAATAGTGAATCATCAGTTACTTGGTAGATCACTACTTATGAATTAAATCTATTTTAATTCACTTGACCTTCCACTAGCTCATCATTTAGTTAGAACTAGTTAAACTGATTTTAACTCGATTAATTTGAGTTAACTCATTGCACTCACACCACACTAGTGCTACAATTGTAACTGGACCCTGTAAATAATAGAATCACTCTACATCCCTCGCCTTTGATCCTCAACTCGAAATTCTTAAGTTAACTAAGTCTATCACACTTAGTTAACTATTACAAGTTGTTATGAGATAAGATTACAATTTATTTTCCGATTTATTTAAAAATTGGACACCCACATTAGCACTAATGTGTCATTGAATTCCTCACTCATTTGTGACTAGAGTCCCACACTCGTATGTGGTGCATTTTCTTGTTGAATTTCAACAATTTTGTCACAAGAATGACTCCTAAAAAATGATATATCAACCAGCCTTCTATTTTTCATCTTACAATTTTGGATTTATTGCATGGACCCATGCTCCTAATGAAAGGGGAAACTTGTTGACATCTTCAAACTTTTGCTACACTCTAGTAAGTTTATTAGAATAAAAAAAATTATGAATAATGCATGTATGACCTCCACTATCCAGAGGGTGATTGAATATATATATTGGCCAAGTCTAGAAATCAACCGTCCAAATTGAAGTAAGTCTCTCCTTGACCTGATGCTTTACTTTGCCTAGATGTGATCATTTATAGTGACTTTATTTACATTTCTTCATAGAAGAGTGTTATCAGAATCAATCAGTCCAACTAGTTTGGGCTCAAATGGGTCCAATCTGAGGTTTGGAACTAGAAATGGCTAGTTTGCAAAAAAAAAAATCTTTTCACTGACCCATCCAATTCCGTACAATTTGACCAAAGATGTTCCAAATACAATTTTGTTAAAAAAAACAATAACAAAGAAAAACCAAGATTTTGTGACTAGGGTTGCCTAATATTCAAGCCTATGTCCCTAGTATTCATGGTAATGATTGTAATCTTGACACTCTCATTTATATTTCATTTCATCATTTTACTTAAATTTTTAACATTTTGATGAAATGACTTGGGATGTTTGAGAGTGATTCCAACCTTATTGGATTTCATAGGGAGAAAGTATGATTTGGATCTCACTAAAATCCAAAAAACTTAATGGTGTTTCCGTATTTCATGATTGGGGGGATTGCAACCTTTCCATTGTATTTTTTCATGTACAAGGGTATGGAACTAGAATTTAATCGAGAGCATCAAGCCCTCTATGTACCTTGATGTTAGTGGCATTGGTTGTCGAATTCCTCTATCATGACCCTAATAAAAATGTATCCATCACTCAAACAAGATCTTGACTTGACATGCTACATTTTTCTATCTTATTTTAAAGCTTAGAGGATAATATTGATGACAAATATCCCAATATGGACAATTATTTTGATGATAGGTAGGTATTTATTGTTGCATGATTTTTTTTTGGAAGCTAGAGGGCATCTAGAACATGTTTTTTGATGTATTTTCAATTCAAATATGGATTGTGCTTGATTCTATTGTGTTCATGTGCACCTTTACATGCTATATAAATGAGAACTTTTTCTTACAAATTTATCTTGAATCGTTTACCACAACCTCATGGTTTTGTCCACAGATGGTTTTCCTGACATAAATCAGATTCAACAGAGGCATGGCAGTCAAAGTGATCTGCAGTATCTATGGTTATCACTCTGGTTTACCTTGCCAAAGGGTAAAATAGGCTCCCCTTTCAACAAACAACTACTCTTTCCTTAACGAGTAGTGAAATTCTTGTAATATCTTGACTAGGATAGTTTAAAGAGCACTAGACGGGATGGGGGCGAGTTTTGGTTGGAAATGTTATTGTTGGATATGGTGTAGCTAGTGTTGTTGTAGATCAGGTGTTGGTGTTCTGTGGACTGCACATGTATATAATTCGTGTGTAGCTTGTGGTTGGGCATCATATTTGAGGGTGTTGGTGGATATAGTGATGAATCTTAGACAAAGGATTGAGCTTGAAATGAATGCATTTTCCTTAGTGAAAGTAGTCGAATTTGGTGTGGCTGGAGGGGTAGTAACTTTGACCATATCTATCGGATGCGTCAGGTGATGTAGGGCGACAATTTGAGATGGATCAGGGACACGGGTTTCCTTCCAGCACATCATAGTTGTCAAAAGCATTCCATTGGGAGGTTCATTCAAAATTGAAGTGTTTTATGTCATTGGTCCTTAATAAACGGATCCTTACATGGGAGAACCTCACAATGAGGGGTTTCCAGGGACCAGGCATATGTTCCCTGTGTAGTGGGGCAATGGAAGAGGTGGTACATATCTTCCTTACATGTCCATTCGCAATTTCAATATGGATAGAGGAATTATGGTTGTTTAATATACAAACAAATGTAGACAGATCTTCCATTGGTAAGTGTCTTTCATAGTGGATCGAAGGTCAGCGAGCATATAGGGTACTCCACTTCTACATTGTGTGGGGTATATAGAGAAGGATTAAGAAAATCTGAGTAGATTTTTCCTAGAATGAGAAATGTCAGCTTGAAGATTTTGGAATATTTTCTAGAGATTGGGCCTTAGTTCCCAAATACACAGGGGAAATTGCAGCATTAAGGAAATAGGTTTTTCCAAGCCGATGGGTTATTTTGACGGAGCTTCTACAAATCGAGAATGTGGGTGTGGGGCATATATAGTCCTCAATCATGGGAATTCCTATCAATTCAGCTGGTATGGAGGTATAGGTACCAATAGCAGAGCATAGATGCTTGCTCTTTGCTTGCTCTTTGGGGTGTTATGAGATGTGCTAGTTGGCTAGATATCAAGGAGTTAGACCACCCTCTCTATTTCACTGGATACTATAAATAAGAGCCTTGTCAGTGTCTTTTAACCATATCTCATTCTCCCACATACACCGAGAGCATAACATGGTGGCCAACTACTTGTCCAAACATGTTATAGTTGTTCTATTGGTTGCTATCAGCTACAAGTATTTCATTGATGGATCCCTTCACATCTATGGATGCTTCAATTTCTAAAGCCTATAGTATCGGACTCTACTTACAGGGGTTTTCGACAACTTCCAGTCTTCCATTGGAAGCAGTTCTAGATTATATGTGACTTCCTTTCTAGAGGATTCATCCTCACACAGGTAGCAATCAGGGGATAGTTTCCACCCCTCCAGTAATGCAAGTAATTTGGCTCGCAAGTCAGTTTGTATCAATTATGTTTTCTTATTGGTCATAGTAGCTGCAGTCCTTGCAATGGTGGTGTGATTCTTTGTTTGATGTTGGAAATTAGATTAGCAATGAAAGTCGTAGAGAATTATGGGTTTTTTTTTGTACTTTGTGTTTATTTTAAGATCTTAATGACTCTGATTTCACAAGCAAGTAGATTTTTTTTCAAAATAGACATAATTTGATGCACTTTGGATGCTACGAACACATGTACATAATGTAACTATTTTGGTTGTTCAATGAAAATAGTTGTTTTTTTCTACTCAAAAAAATTAAATAAAATGAGAACTTTTGCTTATTTGTGCATAAATGATTTGGATTCATATGGATTATAGTGTTGGTTGTAGAGTATTATTCTCGTCAAGCATAAATTGAGAATGAAATGAAAGGGGTTATGATTGATGTATGAATTTACAAGGTAAGTTCCTTAGATCAAACACCAAAGGTCGCCGCTCACAAATAGATCACATATCAGTACACCAGTATTTGACGTGGTTAAAACCCTCAAAGAGGGAAACAGTCCACGGCCTGAACCAACGCGGTCACTTCAGGAAATTTATTAATATAAATAAAGAAAATTTACATAAGCTTCTCTCATAAACGGTTACTAGACAAATGACCCTCCATGCTCTTTAAATAGAGATCATGGACCAATCGAGTGTTAAGCCACAGATCAAGTGTCAGTGATACCGAGGAGAGAATGAACCATTGGATCACTACATATCGTGGTTGTTGGATTATAAGTTACAAATGTACATAGTAAAGAAACACATTTTACCTAACTCTATGCTAGACCAAGTTATACTTAACTATTTCCTATGTTTCAGAATATCCTAACATCCCCCCTTAAGAACAACTTGGGATAGGATTGAAGGATTTAAAAAGGTGACACAATAGGAGAAGGAAGGAGACATTAGAGCCTATCCTCCCTTAATGATAACTTTCCTGAACTCCAATCATAGATCGGAGTTTGGTAAAATTCGCTTCTGTGAGCTTTGTAAAGATATCAGCAACTTGATCATTAGTTGAACAATATTGCACTTCAAGAACACGATCATGAATGAGATTTCTTATTAAGTGTATGTGTAGCTCAATGTGGTTCATGCGCTGATGTTGAATTGGATCTTTGTATAGTTGAATAGCACTCTGATTATCACACCAAAGTGTAGTTGGATGTCGCTGATGAAGATCAAATTCGTACAAGATCTAATGAAGCCATGGGGCTTCCTTGCTGGCTTCAACAACACCACGATACTTTGCTTATGCCAAAGAAAGAGAGATGGCACTGCGTTGCTTACATGACCATGCAATAGGTCCTGAACCAAGGGTGAATACATAACTTGCAGTAGACTTTCGATCATCAGGGTCACCAGCACAATCATAATCAGTGAAACCAATCAACAATGGAGATTCTCTTGCACTGTAATGAATCTTGAACTGAACTATGCCTCGAATATATCGAAGTATTCTTTTAGCTATTTTCCAGTGACTTTCATGAGGTTTGTGCATAAACCAAGCAACAAGACCAACAGCAAAGGAAAAGTCAGGACGGGTATGGGTTAGATACAGAAGTTTTCAAACAAGTTCATGGTATAAGGTAGCATCAACTTTAGGAGAATTACAAGTGACTAAAAGCTTGACTCCAGGCTGAAACAAAGAAGGGGTTGGCTTACAGTATTTCATGTGAAAGTGGCGTAAAATATCACATACATACTTGGACTGAGAAAGGGTAATACCTTCTTTGGATTGCAAGACTTGAAGACCAAGGAAATAATGCAAGTGTCCCAAGTCTGTCATTTCAAACTTCTTTTTGAGGCTAGACTTCACATGGTTAATATGGTTGGAATCACTACCAATAAGGATAAGATCATCAACATAAAGAATAAGGACGATTAAGGACAAACCCACTTTCTTGGTGTAGGCAATGTTGTCAGAATGACATCTAGAAAAGCCATTATCTAAGAGAAAGTTATCCATTTTGGAATACCAAGCCCGAGGGGCTTGTTTGAGACCATAGAGAGACTTCTTAAGGCAACAAAAAAGGCTAGAGTCGCTATGGATAAAGCCAGGGGGTTGTTCCATGTAGATTTCTTCATGCAAGACCCCATGTAGGAAGGCGGATTTAACATCCATCTGATGGACTTCCCATTTAAAGGATGAAGCAACGGAAAGAACAAGGCGTATATAATTCATTTTGGCAACAGGGGGAATTTTTTTTTAAAGTATAATTTCATCAACTTTCAACCTATCATGTAACTACTCAGCATCTACTACAATTTTTTTTCAAAAAGGGCATAACTTCTTCATCCAGAAGCCGTTTTCAGAGCCGTTTTTCTTTACCGACCTAATTTTTTGAGATCTTTCCACTATAGCAATTGGTTTTAGCCTTTTCAACTTCAGTTTTTTTAAATGGAAAGTGCATGCCCCGTTATTCTTAATAACACCAATCATTTTCAATGGTTATCCTACATGATAGACTTACTTGGAAGTAAAGGGCTTTATAGAATAGCCTCAGGAGAAGAATCTCAACCTACCGATGAAGATAAAAAGGACAAATGGGAAAATAAAACACAAGGATGATTAAGGACTTACCCACTTTCTTGGTGTAGACAGTGTTGTCGGAATGACATCTAGAAAAGCCATTATCTAAGAGAAAGCTATCCATTATCACACCAAAGTGTAGTTGGATGATGTTGATGAAGACAAAATTCGTACAGGATCTGAGGAAGCCACAGGCCTTCCTTTACCATGTAAGAATTTACAAGGTATGTTCCTTAGATCAAACACCAAAGGTCACCACTCACAAACATATCACAGATCAACACACCAGTATTTGACGTGGTTAAAACCTTTGAAGAGGGAAACAGTCCACGCCCTGAGCCATCGTGGCCACTTCAAACAATCTATTAATATAAAGAAAATTTACATAAACTTCTCTCATAAACCGTTACCGGACAAATGACCCTCCATGCTCTTTAAATAGAGATCATGGACCAATTGGGTGTTAACCCGCGGATCAAGTGTCGGTAATATCGAGGAGAGAATGAATCGTCGGATCACTACATATCGTGATTGTTGGATTAAAAGTTATAAATGTAAATAGTAAAGAAACACAATTTACCTAACCCTACAGTAGACCAAGTTATACTTAACTATTTCCTATGTGTCGGAATATCCTAACAGTTGGACCATTTGTACACATTCAAATTCTAATTGATATGTTTATTAGTTCGAATAATATAATGGTAGTGATCTAGGGAAATTTTCTAGGTTCGAGCAAAAAAATTCTTCCTTGATACAACGGTTTAATCCAATGCATTTATTGTATCTTTCATTGAACAAAACTGACTTCTTAATGTTATAGTAAATCAACAAAGATATATTAATATGAAATAGAATCAATCCTTAATCAATACAATAAACTAAACAGAGCAACATAATTGTTCAACAAGCCTACGCTACTTCCACATAGTATAAACAACATACAATAATTGAGAGTGCAAGCTTCTGTGATCCATAACATATTATATATAAATCTTCTGGGAAAATCACATGAGAATTTTAGGAACGACGCGTTTCGAGGTAGTTCGAAACGCGTCGTTCCTAAAATTCTCATGTGATTTTCCTGGAAGATTTATATCTAACATACAATAATGACAAGCCAAAATAAATTAGATAACGCAATAGTACCATAACCAGAATTTGATTAAATTTCACAACTCTCGACATAATACAAATATGGTTTGGGTCATTCCCTAAAACTATTTCAGATCCGTGAGTTAATATCAACCTATGTTTTCATAATGGAGCAACTACAATCTTTGTTCTTCTACCTTGCTACAGAAGCCAAACCTCGTGGGCATCGGATCAGTGAAAAAGAACCCAGGGTACTTCGCATTTATTTCCAGAGGGTCATATGAAACCTCACAAAGTGTGTGAACATGAATTTTAGAGTGCCTCAATTTACCGTAGAAGCGCAAGTCACAAGTTGCATTACTTTAAGGGGCTTGCCTGCTTTCAGGTAATTTGGCCTAACTGAGAACCACCTTAAACCCTCGGTGTGTAATCGAGTAATAAGAATTTTCCGCAAGGTCACAAGATCTTTTAATTTTTGGTCGGAATTATCTTCGTTGGCTTGGGAACCTTAGAAAATGTACTTATGTTTGCATCGATTTATTCCATGTAATCTCAATAAAAAATTTGCCACAATCTGACCTCAAACAAGCTTATATGACCTCAAGAGCATATTCGTATTACACAAACGTTTTCTTGAGAATCTTTCTCAAACCTAAACCTTCTTCCAATAACATGTGTTTCAACAGATTTAGAAAAAAAGAGAAATAAGTTATCAACTACGGTGGAATCCTTCACCACTGAAAATTTATCGGAGAGAAGTGGTCTTAAAACCATCAAAGTTAATGCTGAAAAGACAAATGAATTGTTCCACCATCAAAGTTAATGCTCAAAAGACAAATGAACTAATCCACACTTGATGATCCAAATGAATTCAACCCTCCCGTATTTATAGATTTCCTAGAGGGGATTCTCTCATCAATTGATTGAGTAAAATTCACTACAGACCCCAAATTTAGTTTTCTTTGCCCAGCTACCCCAAAATTTACCCATACATTGGGTATTTTGGGGTTTTCCCCTTTATTGAGGACTATAGCATACGGGCATCGATAGGGTACTTTGTCCCCCACTAACCCTCAATTTGAAGAGGACATTACAGTCCCCCCTACCCAAAATTGCTTGCCCTTATGTAATTGCATATTCGTGTGCTGCAAAATTCGTTCTCCTTCCCATGTTGTGTCCTCCTCTGGTAGATTCTTCCATCTAATAAGGTATTCTATAATTACTCTCCCTCTTAACTTCTTTTCTCACGTGGCCATGATCATCTGCGGAATCAGTTCTAATTGTCCTTCTTCATCTAATGGTGGCAATTCGATACAGGTGGTAACCTGCTGTCCCACAACCTTCTTGAGGCATGACACGTGGAATACATTATGCAATATGTTGCCTCTCAGTTGTTATAACTCATACATCACTTCGCCAATCCTTCGAAGAACTTTAAAAGGTCCATAAAACCTAGGCTTCACCTTTTTTGCATCGCTTTCCTTGATTGTGGATTGTCTATAGCACTCCAATCTCAAGAAAAAGAGTTCTCCTACCTCAAAGTTGTGTTATGTTCAATGTTGGTCCACGTACATCTTCCACCGATTTTGAGTAGCTCGCATATTTTCCTAGAGTACCATGAGGATGTCATGACTCTCTTGTATCCAATCTTTAGTGATTGGTGTTTTTTCGTCTCTAAAATCCCTATCGATAAAGGAGTGTGCATCATATCCACATAGTGCTCAAAAGGGCGTCATCCCAATGGATAAATGGTGGGTGGTATTATAGAAATGCTCCCCACGGTACAATCATTTGATCTATGGTTTTTGTTGACTGAACACATAATTATGCAAGTACCTTCAATCCACTTATTCACAATTTTTGTTTGTCCATATGTTTGTGGGTGATAACTAGTGCTAGAGGTTAATTTTGTCCACACTAGCCTAAAGAGCTCCTTCCAAAATGCACCCATAACCCTGATGACCTGATCAATGACTATATTTTTAGGTAATCCGTGGAGTCTGGATAATTCTTTGAAGAAGAGTTTTGCAACTTGTTTGGCCAAGTAGTCAGCTGAGATTGCAAAGATGTGTGTTGATTTCGTCAATCTGTCTACCATGATATTGATACAATCTGTGCCTTGTGTTTTGGGTAGCCCTATCATGAAGTCCATTGAGATGCTCTCCCGTTTTTTTTTTTTTTCTGGAATTGGTAGAGGTTGGAAAAGCCCTACAGGTTGTGTGTGCTCAACCCTATTCTATTGGCATGTCACACATTCCTTGACGTATTTCATCACATCTTCCTTGAGACTTTCCATGGCAATTATTCCCTAATCTATTAGTAAGTTTTAAAGAACCCATGATGTTCAACTAATGAAATGCCATGCATAACCTTCAAAATATTCTCCTCGAGGACGGATCCTAGAACCAGGCATATCCTCACTTTCTAGTAAATAATATCAACAATTTTTCACTTGTCATCTTGAATGAGTCGATCGATCAATGCACATGCAAATTGGTTCTTGGCATATTCATTTGAGAGATGAGCCTTCCAATCCTTTGTGAGTTATACGAGGAAACACATTGTCGATTTCCTGGAAAGTGCATCGGCGACAACAATCATCTTCCCCTTACATACTCAATATGAAAATAGAAGGCTTGGACTTTACTTACCTACTTCTGTTGTTGTTCATTCAAGTCCTTTTGCTCCAAGAAACTACGTAACTTGTTGTGGTTTGTCCTGACTACGAACCTGTTTCCCACAATATATTGTATGAACTTGCCAAAATGTGCATGATAGCAAGCATCTCTTTACTGTATATGGAGTAATGTCTCTCTACATCCTGGAGCTTCCAACTTTCCAATACAATGGGGTGGCCCTTTTGCATTAAGATAACCCCTATTCCTTCTCATGATGCATTGCATTCTAATACAAAGGGTTGACTGAAGTCAGGGAGGGTCAAGACTGGACATGAGATCATCACTTCTATGAGCTTGATGAACCTCTGATATGATTCGTATGACCACCTAAATGCTCCTTTCTTCGTCAAATTTGTTACCTGGTGTGCTTAATTGAGAAAACCCTTTGACAAATCGCTAGTAATAGTTGCAAATCCTTAAAGATCCTCGCAACTTAGTGAAATTATTATGTGTGGGCCAATCCAATATTGCCTAAATCTTCTCTTCATGAACATGTTCTCCCTTTTCACTAATTATATCTCCCAAATAGAGAATTTATGTCATTCCAACCTTGCATTTTGATGTTTTTCCATAGAGTGACTATTCCAGTATAATGCTCAAAACTTCATCAAGATGCCCCAAGTGATCATCCCATGTCTCATTGTATATGAGAAGGTCGTCAAAGAAAACTCAGTGTCCATAGTGGCACCGGAATGTTGTTTTGGCATGTATTTCTCGTAAACTCGGATTTTGATCATAGGTCAATCTTTGTAAAATATATTGTTCCATATATCTCATCTAGTAACTCAACAATCCTAGAAATAGGGTGTCTGTTCTTGATGGGTTTTTTGTTGAGAGCTAAGTGATCCATGCACATTCTCCACATGCCATCCTTCTTTTTCACCAAAACCACTGATGAGGCAAACAAACTTGAGCTAGGTCTGATGTGTCCCATTGCTAACAACTCCTATATGGCTTTCTCTATCTCTTCCTTAAAAAAAATTGGGTGTCAATATGGTGTGATGATTACTTGCTTAGCCCCTTCCAGTTTTATAGCATGTTCAAATCCTCTTGTAGGCGGAATTCCTAGGGGAATATCACCAAATACCTAACCATGCTTGTCCAACGCTTATTAAATGTTTGTTTTGTATTGTGGATTGTCACTATTCGTAGTCTTTTGGCTCGTAAACTTGCATTTTGTTGCATATACTACATCTTCGTGGCTAAATATGGCCTCCATTCTTCTGACAAAAATGACTTGTGAGCCATAATTTTCCATACCCTCGAATCTACCTTACTATCATTTGGTACTTTAAATTCCATTTCCAATGCTTGGCAGTCCATAGTGTGTTTTCCCAATGAATACAACCATTGAACCCCCAATACCATATTAATACATGCAAAGATCTATTACGTAAGAGTCAGTAGTGATTCACTCAAACCTAGATTCACATGTGTGCAATCAAGGCCTTTGAATTCTTCTGCTACTATTACATCAAGGCCTTCGAATTCTTCTGTGGGAAGCCCTCTCTTGGTTACTAATGTTGCATCAATGAAGTTGTGTAGTTTCCCCATCAATCAAAGTTATGATGTGTTGTCCTTTCACAACTCCCCTAACCCTGAAGGCGTAATATCTAGGTGTTCCTACTAGAGTTACAATCTTAACTTGTTGTCGGGATTTCTTTTCTTCGTGGGGTATTTCCACCTCTTCGACTTCTTCCCATGGTTTTTCTTCCTTGGGACTGCTAGGCTCAGTAGGTCCTTCATTGCTAGGTGTGGATTCTTCTCCTTCCTTTTCCCCGTCAGAGAGTACTTCAACTTAGTGAATCTTCTCCTTACCTAAACAGCGATGTTTGAGTTCCCATGGTTTCCAGCAACTAAAACATAGTTTCTTCCTTCTTAGTTCGCTTTGGGTTTCCTCATCAAACTTGTCTTTTTTGGGCCAATCGCATTGAAAGGGCTTCTCCTTATCTTTTGGGGGAATGAAAGGCTTTGGAGGGCTTTAGATTTGGTTGTTGCATTTCCCATAACACGAGTCTTCTTGATGGGATTGAATTCTTTAACCCAACCCAGTAGAGGTTCAAATAAGGCCTCAATAAAAATCATGACTAACCTTTCTTCGAATATCTTAGTCACCATGACAGTGATTCATCCAAATTTTGCATTGAACTCTTCATGTGATCCCATCTACTTGAGTAGTCCCAATTCTCTATTAGTTGTTGTGTAAAATCCTCATAAGAAGTGATGTTGGCATGGCTCGGTGTTACTAGACCATGATACCACCATTCATGCACTTCCCCCTCTAGATGTAATGTGGAAAATTGGATCGCATTTGAGCCTGAAGAAGGTGTCCAATTTTTGCACCCAAGCTCTTGTTGTACATTTAGATGATCCATCAAATGAGGGAAGGTAAAGTTTACTCACATTGCATATAGATCAAAATTAGGTTGTCTCATGGGTTTGTTTCTGAATCTTAAATTACTTTATTCATTGAAGGTCATGGTTGCTCATGTTTTTTCTTCTAGCGTTGCATATTCTCGAAAGTAATTGTCCAGTAGTCAATTTGGTTCAATAGTGTCTTGGTTTGTCGCAGCTTGATTATTTGTGAATTGAGGAAATAACGTTTGATGACTCTCCTTCCATTAGTTTTCCTTGGTGTTAGGGGGACAAAGGCTATGATTCCCACTATCTCTCATGTTAGTTCTATTGTTGCAAGTAACATTTTGATATTTTACGAGGTGAGTCATCAACTGAGCAAGTCGTTGTAGTCCTTGCTCCAATGTTTCATCAATTATTGTCATCGTTGTTGCCCTTGTAAAATCAAATTTGTTGTTTTTGTCTATCCATGCATCAATACATGCACTATCTCTCGTGTTAGTTATGTTGTTGCAAGCAACATTTTGATATCCTATGAGTTGAGTCATCTGAGCAAGTTGTTGTTGTCCTTGCTCCACTGTTTGCATCAATTATTGTCCTTGTTGCCCTTGTAATATCAAATTTGTTATTTTTGTCTATCCATGCATCAATACATCTAAGAGCTCCATGGCATCTAGATCTCCTCGTTCTTGCTTACCCTCCATGGTTGCCCTGTGATTAACCTTATTCTTCCTAACTGTAACGTTACTTGCATCTCTCGGAAGCATACAATATAAATATACTCACGGGCTGGCAATATTCCAATGCTTTGATACCACTATAGTGATCTCGGGCAAATTTTCAAGTTTTCAACCAAAAATTTCATCCTTGATTCAGAAATTTAATGCAATATATTTATTGTATCTTTCATTGAACAAAATCGACTTCTTAATGTTACAGTAAATTAGAAATATTAATTTGCAATACAACCAAATCCTAATCAATACAGTAAACTCAACAACACAACATAATTGTTCAGCAGACCCATGTTAATTCCACGCAGTATGGCCCACATACAATAATGACAGGGCAGAATAAATTCGATAACACAATAGTACCCTGACTAGAATTTGATTAAATTTCACAACTCCAAACTCTATGCAAATATGGTTTGGGTCATTCCTTAAAACTGCTCCAGATCCGTGAGTTAATCATAACCTGCGTCTTCACAATAGAGCAACTACATTCTTCAACCTTCTGCGTTGCTATAGGAGCCAAACTTCATCTTCAACCTTCTGCGTTGCTATAGGAGCCAAACTTCATGGGCATCAAATCAGTGAAAAAACCCCAAGGTACTTCACATTTCTTGCCAGAGGGTCATACGAAACCTCATTCAGCCCACGAACACAAATTTCAGAGTGCCTCGATTTACCACAGAAGCTCCAGGCACAAGTAGGGTTACTTTAAGGGGCTCGGCCTGCTTTCACGTAATTCGGACTAACTCAAAACCACCTCAAACCCTCAGCCTGTAACCAAATGATAAGAATGTTCCACAAGGTCACAAGGTCTTTTAATTTTTGGTTGGACTGATATTCGATGGCCTGGGAACCTCAAAACAGGTACTTTTGTTTGCCACTGATTTAGTCCATGTAATCTCAATCAAAATTTTGCGATGCTCTGACCTCAAACAAGCTTATATGACCTCACGAGCAAATTCGTATTAGGCAAACATTATTATTGAGAATCTTTCTCAAACCTTAAGCTTCTTCCAATACCCTGTGCTAGACAGATGTAGAAAGATAGAAAAAGGAGAAATAGGTTATCGGCTAGGTTGGAATCTTTCACCACTGAAATTGATAGGAGGGAAGGGATCTTAAAACCCTCAAAGCTAATGCTCAAGAGACAAATGAATTGATCCACACTTGCTGATCCAAATGAATTCAACCCTCTTGTATTTATAGATTTCCTTCAGGGGATTTTGACCTTGATTGATTGAGCAAAATTCACTACAAACCCTAACTTTGGGTTTCTTTGTCAAGCTGCCCCAAAATTTGCCCATACATTGGGTATTTTGGGGTTTTCCCCTTTATTGAGGACCATGGCCTATGGGGATCAATAGGCTACTTTGTCCCTCGTTGACTCTCAATTTGAAGAGGACATTACATGAATGTATATGAATATATATGCTTTTCTTTAAATTTTGAATATTTTGTGTATTTCTGGTTGACCAGCTTTTTGGTCTGGTTATTTTACCAGTTCTCAGTTCAGAGGGTTTTCTGGTTTGATCACTAATTCCGTTCCAAGGACTCGATCTTCAAGAATCCTATGTCCAACAATCATGTGAGCCAATGTTTCATATTGGCTTGATTCAATGCATAGATTACTGAAAACTTGGGCAAAACATTGAAATTTGAAAATAGTTTTTTCATTCATTTTCAATCACCGTCATTTTTTAAAACAATCATCACATGCATTATCTCATCAAGCCAAAAGAATATGAACCTCTCAATGATGTTCTAACAGTCGATCAACTCAAACTCTAAGTTGACCAAGTTGACCCCAAATTGTACTAACTCAACCATTTAAGGTTCAAGGACTGGTTTGGTACAATTCAACTAGTTCAGTACCGAATTTGTACTGAATCTATCCAACTCAGTCAGTTTCCTCATCGTAGTGCACAGTTTGAGGCAAAGATCAATTTTTTAATTACATAAACCCTGAATTCTATAACCCGAAACCATAAAGGTCGACTATATAGAGACAATACACCCACCCATTTGCCTCACACTACTCTCATTGAACATCTCCAAGCATTTGAAGTTTTAATAGCAATGTTGAAGAGTTGTGATTTAAAGTGAGCTTATGCAAAAGGATCCCATTGGTAGTAAGGGTGATTTGTTTGATAATTGATAATGTTGATGACTGATATGTAGTGGGGCAGTGACCAGTAGCATATTGTTTTTTGGACTGTGGAGGTCATTCAGAGCCTCATTGCTTATGTATTTTGTTCTGATATGTATTGCACCTGATGACATTTTGAGATACCCAACATTACATGGTAAACTTGGTCATAAAATTCAAACCAGCGTCAAACTTGAGCTCAACATTGTTTTCATGTCTTAAAAGCTAAAGGACACATCCACTTGAGCCAACTCCTCACTAGGCCGGGTGTGTCTCCAAGGCCAATGTTTTAACACTTGACCCAGTCTAACTCGGACCCGTTCAAAACAATCATAAACACAAATCAGTGCGCGTTCCCACAGATGCAAAACTACACAGGTTCCTAAAAACAGATATTGCATACTACAAAACCTATTCAACTCTAAATTTTGGTCCATTGATAATGCCCATCATAGTTCCAAGTAAAAGATTATCTACCACCAAACACGGTTACATGTAAAAAGGATTAACCTAGTCAAACAACACAAATGACAACATAAAGAGATAAATATGTCAAACAGTAATAGTGCCGTATGTAAGAACCCGCAATAGATGAATTCTAGTCAGCAAAACACAAAATTAAGGGTCCCTGGCACCTGTTGTTTTACCGTAAGGAAAATTAATATGGTTCTCTTCCTTTGGTTAATCTACGTAGTATACTACAATACCAACTTACAGCTCCGCTCTGCAGTATACCGAAAAAAATCTCAGCTCCGCAGAAAAAGAAAAACTTTAAGACATAAAACATCAATATTCACAAAAGATCAGCCAACAATCTCTATAGTCACTGACGCACTAATCCATGCAGATTATTTCATACAGATTATGATGAATTTAGTGGATCTAAAATATTAATTCAATGGCAGAAAGAAATACCACTAATGAACGAAAATACACATTCACGTTGAATCCTCATTCATGCAAGTTTTACATAATACACATGAGGTCTAGTAAATGCCTGTACAAGAATGGCCTCATTTCTATCTGAAAACGGTTGGAAGAATAGAGCCCCGCATAATGAATGATCGGAGAAGCCAAAATCTTACTGTCAGATAGTACCAACTTCTAGAAACCTCGAAACTAAGTTTCATCACAGAACCGAAAGAGTGTGTGATCCTGACTTTATTCAAGTATTCAAGCCTTTACATACTTATCAACATAACCCTGCAGAAAAATGGTTTGCTTCATTAAATTTCAACCAATATTCTTTCAAATCACCAGAGAATTTTACCAATTAAATTAACAGTCGTAATTTTTTGTGCCAAAAGGATACTGAATGGAATCTAACCTGAACAAGCTTTGTGAGCTTTGGCCGAGATAATTCCAAAAACTGGTCAATTTTCTCTTGTGACTTTGGTATTTGATGGCCCTGTAATGAACCTGCAACCTTATCGACAACTTTTTTGACAATTGTTTTGAAAGCCTCCTTACTCATCTGACCTTCTCGCCATGTAGGTTTTAGCACCTCCTTTACAAACTCTGCAAGCTCCGATCGGAAAGCCCTCATCATTCTGATCTCTTTATTCTTCTTACTTTCATCGTGTCCATGTGCTTGATCTGTGGCAATGTCACCAGCATGTTCTGTTGCTGCTTCTGTGGCAATGTCTCCAGCATTTGCTGCTGCTGCTTCTAACAAGTGTCCTGGACTGCAACTTTTACCTTCTTGTCTAGGACTTCCATTCGCTACTACAGTTATACCAGCTTGCACAACTGCATGTGCTGTACCAGCTTGCACAACTGCATGTGCTGCTTCTTGAGATTCAGACCTTTTCAATGAAACCTCGGCACTGTTTTTATGTTCATTGTTTCCCACTATGTCCTGAGGTCTGGAGGGAGTACTAGGTTTGGTCTTGCCGTCCTTATTATAGGGACTAACATTCTGCAGTAATGGAGTTTTTTCCGGTTCCACCGACACTGTCTTCATATCCTGAGATGCAGCAGTATTATCATCCTTTTTCAAGGAATTTTGAACTTCAGCAGAATAGTCAATACCATCATATAAAGGATCATATTCGTTTTCTTGAGCTGACATATCAAGATGAGGTTGATCAACAGCAGACAGTCCAGGCACATCTTTACTAGGTTGATTTAGATTAAAAGCGGGAAGGCCCAGATTATGTTTAGCAGTGGAAAGTCCATGCAAATCTTTATTAGGCTGATTAACAGCAGAAAGGCCTGGAATATCCTTATTAGGTTGATTAACAACAGAAAAGCCTGGAATATCCTTACTAGGTTGATTAACAGTAGACAGGCTTGATGTAGAAGGCACCCCAACCTGAGAATAGGCCATAGCATTTTGTTCTGCAAATAAGGAAAGCGGCACTGATGCAATCTGTCCTCCTGACTGGTTTTGAGGAGGAAAAAGTGGCATTGTAATTAATCTTGGCATAAGACTGTTTTGTCCAGTGCTTGATGCATGTTGCAAATTGACCAGTTCCAAGGGAGGCTGCGCACATACAGACCTCTGCTCTGTCGTAGCAGTAGCAACATGAGTGGGGACATCATTAACACAATAATTTACTTCCTGAACTGTTGAACCATGAACATATCCAGGCTGAGGAACTGAGTTGAGGGTAGGCATGATAGAATTCTGATGATATGGCATTGAACACCCTCCAATCCCAGAATGCTCGGCAGGTGGATTGATTATAGAGGAATTTGTTGAGAATCCCGAAGGAAGAGAGACAACACTTCTTTCCACATTAGAACATGTGGGTGAACTTCCTTGCCAACCATCATTAGGCTGCAAAGGACAGTGTTCAGTTCCAAGGTCAGATGCAAGGGACTGTCCAGATGATAAGGAATGCCCTGTTACACAACGGTCCGGAAGCGCAGGCAAATTCCCTGGCAAGGACTGAAATGGTGTTGAATTCAAATCGTTCTTTGAATGTAAGTTTTCTGTTTGAAATTGCAAATCATGGCTTCGCAAAGGCTGTTGGTGTATATGCTCCACAGGGTTGTGAAGTTGAATTTTGTCTGTTTCAGATGGAGCACTTGGACCTTCTGAAGACTCTGCATCAAATTTTTCCCAAGACAATGACCGGGACGGTAAATCTCTCGGCATGAAATGACCACCAACATTTTCCCTTTGATTGGTCTGAGAGGGGGCATCTGTTGACAAGGTCTGTGACCATAATTCTTCTCTGTGACTATGCAGTTTTTCTCTACCTGGAGTTAAGAATTGTGACTTTACAGCAGGATTTGCAGATGAATAATTATGTTTCTCCATCTCTTGCCTATGTCCTTTGAATGGATCCCGTCTATCATGGCCATAGGAATTCCTTTCTTGAAAGGTGTTTTTATTCCTGTCCATCTCTATCACAGCAGAACTTCCCTTCCCACCAAAAGGTTCAGTTATGCTGGATCTGCTCTCAGATCTTTCTCTGCCTCTTCCACTATCATTGTTACCAGTCGCATCCGGATGAAAGAATCTGCAAGATAATCCTTTTTGGCAACACCCTCTCGCAAAAAAAATACATGCTGGAACTGACCTATCATTACGTCTGTCTACATCATGGCTCCTCCTTTCTCTGACGTTATGCCTATAATGTTGGTTATGCATTCTGTTAGGTGAAAAATTCCTTGTCTTATCAACCTCTACAGAACCAAAGCCATCCATGCCACAAAAAGGTTTTGATATATCTTGTCTGCTTTCTGTCCTTTCTCTGCCTTTTCCAACACTGGACCATCTACCAACACTGTCAGGAGCAGTCTCTGAATGAAGATACCTGCAAGATGATCCTCTATAACACCTGCCTTTGGAAAAATCATGGCATGGAGTTGCAGAACGATCATTGTAACCATATGACTCTTGATTCCTCCGCTCCACATAATAATCTCTTTCATGCTCATCAACAAATCTGTCTGGTGAAGTGCTCCTGGGTTTGTCCAACTCACCAGCCCGAAAACTTTCCTTGACAGATTTTGCCACATCTTGTCTGTTCTCTATCCTTTCCCTACCCCTTCCACCACCAGCCCATCTACTACCACTGTCACCAGATGGCTCCAAATGAAGAAATCTACAAGATGCTCCTCTTTGGCACCTGCCTCGTGCAAAATCATTACACACTGGGGGTGTCCCTCTTCCCCTATTCGTCCTTTCACCCCTTGCATCACCCCCCCGCCTGAAGTCATGGACAGGTGTCCTGCTTCTACTCCTACGTCGCTTTGGAGACCGACTGAAACATCCAAAGAATAATATTAAACAATTAAAGCTCCAAAACCAGCAACTGAATTTCTGGATGAAAGAGAAATTAAAAGCCAGAGATTAAAAAGACTACTAGATTGTAAAAAGTGTTATTAAGATGGCTCATACATACAAACAATTGAAACATAGGTGCAAGAGTTCCAGGTTGTGATCATACCTGCGGGAACCACTCCACCTGGCCTTCCTTCTGGGAGAACGACTAAGACTCCTCTTTCTCCATCTGTTATGGCTTGGAGATGGACTCTTACTCTGACTATAACCTGCCCTACCTCTTGCAGCATATGGACCCCCATCTGACTCACTATCACTGTTCCCTTCTCTTATCATTCTTCCATACTTATCAATTTTCATTCCTTTGTTATCTTGCTTTAAACGGACTTGCATTTCAGATTTCACATCATTTCGTTCCAATGTAATGCTTGGTTTCATATTAACTGCCTCTGAGGAAATATTATTGTTTAATGAAACATGCTGATCCTTATTGTATGAGTGATTCACGTCTTTGACACTGTTACCATCATTACAAGGTTTAACATCTTCCAGTTTGCTGCACTCCATGTCATCATGGCCAAAGTTCAGCCCACTTTTATTTTCAGCTAATATTACCATCTCTGATGCCAAATCAACTGCTGCAGATTTCCCCACAGATTTAAGTACTGAACCTGTAAGCATCGCCTCTTCACTAATACGTGGAAAAACATCACTCTCTGGCATTGTACTGGGTATGACAGGCAGGTCTTCCTCAGAGGTAGGGATGTTCTTGACATCTGATTTGTCTGTAGTCAATATTTGCTGCAGCACTTGCAAAGTTCGGGCTGGACTCACATCTTCAACACGTGGTACCTCAAATGCAGCTTCTTGAAATTTAAAAAAAAAAAAAACAGGAAATCATTTTTATAAGACAGATGTCAAAAATACTGCACTACACAGAAAGTAAAACAAGAGCAGACATTCACTTCAATCACTAAGAAAACACATTTGCAAATCCTGATAGTAAAATGAAATGCTTTCTAAGAAAAAGGAGTACAAAAGTATACATTTTTCCTGGGTATCTGTCATAGAAGATTCTCATCACACAGTAAAATAATATAGTGACATGCATAAGTTCCAGCAAATGCACTAACAAATTCAGAAAGAACACAAATGCCAATTGCAGTCCCTCAAGACAATTTCAAAGAAATTCATAAAACCATGGACGTTGTAGGCCCAAACGGCTACATGGAAACCTAATCCAGACTTCTAACATGCTGCGTGTTCATATCAGTGTTGGAAAACTTGGAAAGGGCAGAGAATTAGTTGGAGACAGAGTCAGCGAAAAGTTAAAACCTAGTAAGATCCCTGCTAATATTTCTGAGCAAATGGCAGTTTTTTTGTTTAGGTTATATAAACGTATTAAGGGCCCCACCCATTTTTTAATTGGACTTGGAAAGCTCAGTGGGTACTTGCAGTCAAATTTGCAGACTCAGGAGTATTAGGCAGCTAAGCCAAATTCTATAGCAAAGATTCAAATAAAATAATGCAATTTTAAATATGAAAATCCTTCTGCAAAAATATCAAGCACAAGAGGGTACCTCATACTTTGGACCAAAGAGGACTTACTTCATAAATCTTTATAAAGGTATGCCATCATCAAATAACAACATGAAAACAATCAATACTGAAATTAATCCAGGTGATGAGTTTGTTCAACGGTATAGTTTTCAAAACCAGCACAGTCTGAACCAGAACCGATCAAACAAGTCAGTTGGACCGGACATGGTATTGAACAGGCCAGCCGAGCGAACCAGCAAACAGGTCTGTACAGGTAAACTACCAAACCAGCCCTAACCAGCTGGTTCTGAACCTAACCGCCCAGTCAGATCTCACATGCAAGGGAAGAGTCCAGGACCCATGGTGGTGGTTTTTGAGGTTGTTTTGGAAGAAATCAGGGGCTGTTTCCCTCCCAAAACAACCCCCACCCCCTCCCCCCCCTGGCTATAGAACATACCCTCTCCCTCCTGAACTCTAAACCTAGACAAAAAACCTAACTCAACCTTAACAATGCTGGCAGTCAATCGTAAAAGATTGGCATTTCCTTTATTTTTAATTTTTATCATTTTACTTAAATTTTTAACACTACCACTAATTGTTTCAGGATGTTTGAGAGTAGTTCCAAGTTCCAACCTTATCAGACTTCATATTGAAAAAGTAGAATTTTATATCCCACTCAAATTCTAGCAAACTCAACAGTTCTCAGGATTTTAGGATTGGTAGGATTGCAACAATTTCATTGAATTCTACCATGTATTAGGGTATGGGATTGGCATTTAATCAAGAGCACAAAGCCCTTTATGTACTTGATGTTGGTAGTATTGATTGCTGAAGTCTTTTGTTGTTGGTGTTGTTGCTGGAATTGATTGTTGAACTCTTCTACCATGGTCTTACCAAAAATGTACCCTTCACTGAAACCAAAATAATTGGTTATCTTGGTTAGGCATATTAGGCTTTTTCTACCATAGTATAAGGTTGAGGAGATGAGCCTTTTACTCAAACCAAAATCATTGGTTAGGTATGTTAAACTTTTTCTACCATATTATATGATCGAGGAATCCAAGGAGTCTGAAAACTTTGAACCAGACGATGTTTATGTAGCTACTGTCGATGATCCCATTTCTGGAAGTGATGAAGAGTTTATGAGTAATTATGTTGCTCAGCAGTTTGTAGTAGGCAAGTGGTCAGTAGCTTGTAGCATGGATTTTGGACTCTAGAGGCCATTTAGAGCCTCATTGATTATGTATTTTGCTGCTGATATGTATTGCACTCAGTGTCATTTTGATATATTCACCCTTACATGGTATCTAGATGAGCAACTTTGCATATTTTGTCTCTAATGGTTTGGAATCTTAATAATCATTTTCTCATTAAAAAATCATTATTTTATGTGTTTTTTTAAATGCCAGTTCACTGAATTCGGTTCAATCAAGTTCTGATTCAAAACCTTGTTTGATAAGTGGCTGATTTGAAGATCGGTTCCAGTTTTTAAAACTATGGTTCAACCAAAATAGCTGTAGCTGAAAATTCTGTTTTGCTTGAAAAGAAATTGCCAAGCGCCAAGCACTCTTTTTCCTTGTCTATAAATTATTTCTCTAGACACTAGCCTTTTGACCAAGGTTATCAAAATCGATGAATCAGCCAGATTGACTCATGAGTACTTGCTGTCAAATTTGCTGACTTGGGAGTACTAGGTAACTCAACTTAATTTTATAACAAGGATGCATATAAACAAACAAATTTTTAAATCATAAAACCCTCCTGCAAAAATATCAAGCACTAGCGGGAACCACAAACTTTGGACCAAACTGAATTTTCACGGCAATTTTTATAAAGGTATGGCATCATAAATAACAAAATTTTGTAACATTCTGCATTAAAACTATTTGAGATGATTAGTGTGTTCAAAAAAATTACAACCTAAAAATATCCATGTATTTGGCTTCGGCCCTGTCAACAATTTCAAGGCTCCTCTATCGCTCCTCCCAGTCACTTCTACAACCTCCACCAATGCTCTTACAAAAGCCACTCTGTATTGTTCTGTGGATTAATAAGTCGCAGCAACATCCCAATTTTATCTTGAAATCACGATTTTATGGCATAGCCAATCTTTGCCGCTTTTACCAATATTTTGATGGTATCTTAATTTTGCTGATGTTTGCCAATTTTTACTGATATTTTGCTGATTTTTACGATTTTTTGGTTTTCTGAACCCTTGCCGATTTGATCCCGATGCCAATGTTTGCAACATATATATATATATATATATATATATATATATACACGCACGCAACCACAAACAGCGATTACAGAAGAACTGTTTTGGAAATTAAACAAGGTTGCAGAAGGACTGGTTTATTGGGAAAATCACTCTCACTCATGCTCCACACTTCTTTATTTTTATTGATTCAAAAAAATATAAAGAATACATCATGTATTTGATCCAGATCCATAAAGATAGGATCAAATGGGCCAAATTTGGGAAAATAAAATAAATTGCTTTGCTAAGTTTAATGAGTTACATGGCAAGCAAAACAAATTCTATCCTAACAAATCCACTCATTGAGGAACCAACTCCTCCCATAAAGAAATTTTCACCTCTTGATCAAACAGGTTTTTACAGATGCCCCTGCATAATACTCGAAAGAAGAAAGAATTCATGGGCTCCTGCCCATGAGGTCTTCAACAGTTCTGCCACATTTCTATAATAATGTGGCAGTCATCCAAGTTGCATCACCTACTAGATGGTATTTCCACTTAACCAAATACTCATAGTATTCCTTGTCCGTGGTTTCTTGATCAATCTTTTGTCTAAAATCCTCTCTGGCTGCAAGGGCTCTGCTGTTGGTAACTGCTTCTGCCAGTGAACTGGTTGTTGCCGTCCACTATCATCCGCTGTATGTACCTCTTCTCCTGGTTGATATTATATAGGTCTACAACATTGAAGATGGGAGAGATGCCAATCCCTGGTGGCAACTCAATCTCATGAGCATTGGCAGGAAATTTCCTAAGGATCTTACATGGACCAATTTTCTTAAATTTTAATTTATTGTATTCTCCTTTAGGGAATCTTTCTTTCCTTAAATGTGCCAATACTAAATCTCCCACTTCAAAGCACTACTCTCTCCTCTTGAAATCTGCTCTAGTCTTGCATTTGAGGCTGCTCTCCTGCAATCTCTGTTTTACTTGTTCATGGATCTCTTGCATGGTTGTAACAAAGTCTTCTCATGCTGCACTTCTTTGTTCTACTCTTCCCAAGTTTTTGAGTTCGTGCACTCTTCCACTATGCTTCTCTCTAATTAAATTCTACCTCATAGAACATCTTGGAACACAAAGCTGATTATTTTTTAATAATGGTCATTCTTGAAGTATGTACTCAAGCCACAAACTCATATCTTGGATTGTTGGGTTTTTACAAGCCTTGTAAGCCTCTTTAGAATCTGCATATTCCTCATACAACTCCTTCATGAAGTCAAACCCCATGATTTGAATTTGACTTTCCCGCATAAGCAAATTTCTCCTGCTCAAAGCATCAGCAATTCTATTAGCTTGGCCATTGATATGCGTCAAAACAAAAGTGAAATTCTGGAGATATTCAATCCACTTGACATGCTTTGGCTCAATTTAGGATGTTGCATAATGTATTGTAGGGCATGTTTATCTGTATACAAAACAAACTCTTTAGATATTAAATAATGTTAAATTTGGACAACTAGGTCCAAACTCCATCTTGTGAAGCTCAGATGAAGATACCAATATTTGTATTGGATTCCTCTTTCTAAGAGGTGTAAAATCGATATAAAATTGATTTTAATCTTATGAGCTGAACATTTATTTTGAATTTATTATTTGTAATAAATTTTATGTGCAGGTCGGCCTTAAGGTTTTTACCCCCAGCAGATGTGTCACACACCTCAAGTGATTGATATTTATAGGGTCAACGTTGGAGGACTTTTCAACTCATCTCATCACACATCTTCTCCTCTGATTATATACGAGCATCTAAGAAGCAGTTTCATCTCCCACGTGAGAAGAAGGACGAAATCTACTGCAGCAAAAAGGACGAAATCTACTGTAGCAAATTTTCTGCAGTTAGGGTTCTGGGGAAGTTTGACCAGCATTGACTTTGGTCAACACATGGTCCGTTTGGGCTGATTTTTGGTGGAGACTTCGATCTAGGAAGGTTGTACATTTTGGCATAGAAACTGAGGTCAAAAGGTTGACGGAAGTTGGAGCTGCATTGACTTTATTGTTGCTGCCCTGCGTTGACTTTTCTGGGGTTGACTTTTAGTTGACTGAGTGACTGATTTGAGGACTGTTGTGACACATTCTGGGTTGGCCGACCAAGAAGACTTTGCTGGTTGAAGCATCCTGCTAACCGCCATAACGCACCAACACATTCTCTTGTTTCTGGTTTGTCTTCTATAGATCCACTGGCATGTTCTATCAGCATTTTTACTTAACTGTTTATGTGATTGTTGTTATAAAAGTAAAGTTGCATCAAGCATAGAACATCTACAAAATCTTACATGGTATCAGAGCTGAGGTGAAGACAAGACCTAACTTATAGCAATCACCAAAAGAGAAAAATGGGTTCCACAAGTTATGGCTTCAAGGAGGATGACAAGTTGACTGGAAGGGATGACTTCCATGCTTGGAAGATGATATTAGATCTCAAATTGGAAGACCATGATCTCATGGACTATGTTCTGGGTAAGATACAAGAACCTCCATCCACTGCTACTGTTGCTGCTAAAACCAAGTATAAGAAGGGGGAGATCAAAGCAAAGCTAATGATCAGGGAATCCATACATAAAAGTCTAGTTGCCTACATATCTGAGCTAGGCACGTCCAAAGAGATGTACGATAAGTTGATACAAATGTTCAAAGTAAACAATGCAAACCAGGTGCTATTCTTCAAGAATCAATTGAAGAATCTGAAGAAAGGCAGGGATGAATCTGTCCAAACATACTTTCTAAAACTGACCGAGATCAGGAACAATTTGCTAGCTATTGGGGAGACAATAGTTGATCGTGAGATGGTACTCACCGCACTTGGAGGGCTCCCATATGAATGGCAAGTATTCAACACTACCATTCTCAATAACAATACAATTCCTAACTTTGACGAGCTACTGTCAAGATGCATGCAAGAAGAGACAAGAATGAAGGAATACGAAAATGACAAAAATGTTGCCTACGCCGCTCATTCTAGAAAGAAGAACTCCGGTGGTCCAAAGAACAAAGGAAGAGTAGGGGCCCAAGGAAAGAAGGGCAAGTGTTTCACTTGTCATAGGCCAGGTCATCATGCTAGAGAATGTCCTTTCAAGAAGGATTCTCCCGATAGTGATGACAACAACAACCACCGGAGGAATGAAAATCAAAGAAACAACAGGTCCAAAGGAAAGAGGAAGGCTCCCTCTGGCGGAAACAATCAACCTTTCCAGGTATGAGGAGTCAAATGTTGTTGATAAAATAAATGAATACATTCTTGTATCTGCCCTCTCTGCTGCATCCCCGCCCGACACTATGGATGTCTGGCTGATAGATAGTGGTGCCTCAAGACACATCACTAGGTTCAAGGAAGCACTTTCTGACATGGTTGAGAAGGATACTAATCTGGAAATTATCCTTATAGATAATGCCACATATCCCGTGAAAGGGACAGGGACTATGACCCTCCACTTGTCTCAAGGACAAGTCCTACATTTGTAGGATGTACTCTATGTACCAAAATTGAAGAAGAACCTTGTGTCTATATCAGCCATGGATGACAAAGGTTTCAATGTGGCATTCACTGATGGAAAGGTGCGCATGTGGAAGAAGAATCTCAAGGAAGCTATCGTGATTGGTTTTAGAGTTGGAACACTCTACCAGGTTGAAGGAAGTCCACTGGGAGCTATGACATGTGATACTATCCGACAAATTGAACTATGGCACCGGAGGTTTGGACACCTTCATTACAAGGCCCTTCCCGAAGCAAGGAAGGTGGTGACAGGGATGCTCGATTTTGGAAATAATCATGAAGGTGTATGTAAGGGTTGTGCCGAAGGAAAGCATACAAGGGGACCTTTCCCCTCAAGTGTCACAAAGACATTTGATATTTTGCAACTGGTCCATTCTGATCTATCTGGTATGCTACCCGTGACATCCCTGGGAGGATGTTCTTACTATATGACATTCACTGATGACTTCTCCCGCAAAACCTGGATATACTTCTTGAAGAAGAAGGATGAGGCTTTCATGTGGTTCCGTACCTTCAAAGCCTTGATGGAAAATATGACAGGGAAGAAGATCAGATTTTGAGGACCGACAATGGCACTGAATATGAGCCAAATGAGTTCAAGGACTTTTGCAGAGAAGCTGGCATTAAGAGGGAGACTACTACTACCTATACCCCTGAGCAGAATGGCGTTGTTGAACGAAAGAACAGGACCATTGTGGAAGTTGCTCGTGCCATACTATGTGACCAGGGTCTACCGAAGTTTCTGTGGGGAGAAGCTGCGAATACTGCTATATACATTCAAAACTGATGCCCTCATTCCGCCCTGGACTCCAAAACTCCCGAAGAGGTTTTCACTGGTAAGAAACTTGACGTCTCACATTTTCGAATTTTTGGATGTCCTGTTTATTTTCATGTGCCAAAAGAAAAGAGAAGTAAGCTGGATGCTTTTGGGAAGAAAGGAATGTTTATGGGCTACAGCGAAACTTCTAAGGCCTATAGAGTCTATGTACCTGGTCAAAGGGAAGTAGAGATATGCCATGATGTCACTTTTGACGAAGATGCTTCCCTGAAGAAAGTAGTAGATCTTCCGAGATCTGAGGATAATCATGAAGCAAGGCCTGGAAATCAAGAGGAACCGCAGGATGAGACAATGCCTGAAGTTGAAGGACCAATGGACCCAATCGATCCATCTCCTTCAATGAGAAAGAGACCATCATGGCTCAGGGACACTCTCGAAGATGCTGAGGGACATGCTGCCCCGAGGGGGGCATTCCGAGAAAGCAAGAAGCCATGTCAATACCAAGGGTATCTAGCTGCCATGAGTACTATTGTACAATCTGAACCTGGATCTTTTGAGGAAGCCGTAAAGCATCAAGTCTGGAAGGATGCTATGCACGAAGAATATGAGTCCATAATGAAGAATGATGTCTGGGATGTGGTTCCAAGACCGAAGGACAAATCAGTTGTCATCGCGAAATGGCTCTACAAGATCAAGCATGGATCCGATGGAAGTGCTGAAAAGTTCAAGGCAAGATTTGTTGCCCGTGGCTTCTCTCAAAAGGAAGGAATAGATTATGATGACATATTTGCACCTATGGCACGATATACCACCATTCGATCAATCATAGCCCTTGCTGCTACGCAAGGATGGAGTCTTCATCAGATGGATGTCAAGATCGCTTTTCTGCATGGTGCAATAAAGGAAGAGGTGTATGTGGAACAACCTCTGGGATTTGAAGTTCAGGATCGAGACACTCATGTCTGCAGGTTGAAGAAAGCCCTCTATGGGTTAAAGCAAGCACCCATAGCTTGGTACGAGAGGATGGATAGTTACTTGATGAAGCTGGGCTTCACTCGAAGTAATGCTGATCCGAACCTTTACTTCAAGGTTGTGCAGGGGAAGCCTCTCATTCTAGTGCTGTATGTGGACGACCTCTTCCTGACAGGTGCTGACCCTCTCATTCATCAATGCAAGAGGGAGCTTGCTGCTGAGTTCGAGATGAAGGACCTAGGACTAATGCACTACTTCCTAGGCCTGGAGGTCTGGCAGAGACCTGGAGAGATTTTCCTTTCTCAAGGAAAATATATTGTGAAACTTCTGGAAAGATTTGGTATGGTGGATTGCAAGTCCTTACCAATGGAACTCAACTTCAAGAAATTGAGTGGCAGCGCTGCTGGGCCCGTATTGGCAAATCCTACTGAGTATCGTCAACTCGTAGGGGCTCTGATGTTCTTAGTGAACACCCGTCCAGATATATGTTTTGCAATGAACACTTTGAGTCAACAGATGGTTGAACCTCATCACTTTCACTGGGTTGGTGCCAGGAATCTTCTGAGATACCTTCGGGGCACGATAAACCATGGGCTGAGATACACTGCCGAGAGCGTGACACTCCGTGGATATACTGATGCCGATTGGGCTGGCAGTGTGGTGGATCGTAAGAGCACATCGGGATGCTGCTTCAATCTTGGTTCTACTTCGATTTCATGGATGAGCAGGAAGCAGAAGTCGGTGGCTTTGAGCACCGCTGAGGCCGAATACATTGCAGCGAGTATGGCCTGTTGTGAAGCAGTTTGGTTGCGAAAGCTCTTTAGTGAGCTGTTTGGACATGTGCTAGATACCACCGTGATACTCTGTGATAACCAAAGTGGGATTCGCTTGACCGAGAATCCTGTGTTCCACGACCGATCCAAGCATATTGATATCAGGTATCATTTCATCCGGGATATGGTACAGCGAGGCGCCGTAAGGCTCGATCATATAGGAACTGATGAGCAGGTCGCGGATATTCTCACTAAGCCCCTAGGGAAGGTCAAGTTCCTAACCTTTCGTGAGAGACTTGGTATCGTGGAATGACCCTATGATGTGGGTCTTGTTGGACGATGAGCTCGAGGAGCTCTGGGGGGCTTTGGGGACAGCTTCTCGGAGCTATGAGCAACCACAAGGCTAGGCTTGCCAAACCTTGTTGGTGTGCTTGGACCCCACCGTTGTGATTATTGAGTTGGTTCACCTCTCATTATCCGTGCCCCGTATGCATCCTACCCATTGAGTTCAGGGCTCATGGGAAGTACCTCTCATTTGGCCAATGAGGTGGGAAAAGCTAGAGACTAGTAGCAAAGACTGATGGACGCATCAGAGATTGTCGTACTCTCTATCTAGGATGGCACGGTCCAACCACTTCATCTGGGATCAAGTCTAGTGAGGTCTCGGACCTCCCCCTGACTTCGAGTCAGATGAACCAACTTCGGGTTGGTTGGAGACTCTTTGTGAGTCCGATAGAGGTTTCGGACCTCTGGGCTGAATTTGTCAGCCGGGGGATGATGTCTTTGTGACTGACCCACTTCTGTTCTGAAATAAAGAGGCCAGCAAAGCAAGTTACGGCGGGATGATGCACGATGTTTGATTGCACTGGTGGATGGAGTTCTCCCTAGTTGAGAGGGAGTGTTAAATTTGGACAACTAGGTCCAAACTCCATCTTGTGATGCTCAGATGAAGATACCAATATTTGTATTGGATTCCTCTTTCTGAGAGGTGTAAAATCGATATAAAATTGATTTTAATCTAATGAGCTGAACATTTATTTTGAATTTATTATTTATAATAAATTTTATGTGCAGATCGGCCTTAAGGTTTTTACCCCCAGTAGATGTGTCACACACCTCAAGTGATTGATATTTATAGGGTCAACGTTGGAGGACTTTTCAACTCATCTCATCACACATCTTCTCCTCTGATTATATACGAGCATCTAAGAAGCAGTTTCATCTCCCACGTGAGAAGAAGGACGAAATCTACTGCAGCAAAAAGGACGAAATTTACTGCAGCAAATTTTCTGCAGTTAGGGTTTCTGGGGAAGTTTGACCAGCGTTGACTTTGGTCAACGCATGGTCTGTTTGGGTTGATTTTTGGTGGAGACTTCGATCTAGAAAGGCCGTACATTTTGGCACAGAAACTGAGGTCAAAAGGTTGACCGAAGTTGGAGCTGCGTTGACTTTATTGTTGCTGCCCTGTGTTGACTTTTATGGACTGCGTTGACTTTTCTGGGGTTGACTTTGAGTTGACTGGGTGACTAATTTGAGGATTGTTGTGACACATTCTGGGTTGGCCGACCAAGAAGACTTTGCTGGTTGAAGCATCCTGCTGACCGCCATAACGCACCAACACATTCTCCTGTTTCTGGTTTGTCTTCTATAGATCCACTGGTATGTTCTATCAGCATTTTTACTTAACTGTTTATGTGATTGTTGTTATAAAAGTAAAGTTGCATCAAGCATAGAACATCTACAAAATCTTACAAATAATGTCTCCATTTCTTTAGAGCTTGTACCACAGCATAGAACTCCTTGTCATAAGAAGTGAACTTCCTCCTTGCCTCATTCAACTTTTCACTAGAATATGCTATGGGCTTATCCTCCTAACTTAACACAACACCAATTGCTTGTCCACTAGCATCGCACTTCACTTGGAAAGGCTAGCTGAAATTTGTTAACATTAGAACAGGTTGTTCTATGATCTTCTTCTTCAATAACTGAAAGTCTTTCTCTGCTTTAGAAGTCCATTGCAATGTTTGTTTGTCCTTTTTTATGGTCTCCATGATTGGAGCACTCATCCTACTAAAATTCCTGATGAACTTCCTGTAAAAACTAGCCAAACCATGAAAACTTCTAACTTCAAAAATACTTTTTGGAAAGGGCCAATCAACAATAGGTCTTACTTTCTGAAGACCCATCTTCAAACCATCTAGGATATAACAAAGCCTAAATATACAAGCTTTGTCTTCAAGAATGAATATTTCTTCAGATTGATAAGATATTTCTCTTGCCCCAGCTACTCTAACACATATCTCAAATGCCTCAAGTGCTCCTTTTTGGACTGGTTATAAACCAAGACATCATCTAGATACACAATTACACATTTCCCTATGAACTCCTTTAACACCTCAATCATCAATCTCATAGAGGTACTGAGTGTGTATGACAACCCAAATGGCATGACCAACCATTCATACAACCCATCATTGGTTTTAAAGGTTGTCTTCCACCCATCTCCCTCTCTAATCCTGATCTGATGGTACCCACTCTTTAAATCAATCTTAGAGAAACAACTAGCACCACTCAAACAGTCCAATAAATCATCTATGCATGGTAAAGGAAATTTGTACTTGATTGTGATCTTGTTCTATGCTCTAGAATCTGTACACATGTGCCAGCCTCCATCTTTCTTAGGACTCAACACCGTTTGTACTGCACATCGGTAAGGCTCTCTCTGATCAACCCTTTCTCTAATAGCTCCTGCACTTGTTTTCTGATTTCTTCATTCTCCTGAGGGGTCGTTTTGTATAAAGCCTTATTTGGTAGACTTGCTCCTGGTATCAAGTCAATATGATGACTTATACTCCTCATTGGTGGCAAGTCATTTGGCAAGCAATTCACTATGATATCAACATACTCATTCAACATATTTTGAATATCAAGAGGCAAATCATTTATAGTAGTGGAAGTAAAAACTACCTTAGGTTTACACACTAAAGCAAAACTCACCTCATCGTCTTTCATCTGCTGCAAAATTATTTCCTACTCAACAATAATGCCTTGGAATCACTGCAGTTTGATGTCCCCTCTTCTTGCAAAGGCAACAAGGTGAGGTTGATGCCATCCTTCTGAAACTTGTAAATCTTCTTTTTCCCATCATGTACAACACCTCTATCAAATTGCCACAGTCTACCCAAAAGAACATGGCACACATCCATGGGCATGATATCACACAAGATTTTATCCTTGTAGCTTCCACCTCACACTGCTCATTCACCAACAATTGATGACCCTTTTGAAGCCATGACACCTTATCAATTGTTGGGTGCTTCGTCTTCCTCAATTTCAACTTCTCCACCACTTTTGTAGGCACCAAGTTATTCGTGTTGCCACTATCAATCACCATCTCACAAAAAAATTTCCTTGGACTTTTCAAATAGTCTGGAATAATGCCTTCCTCTGAGCTAGCTCAACAGCTTCCTTCTCTGGTTTCAAAATCACTTTCTTAAGCAATAAAGACTCTCCTATATCTGGTACATTCTTTACCTCTAGTACCTATGCTTCCTCTTCTTCTGCTGGGGCAACAAAAGCACTTCTCTAGCCTGCTTTGTTTTCTGAGCATTCATATACCATATGTCCAAGCTTACAACACTTGTAGCAACGAATCTCTCTTCCTCTATATCTTCCTCGTCCCCTAAAAAAGGATCTTCGACCTCTAAAGTCTCCCTCTTGTTGTCGTTGTGGACTTGAGCTACTAGCTCCTTTTTGTGTTGTAGATTTTCCTCTGGTTGACTATTGTCCTCTTCCTCTAGCAGTACTTTTCCCCTTGCTAGATTGCTTCCTTGCAAGCTTCTCCTCAGCCTTCAAAGCTAGTTGGTATGCCTCTTCCACTGCACTAGGGCATAACACATTGATTTCTTCTTGGATATCTAATCTAAGACCATTAATGTTGTTGAAGATTGTAACTAGTTTCGGTCTTCATAAACTGTACTTGAGTCAAAATTATAATATACTTGTCAAAAGAATTTATATTATTAAATGGCTTATTAAAGCATGGGTTGCATGCTTGGGTCATATTATTTTAGGTCAAAGCTAAGTTACCGGAAACTCATGAAGAATTTGCTGGAAACGCGTATCCCCATTTCCGATACAGAAACAGATATGATTATTGTCGGAAACATTCTAAAAACGTTTTTGGGAGGTTTCAAAAAATCGGAAACTTCAAATTTGGAATTGGACACGTTTCACAAAAATTGTGATCCGAATGCACCCTTAAAAAGTTAAAAAGCGTGAAAATTTGTATAGCCATAAATAAATAATAAAAATGAAGAAATCAGATTTGCAAATAAACTCATTATAAACATAGTCTCATAACGTATCTTCTAAATCTTTATAAACAACGACACTCCATATATTTATCAAGGATTCTTACTAAGAAAAAGATAGATGTTAAAAAATGCAAACAAAGGGTTTGATGAATGTCTTCGTAAAGAGATCTATTTGAGCGATTAATTTTCAGTTTGGTTAAGGTTTTGTTAATTATCGTTGATTTTGCTCTTGATTTCATAAATTCCCCCAATATAACAAATCTTCTCTAGCCAATCTTTTGCCTGCATATAGTCAAGAGACCAAGCTGACGTTGAGAATATTGAAATGTTCAAATAGGTCTTGATGGAATATCCCAATGATCCCATGGGCCTTTTAATTGCCATGCAAGGAAGATAGATATCATCTGCCTTGCATGACACGTTCTTTGAAGGAGTTGGACTCGAAAGCAAAAAGGTTGTAGCATTTCTAATTACATTACTAATGATGTTGATAATATGTCGAATGATATAATAATCACTAATGATGATGACAATGTTTATGCCGAATTGATGATGATGATTTGTTTATGTTGAATTCATGACGATGATTATGTATTTTTGGATATAGATTCTAGATTCTAAAAGATGAATGGTAATACGAAATATATGTGTGTTGTGTGTGTGTGTGTGATGTTTCCTTGTCGTATCGGAACAAGATTTTTTGAAAATTTGTCGTATCTGTTTCAAACCTTGTATCTGTATCCATTTCAGTGCAACTTAGGGTCCAAGACACCATTATGGACTTCAAGGATTTATTCTGATTTTATAGAGTCATTACAAATTTAAATTGACCCATCTTGGGCTTTTGAATCTTGTAAATAGGTTTAATATTGAGTCAAAATGAATTATGGAACATCCACACCAAGTCGGCCTCAAACCCCGGAATTCGAGCTCACGACAATCCTATGTATACAAGGAGATTGAACTCATTTGGAGCATCCTCTCACTCACTAAAAAAAAAAACGATATCTATTATTGCATAGGAAAAAGTGCGAAGTCAAGGAAGGGGTCAAAAGGAGTGTGAGTTTGGACAAGCTGAAGGATTGAAGGAAAATCGAAATTTTGGTCTCTCTCTCTCTCTCTCTCTCTCTCTCTCACGTGCCCTAGATTGGAAGATCGAAGTCCCTCGTTGTTTTGTTCCTGCCAGTCATTGCATGTTGCTGTTGCAAAGAGAAGAATAGGTCGAAGTTGATTTCGCTGGTTTTGGTGCCTTGAGAAGTTGTATTGGGTCAAAAGCGAACTCCTAGAAGCAAGATCAAAGTCTTTTCTCCAAGATCTAAGTCTCAAAAGAAGGGTCGAAGGAAATGTTTCATAGTGTTGCTATTGTTGTTGCTGCTACCAGGTTGAAAGTAGGATCAAGAAAAAGGCTGACTTGGTGTGGAGGAAGTGTGATTCAAGGTCTAGAGTCTCAGGAAAACAATTGAAGGAAGAATTACTGACTGGGTTTCCACCTAGAGTGGGGTTTTTCCCTGGTTGTTGGCCTATATCTGGTGCCCTTGATCTATGTGTTATTGCTTTGATATTTGCTTGATGAACTAAGAAGAAGAAGATAATAAGAAACTAAAAAGAATTAAGAAACATCACAAGTAAACTATCAAGAACAAAAAAAATCTTTCTACCTTTCTGATTTTCTAACATGGTATCAGAGCTTTGGTGAAGAAAGGAGGAAAAGGTAGTCTTAAGGAATTGATCAAGGGATCATATGAGGAAGTTCTTTAAGAAAATAAGTTTCACTATCTTCAAGAAAGATGTCTAACACAATCAAGGGAGAAAACAAGCTTGAAGGACTCTCAAACTACAGATCTTGGAAGAAGAGGATTGACCTCATCCTTGAAAAGAACAAAGTATTAGATGTGGTGAAGGGAAAAGTAAAGAAGCCCACAGAAGACTCCAATGATGCAAATAAGGTGAAATACAGGGAATTAGAATTGGTGACCATGACTCTAATGGTTGAAGGCATAAAGGACAAATTTGTCCCTTACATAGCTAACATTGACCTGCTCAAGAAATATATAAAGCCTTGTCAAAACTATTTACTATCAAGAACATTGGAAACGTAGCAAGCTTGAAAAATGAACCAAGGACCACTAAGATGACTATGGAAGATATTGTGGCCACTTACTTTGTGAAGATAGCAAGAATAAGAGATGATCTTTTTGTCATTGATGAAATAGTGCCAGAAAAAAGAACTTGTGATCACAGCCTTATTAGGGTTGCCACCTTCTTGGAGTGTGTTTGCTTCATGTCTTAACAGTTGGAAAGAAACTCCCGCTTTTGAGGAACTATGGATAGCCTGCAGTCAGGAAGAGTTAACAATTTCATTATCGACCAAAAATGAAGAAGTCTGCAATGCCTACATTGCTCATCACAAGGGAAACTCCAAAAAGAAGGGGCCAAGAAAGAAGGTTGACATTTCCAAGGTGGAATGTTATCATTGTCATAAAATGGGTCACTATAGAAGTGAGTGTCCCAATAATCCTAGAAATAAGAGAAGAGAAAGAGATCATGCAAATGTGGTTGAAGAAGAAGCCTCTCCCAAGAGAGTGAAACCTAAAAAGAACGACATAAGGGACTTACACTACTAATCCCTTTCATCTTAGCTTTAAATATTTCATTTGTATATTTTATATTTATTTGTAGGTTTAACATATTTTTGGAAAAGATATTTTCTTGTTTTATCAGTTTTAGGTATCCCTCAAGGCTTTGGAGGGAACCCACAACAACTCCTCAAGATAAGTATCTCATTCCCTCTCAATTTTGGTTTCATATACTTGTTTAAAATTTTGATTATATTAAATACTAATCACCTTTCTACGTATGTTTCCATGTCTAGGAAATGACTCGCTAAATGCTCAAGGAATATGAAAGAAGGCATCACAGGACAAATCATTGAAAGATTTGTCGAGAAATAAATGTATGTCTTAAATCATAAAGATTTAAGATTCTCTTTGGCATATCCATCCTACATTACTAACAATTGTTGTGTTTAGCTCTCATGAATCTTAAAAGATTCTTGTTTGGGATGATTCATCATATGATGAATTTGCCCATCTTATATCTTTGATTATTTGCATAAAAAAACCCTAAAAAGGTTCTCTAGAAAACCCTAACCTAAGGGTATGATATTAATGTGTGAAACCCTAAACATATTTAGGGTTATTGATGAAGTAATTATTTTTATAATGATGTCATGTTTGGGATGATCATGGAAACTCTAACTTGTTGGGGTTGAAATAGTGTTGTCTAAAATCCCGAACCTTTGAAGTATTGATAAAGAAGGGTTTGAACTTTTGTTATAATATGAACCAAAATATTAAATTCTTAGGGTTTGGTTGGGTCTATAAGCAATACTCTTGTGTTTATAGTAAGCTCCTAGGGATGAAACCCTAGATATGTGTCCATTCTGTCAAAACCCTTGCTTGGTCTAGATTGATATATGTCTAATGTATTATAATTGCCTGACATATGAAATGCCTATGGTTAATAATGATTTCCTAGATATGTGTGTTGACTAATAATTACTAATGGCCATAAGTCCTAGGGTTTGGAAAGAAGCACTAGTCAAAGTCTGAAGTTCTAGGATAATGTTTTGGAAATCTAGGGTTTTGCAATTAAACTTTATTGGTAGTTAAATTCTCTAGTATAAAATATATATAATGTTTGTTGAGAATTTGTGGATGGAAAATCTAGGGTTTACCTCGAACACTAGTAGAAGTTATTCATGTTGATCATGTTGTGATTGTTTTGGTTATATGAAACCTAGGGTTCACATGAAGCCCTAGTGGAAAGTCTATAATATGAGTTCTGAAAGTTATTCAATACCTTTATTTTCTTTTGACTTATTTTCTAGGGAACGCCATATGACAGAACTTATCTTTTGAGTTGGTGATGTGATTTAAGGTTTGTGACAAAATCTGAGCTAGAAATTGAAGTATTGAAGAATAATCTCTTGTTATATGTCTTCTGCTACTATAAGATTTTGTTATGACTAACTTCATGCTTCTATAGAATTGGTTGTACTTGTTGTCTAAGTTGTGTAAGTACATCATATTCAAGATGGTGAAGATGTCCATGATGAGAAGGATGCAAGCCATGAAAGATTCTCCAACACCAAAGGAAGAAGTTAATCTCCCTACATTAAGAGGGAGCCTGGATAGAAGAAATCTCCTTGGTTAAGAGGGAGGGCATAACATAGTTTTGGATTGGAGAATACATTCTGAAGGATATGTTGCTATTGAGGAATTATTGAGGAATCTTCCCTCAAAGATTCAACTGATAGTCCTACTTAGATTAGTTGAAGAGAAACATCGAAACCCCGAAGGTTTGTTTTGATTATATATTTGAAAGTGTATAGTTGATTGGGGTTGTGCTTGTACAGGTTAATCTCTTGAAGGTTTGATAGCAAGTTGGTTGTCAATCAGTTTGATCGAGAGAGATTTGTTGTTGAGGCTTTGTGAGTGAAGTATTACCTGGAAAGACATCGGGCAAACACTTTGTTTTGATGTTTGGTAGGGAGGGTGGCATCATGTGGATATGCACCTAGTTCCCTGGGTTGATGGTTAGTAAGTATGATGGTACCTATACAAGTAGAAAGCTTTAGTCCATATTAGTCCCACTTGGATAGTTTTCCTTGGTCAGGAATCTAGTCCATGGCATTGTGATGCCTAAATTGTTGAGAGCCCAATGGGTAGATTGCACTGGTTAAGAATCTAGTCCATGGCATTGAGGTGCCTAAAAAAATTCTTCATAGTTCATATAGTTGAGATCTTCTTTGTATATTATGAATACCTCCCTAGTTGAGAGTGGGCGTTGAAGATTGTAACTAGGTTCGATCTTCATACCCTGTACTTGATTCAAAATTATACTATACTTGTCAAAAGAATTTATATTATTAAATGAATTATTAAAGCATGGGTTTCATGCTTGGGTCATATTATTTTAGGTCAAAGTCCCCATTCTGGAATTCTAGGGTTTATTTTGAGTTTATAGAGTCATTACAGATTAAATTGCCCATCCTGGGCTTTTGAATCATGTATATAGGTTTAATATTGAGCCAAAAATGAATTATGGAACCTCCACACCAAGTCGGCCTTAATGTGATCAAGTCGGCCTCAAACCCAAGAATTCGAGCTCACCACAAGCCTATATATACAAGGAGATCGAATCCATTTGGAGCATCCTCTCACTAACACAAAAAAGGTTGATATCTATTGTTGCATAGGAAAAAGTGTGAAGTCAAGGAAGGGGTCAAAAGGAGTGTGAGTTTGGACAAGCTGATGGATTGAAGAAAAATCGAAATTTTGGTCTCTCTCTCTCTCTCTCTCTCTCTCTCTCTCACACACACATGCCCTAGATTGTAAGATCGAAGTCCCTCATTGTTTTCTTGTTGCCAGTTGCTGCTGCCAAGAAAAGAATAGGTCGAAGTTGATATTGTTGGGTGTTGGTGCCTTGAGAAGTTGTATTGGGTCAAAATCGAACTCCTAGAAGAAAGATCGAAGTCTTTTCTCCAACGTCGAAGTCTCAAATGAAGGCTCAAAGTTTTTAGGTCGAAGGAAGTGTTGCATAGTGCTGATACTGTTGCTACTACTACCAGGTCAAAAGTAGGATCAAGAAAAAGGTTGACTTGGTGTGGAGGAAGTGAGTCAAGGTCTAGAGTCTCATGAAAACTATTGAAGGAAGAATTACTGACTAGGTTTTCCCATAGAGTGGAGTTTTGCCCTGGTTGTTGGCCAATATCTAGTGTCCTTGATCTATGTGTTATTGCTTTGATATTTGCTTGATGAACTAAGAAGAAGAAGATAATAATAAACTAATAAGAATTAAGAAACATCACAAGTAAACTATCAAGAACAAGAAAATATTTCTGCCTTTCTGATTTTCTAACAAATGTATCTTGTTGTCTTCACTGCAGACTCTTCTACATAACCATCCCTGATGTTCACCTTGTAGAACTCTTTTGTATACTCCCTCATAGTTATCAACCTTTGCTTGAGATTCTACGTCTGTCTGAATAAAGTGAGTTGATAATCCTATGGAAACAACTTACCTTAGAGCTTTGCTACCATTATGTCCCAACTCTTAATCTTTTGCTAACTTTTCCTTCTCCTTTCTCCTCGTATTGCATCACACCATAAAGTTGCATGTCCCTTCAATTTTGTGATAGAAAACTTGACCTTCTTCTCCTCATCCATCTCTTCATACTCAGAGAATTTGTCCATCTTTGTAATCTAATCTATGAGCTCCCCGCGATTCAAACTACTAGTGTAAGAAGATATGTTTGGTTTCGCCTTCATAACAGATCCTAGCATTGCTTTCAATATTATGGCTTCTACATAATCCTCGGCTTCTTTTTCCTATGGAGATTCTTTTTCTTCATCGCTTACATCCCTAACTTCAAGTTCCCTTTGATTGTTAGCTTCCATGGCTACCATTCTTTCTTCCAAGCGTTGCATAACTCTCATCACTATAGCGTTGACTACAAGCCTCTGTTCTCTCTGCCCTCCTCTAGCACCTCGTCCAACTTTGTGCGCTACGGTCAATTTACATGTTCCAAGAACAGATGCAAGAACCACTCTAATACCAATTGATACAGGCCTTTTCTTTTTTGCTAATTTTCTTATAGCAAGTTAAATCAAACGCGCCCCTTTTATATCGAAAGTTGAACCAGAACCATTGTAGCTAAGATGTGTTATATAAATGATCAGCAGGCAGGCGTTAAAGCCAAACCCCAAGAACCACTGTAGCCAAGCTTGATTATAACATCCAAGATTTATCACAAAACCACTGCATTCAAGCTTGTAACAAGCTCCCAAAGGAAATAAGGCGTTAACTTCACAACTCAAGTTTTTAGCCTTCGGCGCTTGTAATACGATCAATACTTGTAACTAGGCCCCACCCTCCCCTGTTTTGTCGTTAGTGCACGTCAGCCCAGGCTTACGTGACCCCGGTCATTCCAACCCTTGTGCACAAACGGAAACCTCCGAGAGACAGACTCTGGGATTTTCCGCCAACTATTGGCCGTGGGCTCTGTTAATTGCAGATCTTGCTCTCCTTTGTCCTGGACACGACAATGGCTATTACGTCATCCTGGCCTGTTCATAAGTGCACGTAAGAGATGCACAGGGAGACAGGCTCTAGGATTTCTTCGTTAGTTGTTTGGCCCAACTGTGTTAACTCACGATCCCGGCTCGTTTCAAAAAGCATCTACATCTCAACCTCTAAATGAGTCAGCGTGGAACCACCTGCACGCCACGCGATCTTGGTTGGTCTTTGATTAGTTTGGCTTCCATGTCAGTCTGTCTCCAATCAGCACATGAATAGTATAAATAACATAAATTTTCCAGGGTCTCAATACTAATTCATCAAATATTAGAAAAATCAAGATCCAAATAGGGAGGATCAACATACATATGTACATATACATATACACACACACACATATATATATATATATATATATATATATATATATATATATATTCTAGAGTCCACATATCATCAAATGTGGTTTTTATCATATGTATGTGAATAAAAACCAGAGGGGGCAAATGGTGGAAAGCTCTAACGAATATTTTTCAGTGGAAAACTTGATCAGTTGTGTAATATCCACAACAAAGTTAAGGTGAGTCATGGATAGAAACACACGTCTAAGACAATTATCTCAAGTCGCATGTCTCACATTGTGGAAGACCTCTTCTTATACTCTAAACCACTATTGAAAAAATTGGCAAGGGTCCAAAAAACATTGTTTTAGAAACATCAAAAAAATGACAAAAAACAGAAACCACAAGAAGCATTAAAAAATGCAAAAAATATTCATTTTTTCATATGTTTAAACATACAAATAAGCAAAAACATCAAATAAACACATTGGCACATAAATATGAAGAAAAAATTGATATATATGAAGAAGAGGATACCAAATAAAAAAGATACATTAAAGGCGATACTAAATCCTATTGAATTCTAATAATTGTCCCATCGGAGACTCAAATATGGAGAACCAATATAAAATAGTAACACATATATAAATGTATCCCATCTTCATGAGTTATATGTACAATAGCAAAAGAAACTAATCTAGCAGCTAGCTTTCTAAGATCAATGTCCTCTCCCCCCTTTTATGGGAAAAGATGATGGGTTGTTTGTCAAGCCTACCACTAAGCGCTGAAGGCACTAGCCTTGCACCAAATGTCATTTATGACTAACGAGTATAGAATTGTGCTCTCCTATATCTGCAGAAGGTGGTGTTGATGCTGGCACAATCTCCCCCTCCTCCTCCTCCTCCTCCTCCTCCTCTTCTTGTTGCTCCTATTTTTTATTGAGTTCCACCTCTAACCATGCAGGTGACTCTTCCATGATGAGAACCGCAAACTCCACCCTCCACTTAGACAGTTCAACAATATCGCCAAAGGGAATGGGATCCAGATCCAGTGTTCTCTCCATCTACTTCATCCATAGTCAGAGATTGTAATGTATATACACCAAGTGATTAAAGCATGAGAACTTCAACTTGTAAAAAAATCAATGAGTTTGGGCTCTTGAGGGTCACAAATTACAATAATGTAATTGTTCAGCTGAAGTTCAAAATTATAACCTATTGCGCTTCTTTGAGTGTATTCTTCTCAAATACATTGTAATTGAGCTCACATCCCAAACCACTACAAGTTTGACTAAGGATTCTAACGGAGAATTTTTGTAAATTTGTTGCCCTTGCACCATAGTTTCGCCACCAACCATCTACAACAAAATAAAGAAAACATAATTAAACTTTCAAATAAAACATAATTGAATTTTTAAAGTTCTAAATTAGTAAATTCTAATGGGGCATGACTTCTCACTTACGTTGCATCAAAGGTGGTCCTTTCAAGAATAGCATCATCAAAGCCAAATAGTCTAGTATCATCCTAATACTACTCTATCCGCAGATGATTGTGGTGTGAATCTCAAGATGATGTAGCATCCTATGAAGACAAGTATGAAGTCCTTCCATCACCTCACCATCAAAATCAAAGTTGCATTTGTAGGAAATTGTGGGGTTCAGGAAAAGTGTTGTGATGTGGGTTCAATCCCATCCCATAACATCATGTGTTTATTAAACTCAGGGATACCCATGTCCACATAATAAGCTTGAATAGTCTCTTTGACCCTATACATGGCCCCATACAAATAAGCCATTGCAAGCTTATCACTATATAACAATCTCAGAACCTTAACTAAAGCTTCACTAATTGAGCACACTTCTTTTACTCCTTGCCAAAAGAAGTCAATGTACATCAATTTAGCAATGGCTATCCCATCCTCACTCCTACCATATTTACAATCACACCACCCATCACAAACATTTGATTCAATTCAAACTGACATTGAAGCAAAGATTGAAGAGTAATGAAGTTGGTGGCAAAACGCGTGATTGTGGGACACAACAACTACCTATTTTTGGTGCAACTCCCCATGAGGCTTAAGAACAAAAGCATGGTTATATATTAAATTGGGGATGTTCCTAGCCATATCAATCACCTCTTTGATGAACAAAGTTTCCCCAAATCCTCAAGCATCAAATCAATACAATGTGAAGTCCATGGAATCCAAAACAATGAGCAGTGCATGTCCATAAGCATCATACCAGCAGCAACATAATTAGTTGCAATATCTATTATAATTTACACCAAATTATGCAAACCAATCTCTTGGAAGAACCCATCTAACAACTCACATATCAATGTTGCATCTTTTACATGTGCTCATGCATCCACTAATTTAATAAACTTGGCACCTCTAGGATAACGTACCAAGAAATTTAGAAGGGTCCTACCCTTCCTATGTGTGCAGCCATCAAACATCATTGTGCATCCAAAGACCTCCCATAACTACTTCAACTCCTCCAATCTAAAGTTCAAGTTAGTTTCTGCTTGAAGGATTGGCCACCACAACTCCTCGTATGTAATGCTTTTGTACTGTGGGCCCACAATAGCAATGGCATCACACATTCGCTGCCAAAATGGAATGTTTTTGGTGATGCTAAGAGGTAAGTCACTCCAAAAAAGGCCTCCCTATAGCCATGTTTGCTTCTTGCTGCTCCATTTCCTTTTATCATTGACTTGACTAAAGGTTGTGCTCCAACTTCAAATGTCAAACAAAAAAATGATGACCTCTCTGTAGGAGAAGTTATAGAACACCTCCCACTACCCTCAAGCTCAAAGGTAGATAGCCCTAAAGATCTCCCTGCATGTTCAACCCTATTTGCAACTACCTCTTCTCTCTTTGTGTCGTGGGCATAAATTAGAACATGTGAAGCTCTCATAACCTTCAGGCTTGATGAATTACAAATCTCAACATCATGGCCAGGGATTTTAGCCAAATAGTATTTCAACCGAGAAATCCCTCCTATCATATGTTGCGCACAAGGTGCAATTCAATCGTTGTTGGTTTGTCCCACCTTCAAGTTCCCCATGCTACCAAAATGGGTCTAAGGCCTTTCACATATTTGCGGTGGAAATGGACAGCTTCAAAATTCAATCCCAGAGCACCAAAAACACAAAAACAATGGCATTAAACCCTCACTATATAAAAATATAGCAACCTCATTTAAAAAACCAAAGTTTAAAAAATTTACATTAGATTATTTGCAATGAAAATTGGAAATAAGAGGGTGCATAAAAAATTAAAAACTAAAATGAAGCTTCTTGTCCAATTATGCAAAAACCCCTTACATTCTTTCATGGCATGAAAATCATAGCTAATGACAGAAAAGAAGGAGGAAAACGTAAGTAGGCAAAGCGACAAGCAAGCATATGCTTAAATGTATGGAAAAAATCATTAACATAGCAGTATTTAAGAAGTTAGAACATGCCTATGAATGGAATATCAGAGGATTGTCTAGTAGAGTTGGGAAATGATCTTGAATCTTTGATTCACAATTTAAAAAAAAAAAAAATTGTTGGTGATGTTAATCGTTGTTTGGCCCTCAATCCCTCCTCGAATATTATGACAAGTTATCATCCTCCCTCCTCCAACAACAAAAAAACCAAATGGGCAATAAAAACCCAAAACTTTCTTCAAAACCCTGCAGGCTTGCCATTCAGGCGAATTTTTATATTATGGCGCGATTGTTTCCTGAAAATTCAAGTTTTTTTCTAAAAAATCATGATTTTTTCAAAAACATCATGATATTTTTGAAAAAAACGGCGATTTTGGGTGTCGAAAAATCGAGGGGCAAAAAAAATCATGATTCTACATGAAATCGGCAATTTTTTGCCAATGTTATCAGCACTATATTCTAAATTGGAACATGACAATGAATGCAAGAATACACAAGCTCAAACTCCTTAACCTTCATTGCTACCAAATTGTTTCTCTTGATACAAAGGAAAAAACCATATATACTACTAACTCCTCATAGTTGATTGTGCACTAAAAACCTTCAATAACAACCAATGCACTAGGCTTCAAAGATAGTTGTTGTCCCTCACATGGAAGCCCCAACAAGTGTAGGAATCTAAATGGTTTCTAAAATCCATGCATCTAAGTCTGAGAGATCGCTGTTGTCCCTAACATGGAAGCCCCACCAAGTGCAGGGACCCAAATGGTTTCAACAATCCATGATTTTGGGTCTACAAACATATCAAATTAGCTTAAACGTGCTCCAATGCACATATAAGTTCCTTAAATAATTTCTTCAAGGCTTTGTTATATATTGTACCAGTTCCTTGTCCTTATTTGGGATTTTTCTTCCAGATAAACTCACGGTTGCAAAATAATAATATTTACGGTGCAATGCATAGGCCAATTGTGTAACAATGTGGTCATTTTGATCAACAATTTGGTAACTATATCAATTAGTTCAATATGCAAAATTTCTAAAAGGTACAGCTCCTTTGTCATGGTAACATATCTCATTCTTCCAACATACTATCGATGTGTTCATACATGCCTCCTATACAAGGTGTATCCATGTCAAATAAGGAAAATGTTAGGGGCTAATATTCGCAGTTGGCCTAATTTGGCATGCTTCCACAAATAAATTAAAAAACAATATAAATAAATAAATAAAATTATCCGCAAAAATTGTTTTATCTTAAATATGGCCAAAACTTTATAAACTATATAAAATCATTAGAAATTTGAATATTTTTACAAAAATATATGCAAACATTTTGCAATTTGCATATTAGGGACTAGTAACATTCGCCAAGTTTTAAAAAACTTTATGATAAATTTCCATCCCTAGAATTCTCTCTGATGCCAAAGAATCAAATATGTAGTATTGATTCTGGAAATGCCAAGGTGTACTGCACATTACACCACCAATCATCATCCAAAATGGGATCATTGACTAGTAGTCCTGTATCCAAAGTAGTCAACTTCAACAAATCCCAAATATTGTCTCTTCCACATCCACAAACATATTCAAGACTGCACTTAACAAGGAAAAAACAATCTCAATAGCCTACAAGTTTGAGACAGAAATTTTAAATAAATTAAAAACATAAAATAAAATTAAAAAGTTAGTTTAAATTAATTTATATAAATTGAAAGAAAATCACAAACAAATAAAACAAGAGTGTATGATACCTTCAAGAGCTTCAACTTTGCAAATTATTCATATATGACTTGGGATATGTGATAGTTGATAATGAAAACCTAGATGTCAATTGCCTTCTCATAAAACTTTAAGATCCAATGAATCTTGTTGCACATGGTGTTGTCAATGATGACAACAAGATGTCATTGACGTCAAAGGGGATGTATGAGAGAGCAGCAGTATCATTCATGATGCCCAAGAAAGCAATAAGACTCTCTATAAAGCTATATGACAGATAGATTTCTTACAAGTTCTCATCAAGTGAAGTTGAGGGTGCTTGACATTATTTGAGTTTTTGATGCAATTTTGATGTCCAAATGATCCTATAAAAAAAGGTTGTGCAGAACTCGTGAATACCTTTCCAATATTATATCCTAGGGTTGTAGAGGAGTGCCCCCTCCCCTCGCACCCGCTCACAAAGCTTGCTCCAAATGGAAACGCTCAGGGAATGCGCTCCTGAAAAGAAAAAAATAGATGTTTGTTGGTTTTTCCGAGAGTGATCAGGGAGCAATTGCTCCTGTATTGCTCCATGTCACTTCCAAGGCGATTTTTAACGACGAGGAGCGATATCGGAGTGATCGCTCCTGCTCAAAAAAAATGCTCCCATGCCCAAAGATGCTTGCACACAACCAAGAGAGGGGGGACTTCTTTTTTTGGAGGGAAATGGGAGAGGCCAAAAGGAATAATAATCCTCCTAGCCTCCCACATAACATCATTTTATGAGTGTGAGATAGATTGAGAGGGTTTGAGCTTGAGAAGTTTGCAGGAGGTTGAACGGAGATCATGGGAGCTTGCAAGGGCAATTGACGACTACCATTTGTGACAACATGGGAGATTGAAGGTTGCCACCACCATTGGAAAGCCAAAGAGGTAGGGTCTAATCCCATTCTTTTTCTTTTTTCCATGTAACATTTGAGTTTTTTACATGTTGAATGAATCTAGAATCTAGATGTTCCATTCTCCTACTCTTTCCCATTCCTCCTTCAATTTATTACAGGCAAAAAAACTCAAGCTTCAACAAACATGATGGGTATATGGCTTAGCCTTATCTTGTTGGGAGATTGAAGGCTACCATTTGTGACAACTTGGGAGATTGAAGGTCGCCACCACCATTGGAGAGCCAAAGAGGTAGGGTCTAATCCCATTCTTTTTCTTTTCTCCATGTAACATTTGAGTTTTTTACATGTTGAATGAATCTAGAATCTAGATGTTCCCTTCTCCTACTCTTTCCCAGTCCTCCTTCAATTTATTACAGGCAAAAAAACTCAAGCTTCAACAAACATGATGGGTATATGGCTTAGCCTTATCTTGTTGGGAGATTGGAGGATACCATTTGTGACAACTTGGGAGATTGAAGGTCGCCACCACCATTGGATTGTCAAAGAGGTACGGTCTAATCCCATTCCTTTTCTTTTTTCCATGTAACATTTGAGTTTTTTACATGTTGAATGAATCTAGAATCTAGATGTTCCCTTCTCCTACTCTTTCCCATTCCTCCTTCAATTTATTACAGGCAAAAAACTCAAGCTTCAACAAACATGATGGTATATGGCTTAGCCTTATCTTGTTGGGAGATTGAAGGCTATCATTTGTGACAACTTGGGAGATTGAAGGTCGCCACCACCATTGGAGAGCTAAAGAGAGAGGGTCTAATCCCATTCTTTTTAATTTTTGCATGTAACATTTGATTTTTTTACATGTTGAATGAATCTAGAATCTAGATGTTCCCTTCTCCTACTCTTTCCCATTCCTCCTTCAATTTATTACAGGCAAAAAACTCAAGCTTCAACAAACATGATGGGTATATGGCTTAGCCTTATCTTGTTGGGAGATTGAATGCTGCCATTTGTGACAACTTGGGAGATTAAGGTCGCCACCACCATTGGAAAGCCAAAGAGGTAGGGTCTAATCCCATTCTTTTTTCTTTTTTCCATGTAACATTTGTGTTTTTTACATGTTGAATGAATCTAGAATCTAGATCTTCCCTTCTCCCACTCTTTCCCATTCATTTATTACAGGAAAAAATCTCAAGCTTCAACAAACATGATGACTATATGGCTTATTAGCCTTATCTTGTTGGTTCCATTTTTTGCTATGATGATGGTGTTGGGAGACAAAAGAAGTGATGAAGATGATGAAGAAGTGGGTGTGGGTGGATTAGGATACCCTGACGAAGAGGACGAGGAGGATAATGAGAGTGAAGATGATGGAAAGAAATCCAAGGTAGACCAAACACCCTTGTGGAAATATGTTACAATGCTTGGAGGGAAAGGGAGTGGAACCAATAAATTTGTATGTCCCCATCGCAAATCTACTTACACAGGTTCATACACCTATGTCAAAAAGCATCTATGTGGAAAAAGGCCATGGGATGGAATTAAGCAAATAGGAATCAAAACTTGTGCAAATGTTCCAACACAATAGAGAGCCAAATATATAAGGGGAGAAGAGGAAGCATTATACAAATCAAAAAGTTCAAAGGGTGAAGAAGACACCACTAGCACACATAGAGCAAGAACTCCATCAACATCCACCCATGGTTATTGTTAATTTTTTATTAACATGTTCTTTGCTTAGGACAATCACTTCAAAATTCCATATTAGCCCATTTGTTAGTCTAATTCATTTCCATTAGCAATCTCAAGAAACATTATAAAATTAACAGTAACTGCAGAAAAAACATAAACAACAGATGCAGAAGAAAAGGAAAGACAAGAGTACACAAGGAAATGGCTCAAGCTAGGGAAAAACCACAAGATCGAGAAAACCCTATATCAAATCTTCGTATTATTGATATCGAATGATCAACAAAGAGAGTACAATAAATTCCACAAACTAACCCAAGAGCAATACATAAATTCGGTCTTCCTTTCTGTTCTTGAATTCGAGCCTGCAAGGACAAATTTAATCCATACAAACATTCCAAAAGTTTCCTCAAAGCCTGCAGCTGCTCAACTAGAGTATCTCAACCTTGTTTGAGAAGAAAGACCAAAAACAAACAGCATTGTGTCCTCCTCCAAGAACTCGGCCACCTCAAATATAAACTTGTTATGAAATGAATCCCTTTGATGTCTCGAAGATGTGTCTAATGAGGTAAGAGGGCCCTTCCTTTTATAGGAGATGGAGAGGGGTTTAACTTGGTTAGTTAACCCCAACCCTACCTTGATGAGTTACCCATGGGTGTTTTATAAATTCAAATACACATTTTCCTTATCCAAATTTGATGATCTTTAGGTCAATTTTAGTCCTCTCGAAAAGAGGAATTTAATGCAATCATCGTTCTCCATCAAATGAGTTTCCCGCATGTGGAATTTGGCCCTAGTTTACAATTTTAACAGTAATGGATTCATAGCCATATGCATAGACATCCCTTTAAGGTGTAGAATGATATCAGAATTCTTTGATCAAGGTTGTAAGATGACATGGATGCAAAAAAAAAAAAATGATTTCTCTTTGCAAGTGGCATACCATTCAATGTTCTTCGCTCACCTTATTACCTTGAAATGCTTGTCGCCATCAATGATGACCCTAAAGGATACAAGTGCCCTGGGTATGACAAAGCTAGAATCGAAGGACTTGATCAAGAAAAAGCCAAAATAAAAAATGCTTTGGGTAAATTCACAAATGCTTGGAATGAATATGGGGTATCCATTGTATCTGATGGTTGGACAAATGTCAAAGACAAGTCATTAATAAGTGTTCTTGGTGTGCCTACTACTGGTGCAATATTGCTTTCATCTCATGACTACTCAGATAAGTTCAAGACTGGCATCAACATCGCATATCCATTAATTTAAACGATTGATAGTATTAGGTCATACACTGCCATCTAAGTCATTATTGATAATGCTTTTAATTGTAAGGCAATGGGAGCAATCATTAAGGATAGATACCCCACCATATTTTGGTTTGGATATTTGGATCACGGATGAATCCTTAGATGTATGACATTATTAAGATAAAGGGACCTCAATACAAATGGATTGGTTCATTGTACAAGAAAGACAAGTACATGATAAGATTTATTACCAATCATAACAATGCTCGTGGCTTTTTCCAAAATCACTCAAGGTTGGAGCTATTGAAGATTGCAAAGACTAGATTTGCTAGTTGTTACCTCAACTTCAGGCGCCTTTTGAAAATAAGAGGGCCATTGGCTAGCATAGTATCATGTGAATCATGGAAGGTATTAAAGGATAGGATTGCAACTGCATTTGACAGGGAAGATTCTCAAGAGGTGGAGAAAATCATTCTTGATGGTCAGTTTTGGGCAAGTGTGAAGAGTTCACCAAGCCCATTTATAACATGATTCGTTTTGCAAATATAGATGTGTGAGTGATTGGGGAGGTGTATGAGCAGATGGATAGCATCCTAGGGAAAATCAAAGATATTGTTCAGCTAAAAGATCCCATCTTGTATGATCATATACACAAACATGCGGTCAAAAGGTTGGATAATCTGAACGTTCCACTCCATGCCTTCGCATATGTCCTTACGCCAAGATACTACTCTCCATCTTGGTTGGTCGAACCTGCACCGAGGGGTGGAGTTAGAAGAAAACCCCATACTGATCCAGAGGTAGAAAACGGGTTTATGCTAGCATTAGACAAGTTGGTCCCTGACAGGGAGGAGTGCGCTAGATTGTGTGGAGAATTGAGAAAAAGTTGATGGGGGTGAGGAGATATACTAATTAAATGCAATATTATTACATTTTACCTAATATTTCTCGTCACACTCCATCCTAAATATTACATTTTACTCAATATTCCCCTAACCCCTGCTAATTTTATAGTTGAGTTTGTTTACTTTTAAACTTCAAATATAAAGAAAAATTACTATAAGAAGTGGACCTGTTGAGGGAAAATATTGGGTAAAATGTAAAATTATAGTATTATATTTTACCCAATATAACCTAGTAAAAAATGGATGGAGGTAGGCAAAAATATCACCCTCTGGGGGATTTTCCCACAAGTTGGGGGCATCAACTTCAAACAAGGATATCTCTCAAACTGGGGGGGGGCACTCGAGGCGTGCCACATACCAATGGAATTGGCTTGATGAGGAGAAACAAAAGAAGATGTTATTGACCAAAAGATCCTTAGATTTCCTTGTCATTTTTGTCCTTAAAGGCAGGGCTCCACTGGTTGTTGTGTGGGTTAACATCAATGTCAACCATAGTTCATCATGATCCTAATTATGATATTGATAACTTAGGTGGAATGGTTTAAATTCAAATCCACTAATAAACGCACATGTAGCACCAGTTATGGCACATTCAAATACTACTCATGCAGCTCATGCTTCAACTAGTCTTGTTATTGCAATTGTAGATGTCCCTGAGGAATCTACAAACTCTAAGCAAAAGGATGATCTTGTAGCTCATTATGAGAATCCAATTTCTAGTAATGGTGATGAGTTAGCCAATTGATCATGTTGATTTGTGATTTGCATTAGGTTGGGTGATTGTGATTCTACATGTCATTCAAAGCCCCATTTATTCTGTATTTTGTTTCTAATATTTATTGCACTCAATGCCATTTTAGAAAATTCACCTTCACATGATACATACATAAGCAAACTCAGCATATTTTGTCTCTAATGGTTTGGAATTTCTAAAATATATTTATCTCATTAAGATTTAAATATTTTGTGCTTTTTAGTAAAGCAAGTCATTAAATTCAAATTGATACAAGCCATAGTTGAGTTTGAGTTTGAGTTGACCCACAACCTATTGTGAGGACAATTATGAGTGTTAAAACATCGGATTAAAGTCTAAGGGGCTCCTACATGTATAGAACAAGTATCATTGCTCGAGATACTGAAAGCAACTAGAAAGGGCCCATGACACCCTAAACAAAAAATGGAACCATCCTCAAATCTCATTTTAAATAGGGCAGTGCAAAATGAAGTGTGCCTCATCTCAACCTCCTAAAAATTGCACAACTAGCATACCATTTTTTACTAGTCAGATCAATGCTCTACCTCCACTTGAAGTCTAAGTGAAACCACTCTAAACTAGCCAATGAGGATGCGAGCATCCATCCAATGGCAATGTTTGTACAAAGGTTACAAAATAAGTGTCCATCATCTCCATAAGTGCTCTAAAATATATTTATCTCATTAAGATTGAAATATTTTGTGCTTTTCAATAAAGCAAGTCATTAAGTTCAAATTGATACAAGCCATAGATGACTCTGAGTTTGAGCGGGCCCTCAACCAATTGTGAGGACAATTATGAGTGTTAAAACATCGAATTAAAGTTTAAGGGGCTCCTCCATGTATAGAACCAAGTATCGTTGCTTGAGATACTGAAAGCAACTAGAAAGGGCCAATGACACCCTAAACAAAAAATGGAACCATCCTCAAATCTCATTTAAAATAGGACAGTGCAAAATGAACTGTGCCTCATCTCAACCTCCTAAAAATTGAACTACTAGCATACCATTTTTCACTAGTCACATCAGGGCTCTACCTCCACTTGAAGTCTAAGTGAAACCACTCTAAACTAGCCAATGAGGATGCGAGCATCCATCCAATGGCAACGCTTGTACAAAGGTTACAAAATAAGTATCCACCATCTCCATAGAGTGCTCTACATAAAGGGGCATAACTCACCAAGCCTAACTAAACAACATATATATCTCTTCCTCTTGTTCACAACTCCTGCATAGTAGGTACAAGCCTACAAGGTGGCCAAGTGCATCAACAAACTATTTGAAGAGGGTGGTTATCCATCGAAATGGCCACAAACTCAAAATGAGCTAAGAACTCCACAAAAAAATCACAAGACTATCACAAGCGGCTTACAAAAGCAATGGACCCTAATGAAGAATAGACCAAGTATCTATCTTCACACATTGCCAAGTCAACAAATCCCTAAACACAATGCATGAGTGAGACTACATTGAACACAATCTCAATCTGGAGGGGGTGAGCACCAAGCTCAGGAAGAATGATGTTCATGGACGATATCTACTTCCATCTAATGAAGGGTTGCAGGAGAAGTGTCTGCACCCTCCCAATCGTGGCCTAACCAAACACTAATAAAGAACTTTGGATCATATGATGGAGTCCATTAGGGGCATCCTAGACATTATATCCTAGAAATGGCATTAGAAACATTGTCCCTTGAGTAGGAGTAACGACCCATAGCCCTTCTTGACACAAAGGCTAAAAAGCACACCTCAAGCTAAAATGATGCTCTAAGCATTGTATCACATGGATATATAAATGATGGTGGTCTGCATGTTATGATAAGCATCTTCAAGGGGGAAACCTCCTTTTACAATACATGAAATGCACAATTTAATATCATTTATACAAGGTCTCCATGGTATATATTAAAAACAAAGGGGTACAATTACAATTAAAGAAGAAGGGTATACACCCTCTCAGGTGGCCCAATCAAACTCTAATGAATAACTACAAGTTGGATAACGGAGTCCGTGAGAGAAATATTAGACAAGATGTCCTTAGCATGATATCAAAAACATTGTCTCTTGAGAAGGACTAACAACTCATAGCCCTCATTGAAATGCGGCTAAAGAGCATACCTCAGACAAAAATTATTCTCTGAGCACGTAACTATGGGCTCGAAACTATTGATGGCCAGTGAGGATGTGAACATGCGTCCAATGATGATGTGTGTACAAAGGTCAAAAAATGATTTTGTCCCTCACCTCCATGAACTACAATGTTGAGTAAGGCAAAGAAGGAGGTGGGTAAAATGCTTGAGCCTAATAAATGAGCATGGCCAACATCTGAAGTTAGTATTCTTTCTTATGGATGGACAAATGCACCATCTTCAAACATAGCACACCCAACCTAACTAAACAAGATGTAAATCTCATCCTCTAAAAAATAACTATGGTTTAGATGATATAGTCCATGAGAGAGAGAAATATTGGGCAAGATGTCCTCGAAATGAAATTAAAAACATTGTCTCTTGAGAAGGATTAACGACTCATAGCCCTAGTTGAACTACATTTGAAGATGAATTTTTCATACAGGTGATGGTGATCTCGATGTTGTGGACCAAATACACAAAATTGCATAAAAACAAAAAGAATAATTAATCCATGCTTTAGTGAATGCCTCTTCGAGGGGGCAACCTCCTTTTACAATATATCAAATGCACAAGTTAATGACAAAGGGGTTAAATTACAATTAAAGAGCATGGCCAACAATAATGACAATAATAATAGAAGAATAGCAATGTGAATCCCAAGACTTAGGGTTTAGCTTGGACAACCCCTTGACACAAGTGTGTTTCCCTCAATGCTTGATTAGTTATAGATGTTGTATCGATGCTTTTGTATGAAGAGTTCATCTTCTATGTTGAATAATCTATTACCAAGTTCTTCCACTTGATGAGGTACTCGACAATTGCTTAATTTTGTAGTTTCCTAGTTCATGTTTCTATGGTTGTTTTAGGATCTAGTGTGATTTTCTCTTCATCAAGTTATAGAAAAACAATTTGCATTGAGATGTTAACATTGATAATCATTTTTTAAAACTATGGAAGAACAAATGTACACATGAAGGTCTAGGAAAATCCATTTTGTTTAAGTTATGTTTCCTTAGAAATACACAATCACCCACTTCAGAGTTCATTTCACTGCGATGTTCATATGCTTGTTGTTTCATCCCATATTGTGTTATAACCAAATTGTCCTTCAATAGTTTTAAAACCTTTTGTTGGTGCTCTAAATGATCTTCCACTACTTGAACCATAGCATTCCCTCTCAAATGTGACACCATGGATGGAAGATGATGCCCATTGTGTGCCATAAATGGGGACATTTATTGACACTCATTTTGTCCATCAAATTGCAGATACTAATAGGATTTATGAGCCAATTGAGTGCCCAAACAAGAAAAGAAAGCAGCTCAAAATTTACTCATGAAAATTGGATCTCTATAACCTACAATGATATTGGCAGCTTCCATGTAGCTTCTGAATTGTTTCCATGAATGTGGCACCTACTATACTTGCTTTACAATCATGAGAAAGAGAGAAAACATGGGCATACATTGCAAAAAAACAATCCACCACCATAATGATAATCATTCCTTCAAACTTTGGTAGACCTACCACAAAATCAATTAAGGACTCTTCCCAATGCTAACTTGGTATGCCCAACAATTCTAAAAGACTCAAGGTCTTGATTGTCTCTCTTTTGTACTATCGGAAAACCAAATATTTAGCCACAAAATTTTAATTGTTGGTTTTAAAACCTTCCTAAAAAATATCATTCCAGATCATCTCTTAAGTTTTCAAAATTCTCCCATGTCACTCCAAAGGAGAAGTATGTAATTCCAAAAAAACCTTTCCTTTGATTTGTGAATCCTTACATAAAAATAAGTGATGTTTATACCAATGTGAATCATTATTACACACAAATTTATCTTATGCACAAGGGTCCTATGGTAGTTGTTGAATGAATTTGAATGCCCTTTGGTCCAAATGTCATTTTAGTCCATACAATAAATGTGTAGAATTGAAATAGCACAAAATAAGTCATAAATGTTTTCTTCTCTTTTCCTTGACCATGCATCCACCTATATATAATTTAAAAATCATAACCTAGCATCTTTGTAACACTTTTGTTTATGTTCTAAAGATGATCATTGTTCCATGAAGTGCTTCAAACTATTATGATCTATTTTTATCTTTAAGTGTTCTTGCTAAGTGCGTGCTTCATTGCTTAAGTGCATGCAATATGGCCAACATTTCCACAATAAAGTTTTTTGTGAAAACAAGTGTGACCAAGACCAAAATTCTACACAACTTGCTTCAATGTTTCAAATGCTTGGGTTGCTTCTTGAGTCCAAGAAAATGCATTATTTTTCAATAATGTTGTTAGAGTTGTTATTCGACCATAGTGCTTAACAAACATGCAACAATAGTCAACCAATCCTAAGAACCAACTAATATTCTTTAAGGTTTTTGGAATTGACCATTCCACCATAGTTTTAATTTTAATATGGTCCATATTGACACCCCCGCAAGATACAAGATGACCCAAATATTCCACTTCTTAAACATCAAATGTGCACTTAAAAGGCTTTACATATAGTTTTTGTTCCTCCAATAGTTTGAAAACCAAGTCAACATGTTGGACATGCGCTCTTCCCAAGATTTGTTGTAAATTAGTATATCATCAAAAAACATTAGAACAAATCTTCTAGAAAATGACATGTCGCCCCTTCAAGGTTAACAATGTTAGAGCCACCCAATAAACAGGTGTGGCATGCTCCAGCTCACATGCAATCTCTTGCAACTGCCATTCAGATGCAAATCGTATCCTTTTTCTCCCTCAATTACATAATGGCTCGGTTTCTACCACTCTTAGATACCTCAACTATGGTATATCAACTCTTTCTAGCATCATGCCTCAATTGATATATTCACTATTACTTTCATTATACATGTTCATGCTTTCATGGTGTGGGTTTGATAGTTCGATGTGTTATTATAACTTATAAGTTCATTGTGAACATAGTAAAATGTCGATGTATACTCTAATAACAAACGCTTCACGATACTAACAATTTTACTTCTTGCATCATCAAGACTTAAGTTAAGACATACTACAAGGGACCTATTGGAGTTTGTGTGTACATATCCTACCCATACTTAGCATATTTTACTCTTGCCTTTCACTTTCATCTCATTCATAAAAGAGATGTCCCTGCTCTTGTTTGGCTTATCATATCTCATCCAACAAGGACTAATCAAAAGACCAAGTCCTATGCTAAAAAATGCATATCTATAAAAGTTAAAACAGTTAAAAAAACATATCAAATTTCAAAAGGGAGAAATAAATAAGGATCTAGTTGGACTAATAAAGGACCTTACGAGTTGGTACATTAAAGTTCCCCTTCCTTTTCCACAAATTATCCACCATCTTTACCGTTCACTAAGAAAGTGATCTAGGAAACACCTTATTTCCTAGGAAATGTCACATGTCATTGGGGTGACAGGAGAAAGTTAGATATGTACCACCTAAGGGGGTTATACCCACCACTATGCCTCAAGATCTGTGACACTACTTTTGGATCCATGATACTAGATTGGGATTTGGTGTTGAGAAATTAGGGCTTTTATTAAAATTTCGCTTTCATGATAATTACTTGTGATTTCGTTATGCTTCTCACTTAGATCTTATCTTTGTTAGATTATTACGTTCTTCGTCAAGTCAATTATCAAATGCACAAGAGACACAAATATTTAGGCTAGCAAGCCAAGGCCAAAACCTCTCCCCCTCTTGGAGAGGAAAAAACCAATAGTAACTCTTCTTATAGATCTTCGATTGACGAGTACCATAACCATGACACGGACCCTTGACACTAGTATTCCTCCAAGACCTTGTCACTGCTCTTTTTGGCTTCTCTAGCTGATCCCTCCTTTCTACACTGCACTGCACCAACACCAGGAAACTCGGTTCCTATTATGTGCTTTCCTTCAACCCTTCTGTTGATCTGACTTTGGCTTTCAAGAGACTCCTTGATGGTCTCTTTCCCGCATACTTCAAATTTCTCTAAGGCTCAAGACTGTGCCTTATAAGTAGCCCTTTTCCTTGTAGATACCTTCAGTCTTCCTTAAATAACTAAACTCTAATTGCCTTCACACCTTACAGACTTGCCTTCTTATGCATTCTTCTCTTCTTTTTGTGGTAGACTTCGGTCTCTTTAAACATATGTATGGCAGCCCAAGACAGAACTGGAGTTGTCCTTCTTCACGTTGAGTGTATCTTCCCGAAATATGTGAAGACTTTATGACAGAGATGGCATCCTTATAACTCGACCCAATCATGGTTCCCTTTACTGAACTTCCTTGTCTCCTCACACTGTATTACAGGCCCTTTACTTCGCACTAGATCTCAATCCTTAACCTTGCACTTGATTGCAGAGCTAATCTGAATTACTTGGCGTAAAATGAGGCCGCAGTGCCATATAAATATAGGGATTGTTTCTGCTCTAGGCCGACATGATCTCTAGCTAGTAGGTCGACTTGTTCAAGGGATATCTTTAATACATTTGAGCAGACTTCCATGAGCATATTGACAAGGTCTTTGGAGCATAAAATTACATCAATAATTTTTCCTTTAGAAGTGTAACATCACTTCATATTCATGACTCCTTAATAATATTTATGACAAGATGACAAAACCCTAAAGACATCAAGAACAAGTCTATGACCTATAACAAAAACTCCTTGCTCATGAAACCCATGAGGCAAGCATTACAAAATTCATTTTATTATCTTTGTCTTCTTCATTACATAAATTCATAATTACAAGTCAATATGAAGACTGAACCTAGTTACACTCATAAAGTGATCCATCAATCTTCTCAACTGGTCTAGCTGCATGCCATGCTGCTTTCCTTCGAACAATATTTCTTCCAAGGATCTTTCATCCTGCCATATGGTTATCAACTTGTGGAAGACGCGTGCTTCCCTTTCACAGCCTTGCATAAGCTCATTAGTGATTAAAATATGAACTTTTAAATCAAAACTTGCCTTAATGATGATCTTTCACCATGACATCTTCTTGTAGGCATTAGCATCCTTAGTTTACAGATTGACACATCTCCTAAGGATATATATTTTCAAGGGTCTCCATCTTCTTATATTCCTTGGATGTTGACTGCTTTTTATCATGGCTTCACTTCTCACGATCTCTTCCTTTCTTTTCTCCACAAATTTCATTACATTCCTAGGAGCTTCCAATATGCAGTTCCTTGATTGTGTACAACCACCTCATATTCCATATGAGGACATATTATGTTGATTTCATCTGGTGTGGATCATGCCTTTTGGCAACCTGTGCATTGCAGGAAATTCTATTTCCTTTTGTTTATACTTCTGAAGATAGAAGTATATTACCTGCAACCATATGACATGACTTGATAGCATCCAGGGCTAGCATTTCAGAAATCTTCATAAAATATGAAGTGATTCCTTCCTCTCTTGACAACTTCAACTTGTATAATTCTTGTCTCAAAGATATTACTTCCCCTGCAGTACTCACCGAGAATAGCTCCACCAATTTGTCATATATTTCTTTTGAAGATTCTAGTTTTGATATATAGGGGATGAGAGAGTCATTTATGGATTCTATATGAATCCTCTGGGCTATTATGTCTCCCTTCATGTATTTGGCATGTGCTTGCGTATCTTCTTTTGAGGGTCTAGTCGTTGACCCTTTGATGTACTCTAGTCCATGACTTCATTCTCAATAAGATTTAGATCTGTCCTTTTCTTCAATGCAAGAAAGTTTGAAACCCCAACCAGATTGTTGCTTTCTTTGCAAAAAGACATTTTGAAAGATTCAGATGAAGTTATACATATACTTATTTGAGTAGATGCTTTCTATTGGCTTCTTTCTTGTTAATGATGTAGATAGTGGTAGAAGCTCCCTCTTAGATCAACTAGATCCTTCTTTGAGCCTTGATGTCTTTTTGAAAACTGATCCTTGATGACTTCTTTGAAACTTGAACCTTGTGCCTTCTTGCTAAACTTCCCTTTCTTGTCTTCAGCACCTTAGCTCTGAAACCATGTTGAGAAATTTGGGCTTTTATTAAAATTTCTCTTTCATGATAATTACTTGTAATTTCATTATGCTTCTTTCACTTAAATCTTATGTTTGCTAGATTATAACGTTCTTCATCAAGTCAACTATCAAATGCGCAAGAGACACAAATATTTAGGCTAGAAAGCCAGGGCCAAAACCTCTCCCTTTTGGAGAGGAAAACCCGACAGTAATTTTTCTTATAGATCTTCAATTGATGAGTACCATAACCATGACACGGACCCTTGACACTAGTATGCCTCCAAGACCTTGTCACTGCTCTTCTCGGTTTTTCTAGTTGATCCCTCCTTTTTGCACTGCATTGTACCAACACTATGAAACTCGATTCCTTCTATGTGCTTTCCTTCAGCCTTTCTGTTGATCTGACTTTGGTTTTCAAGAGACTTGTTAATGGTCTCTTTCCCGCACACTTCAGGTTTCTCTAAGGCTCAAGACCATGCCTTATAAGTATCCCTATTCCTTATTCTAGATACCTTCGGTCTTCCTTAAATAACTAAACTGTAATTGCTTGCACACCTTACAGACTTGGCTTCTTATACATTCATTTTCTTCTTGTTGTGGTAGACTTCAGTATCTTTAAACTTATGCATGGCAGCCCAAGACACAATTGGAGTTGTCCTTCTTCACGCTGAGTGTATCTTCCCGAGATATGCGAAGACTTTATGACAAAGATGGCATCCTTATAACACTACCCAATCATGGTTCCCTTCACTGAAATTCCTTGTCTCCTCGCACTGTATTACAGATCCTTTACTTCGCACTAGATCTCAGTCCTTAACCTCGCACTTGATTGCAGAGCTGATTCGAATTTCTTGGTGTATAATGAGGTCGCAGTCCCTTATATATATATAGGGATTGTTTCTGCTCTAGGCCGACATGATCTCTAGATCTCTAGCTAGTAGGCCGACTTGTTCAAGGGATATCTTTAATACATTTGAGTCGACTTCCATGAGCATATTGACAAGGTCTTTGGAGCATACAATTACATCAATAATTTGTCCTTTACAAGTGTAACATCACTGCATATTCATGACTCCTTAATGACATTTATGACAAGATGAAAAGAACCCTAAAGACATCAATAAGAAGTCTTTGACCTATAATAAAAACTCTTTGCTCGAGAAACCTATGAGGCAAGCATTACAAAATACATTTTATTATCTTTGTCTTCTTCATTACATAAATTCATAATTACAAGTCATTCATCGAGCAATGACAAGGATGCCATATCATTACAGTTGCCACAAAGACTACTCCAAAAAGCCCTTTCTTTGTTGAATCATTTTTCCCACACGTGCCTCATTCTCTCTCATGTAATGTGGGAAGTTTGATGAAGCAGTTGAGGAAATCCATGTGGTGGTTACAGGTTGTTATAGTTTGTTATATTAAGTTAAAGTTTGTTACAAGTACTTAAAGTGGTTATTGCCTTATGGCCCATGCACATTTGACAAGGCATTTCATTTGACACACTTTCTTTTTGGTTGAACATTCTTCACTCTTACTTGTTAGACGCTAACATAATTATGAAAGCACCTCACTTTTGGGATCTCTATTTGACTACAAGACTATCTTGAGGACATTGGCTTACTTTGACGAGGGTGAACTTCTAGCCATGCTTCTATGGACCATAGGTGTGGCATATTTGTTGTATTCTCATTATTTCTATGAGGACACCCCTCCATGAGGATTCTTATGTAACTACCTCTGTATTTACTAATTTCCCATGGTTTTCACATGGGAACATAGTTTTGTCACTTACTTTCTCATGCACATTGTATTTGGAGATGGCATCGTGTCAACCTATGGTTTTTTACCCATGGTTTGTGTGGGGCATGTCATATACATAAGAAATGCATTGCTCTCATTTGAAGCAATAGTTTGGAGAATAAGAGATATCACTTGAATCATTTTTATTTGGTGCGAGTAGTTTAGCCTAGTATTTTCATGAGAAATCTAGCAAGAGTGTCTTAAGTCTTCATGATAACAAGTGAAAGTGAAATGAAAAAGCTACCAAGAAGCCGCAAAAGGAACAAAGTGCTACAGCAGACAAACTTGTTAAGATAATGATATTTACTTATAGTTTTAGTTGTCTACGCTTAAACTAGAGTATTGAGTTTGGCATAGCTTAATTTGCTTTCCAACTCTATTAAATTTTTTAACCCCAACAACCTAGAAAATTACTTCCTAGCAAATTTCTTGCTATAAATTTAGTTTTTATGTAGATCTACTAAATAAATTGCAAGGCTAATACTTTAACACAAATAAAATACATCGCATTGAAAGCTAACATTAACCAATCTCAAAGACATGCATACAAAATCTATACCCTTCAAAACCGGGTGTTTCATTAACAATAATCTACAAAATATAGTGGCCCCCTTCCTGGAATGATGGCCCTCTAAGGAAAAACACAAATACAACAAAAAACTAGAAATGATCTAGCTAATCAAACCCTCTATAGATCTTGCTCGATTGATCTAAATCCTTCTCCTTATTTCCCCTTACACTCTTCCTCGAACCCTACACAGTTGGATGAAACTCCTCCACCCAATCAGTGCTCCTAAATAGTAGGAAACGTGCATGTACTCCAACACATTCAATGTTATAAATTTACAAAGATAATCATAGATAATTACCTATCGGAATCTATTTATTTTTTGGTAATAAAAAAATGAACCCATGCTCCCCTCCCTTATGAAATGGATGGCACCTCCAACCATCCTTAAATTCCATTTCCTATCACTAAAACTTGGTGCAACATTACATCTCCAACTTTTTAGCCCTCTCATTGCATATAGATGTATTATGTAACATTGTGCACATGTTTGACATAAAGCATGTATTCAATTTTAAAATATGCCTCTCTAGAAATACCGCTACTAAATATCTTAACATCATCTGTTTAGTCACCATTGTGTTTTACTTTACACCAAGCATATATGTAAACCTTCAATCTTACAATTTAACATGTCATTATCTTTGTTATGTACTTTCCTTATAATATCATGCTTTTATATTAAATCAATTTATTCATAGAATAACCCAATGAATTTTTGCAAGTCAAGTAACACCTTGATTAGCACAAATGAGAGGAGTCACCCATGTTTGCTTAAGGTTCAAATCACCAAGAATGCTTGTAAGCCATATTGCTTCATAAGTTACACCAATTGCTACTTTCTAATCAACATCTATAGAGGACAACATTTTTCTTCATTGATTCATACCACCTCATGATATTACCATACATACAATGTTGAATGAGTAAACTATTCTAGTTTCCTTTCAGCTACCCAACTTACCCAACTAAGCTCAATGCACCCAACCAAATTAAAGTTTTCTTATTTCCTTCGTGTATCTTAAGATTCTTTTGTTACCTTCCAATGGGCATCTTCATCAAATGCCAAAAATATGATTTTTCAATTTATGTCAATAGCATAACTCAAATTCACCTAGAAATGATAAAATAGATTTTACATGATGCTCACTACCCAACATGAAATTGTAAGCACTAATTTTTAAATCTTTGTGAGTTAATATCACCCCTTTTGTAATGTCCCCAATCGATTAATTACCCTAAGAGATGAAGCAGTTTATCAATACCTGTAGGTTATAGTATTTGATAAAGGGGAAAACCCCAATTACCTGGTGTTTGGGAAACATGGGGTAAGTTTTGGGTTAGCTAGGCAGAAAGGCCAAAGTTCGAGGTTGTCATGAACCCCTCTCAATTAATTGGGGAGAAACCCCCACAATGAAATCTATAAAAATAAGAGTTAGAATCATTTTGATGATCATTGAATTGGATTTGATATATATGTCTTCTTAAGTTGAGGATCTTGAGGGTTTAATACCCCTTCCTCTTGATTAGCTTCAGTGGAGGTGATCCCACCTTATCTAATCCTTCATCTAATTTTGGTGGAGTTGATCCTACCTTACTTAGACACCCTTCTTCTTGTTTTGGGACAGGTCATTGGAACAGTTCTAGTTTGGTTTGACGATTGAATATTTTTCCTCCCCCTAGCACAGCATATTCATTGGAACAGCTCAAATCTAGTTTGATAAACAAGAAGACAAATCTCTTGAAATCTTTCTACGGAACGAATGTCACCCTGTAGATCTTCTATTACCACTGAAAGTCTGAAGCAAGGTCTATTTGTGACATCTCAAGGTTTAACAGCCATTGACTCAATATGGTTTAACACTTGTAAAGTTGACAGTTGTGGTTGCAAGGTCTTTGTGAGGCAAGCAAGGAATTAACCAGCCTAGACAACTACTCACTAGTGAAGTTGAAGTTAGTGTTAGGAGTAGCGAGTCGGAGCAAGGTTTTGTAAAATGTTGTGGCCCATTTGTGGACGTTTCGTAGTTTTGTATCCAAGGTTTAGCGAATGGGGGGTATCTAAATAATCATGAAGAGTGGAGCAAGTATGATAGCGATCTTCATCAAGGCACCTACGCTAGTTTTTAAGGTCTCCAATTGCCAATAACGCGTGAACAATAACGAGCCAAGTGGGGCATACCAAGACATCGTGGTCATGGTTGATAAGGCTCCTGGAACAGCAAGACAATTTGTTAGCTCACATAGAAACAAATTAATAGTATGTGTAATTGTTTAATAACAGAACCAATGGCTTATTAGTAGTAACGCACAGTTGATTATGCAGTAGACTATTAATTTACTAATACTAAAAATACAACTTAATTTCTTTGGGGGGTTGTTTCTTCTTAGGGTAGTCGGCCCTAAATTCGTTGGGACATGTTAAACAATTATCTTGTTGTGAAGATTTTTTTTATATATTCATGCATTATATTTGTGTATTCCTATTGCTTTATCAAATAGAAGAATGTACATTACTATAGATACTCTAATTTCTTATAAACCATAGCCAAAAATAGTCGCACTAAGGGCAAAAAAATCCCCTTGGGTCATTACACCTCTAATGGCACTTACTACAACTACATTCATATTAAATCGCTCTACCAACTCCCAAACATATTCATTTTATGTCAAACCATGATGTCATCGACATATAAAACCAAAATTATTATGCTATCTTCACCTTTAGTTTTTATATATAGATTTGGAATTGATGTCATTCTTCTAAACCCACATGTTTTAAAGTGATCATCCATTTTTACATACCAAGCTCTAGGAGCCTACTTGAGACCATATAGTCCATTTTTAGTTAAAAATTGAAGTGCCCCTTGAGTCGTGATGTCCAATGTCAATCTAGTTTTATTCATATGATCTTTTATGTCCAAAGATTTATTCAAAATCAATTGGTTCCACCATCATTGCTTTGCACTTGTCAATAGAAAAATCTAGCTACACATTGTTTTATAGAGCCAATCCCAACCTAAAAGATCCAAGATAAATTCATTTTGATGAATCATATTCATCTTCCATTTCTTGGCCCCATGGACCCATTCGTTTTTTACATATGCTTCTTTAAATAAAATAAACACATTGGATTTCAAAATTGTGTCCCTTAAAGCAACAACATGTACATGATGTAAACTACATGTTCAACCCCCTCACTTCTTGCACTCTTTATTAGCTTAAATTAGTTTTAGTATAACCCACCATGTCTTACAAATACCACTTTGTAATTTTCTTGGACATTAAAGGTGACTCGTTACAACTAACCTTGTTATCACTCGCTTCTTCATCATCAACTGGGTTGACTTGGACAACTATCATTCAAAACATTCTTAGTGTCATATTTGTTTTCTACAAGCCACAATTTATTTCTAAACCGATTATTCTTGCATATAGCCTTCATCAAAGGTAAGATCTTCACTTATAATAATTATTCTTTCCTAACTGAAATAACCTATGTTACATAGTTTATTCATTGTAGCATATAAAGATGTGTGTTTCGCTTTCATAATCTAGCTTATATGTTTTCTATTTGCTATTATATTATAACTTACGCAAGTTTTTTCATTATATACGTGTACATTGTAACCAAAAATTTTGAGATGACTTCTTGACACTTAACACTCCATGATTCTTCAGGTTTTGACCTCTCATAGCCTTAAGCCATTTTTGTTCAATAGGTGCACTATAGCATGGATTACCTCAAACTCCAAACTTTTCTAGGCAGCGTATTTCCTTTAAGGATGAATGATACCATCTCCAAAATGATTGTACATTTCCTCTTTGCAAGAACACCAAGTTAGTTTCTTGCAAATGTTGTATTCATTCTAGAAGTTTGTTTCATTTCTTTCTATCTAAAATCCACATTGATTTACGGCATTATCTATTTCAATGTGTTTCTTCAAATAAATAAATTTGTGAAACCAAAATTGTGGTTACTAAAGCAATGCTACCTAATATGAAGTTGATTACTGCTACATCCTTGACTTCTTACTGTTTTCGCTAGTTTGAGGTAGTTTTTGTACCCTTGATTCCATCCATGTTTACTAACATGATTTGATTTTCTTAGACATCAAGAATGACTTCTCACCAATTTTAGTGTCGCATTTGTCTTCTACAAGACACATAATTTCTAAACTATTTATTCTTGCCTATAGTCTTCATCAAAGATAACATCTCCACTTATAATAGTTATTCTTGCTTATAGTCTTCATCAAAGATAACATCTCCACTTATAATAGTTTTTCGTTCATGACTCCAAAAACCTATATTACATAGTTTCTTCATTGTAACTTTATAGGATGCTAGTTTTGTTATTATATGTGTTTTCCCCCTGCTATTACATTCTAGCTTATACAAGTTTTGCCATTATATAGATATACATCACAACCAAAAAAATTTGAGATGACTTATTGTTTCTTACCACTCCATGATTCTTTGGGTTTTGCACCTCTTATAGCCTGGGGGGCACTTTTGTTCAATAGATACACTATTGGATCGATTACCTCAACCTGCAAACTCATATAAGAGACCTTGAAAGGATGCACGATACAATCTCCACAATGGTTGTACCTTTCCCCTTTGCAAGAATGTAAAGTTAGTGTCTTGCAAATGTTGTATTCATCCTATAAGTTTGTTTCATTCATTTTAGTCAAAAATTACATAAATGTATGGCATCAGCAATTTCCATGTGTTTCTTCAAATGAAATAACCTTGTGAAATCAATATTTTAGTCATTGAAGCAATGTAAACTTGATGTGAAGTTGAATATTGCTACCTCCTTGACTTCTTACCTTCTTAGCAAGTTTAAGGTAGCTTTTGTAGCCTTGAATCCATCCATGTTTAGTAATACCATTTGATTTCCTTAGACATCAAAGATGACTTCTTGCTACTAGCCTTGTTGTCATTAGCCTCTTTTTCGTTTAAGTGTTGGAGCATTTTTATCTTCACGATATGAACTCTTTCCACTGCAACCTTTTTAGTCTCATCTTTGACATCTATAGGCCACAATTCAAGAATCCAATCTCAATCTTCTGAACTATGACTTTGCCATGGAAAACATTTCTCTTGACACATATAGTTGCATTTTCTCAATCAATGAGCCTCTACCTCTACTTTTCACTATAACCTAAAAATTGCACTATTCTTTTATCTTCACATTGATACCTTTTTACATTTGAGTTTTGGTTTGCTACAATTTCAAACTTCTTCTATTGTGATAATTTCTTACAATCTTAGTTATAATTTTGTTGAGTAGATTTATTGTAAACATGGATTGCATTAACCCAAAAATTGTTTGAGATATTTCACCCTTAAGCATGCTCCTTGTCATCTCCTTGCAGATTGTCATGATGTATTTAGAACTTCCCAATCATGGAGTTCGAATGGGACAAGAAAGACCATTGTTTACCAACTCTAATAGTCACATTGCTCTCCATGCACCTTCTTTAACATTTCTTTCCATGAATATCGTTCATCCTCCTACTAAACAAGATGCAAATCATAAACCAAGTTTAATTTCTTCAGAAGTACAAAGCTTTAGTAAATTTTTCATCATTACTATCTAGAATTTCTTCAACATAATTACTTGAGTGACTTTTCTTTATTGACTAAGAAATATGAAACTTCTTTTTCTTAAAATCTTTCACAAAAAGACAAGTATACCACAACAAAAACACTTGCCTTTGTTACTAGATTTGAAGTTTCCTTTCAGTCTTCACTATTGTTGTTTCCTTGTCTTTGGCTTCCTACTATGTCTCCTTTCTAACCGAAGTAAATCCTTCCTTGTCGTGTTACCTCATTGCAAAATCATGTACAAAATCACTATCTTCCACTGCAACCTTTGACATCTATAGATCACAATTCAAGAATCCAATCTCAATCTTCTAAACTATGACTTTGCCATGGAAAACATTTCTCTTGACACATATAGTTGTATTTTCTCAATCAATGAGCCTCTACCTCTACTTTTCACTATAACCTAAAAATTGCACTATTCTTTTATCTTCACGTTGATACCTTTTTACATTTGAGTTTTGGTTTGCTACAACTTCAAACTTCTTCCATTGTGATAATTTCTTACAGTCTTAGTTATAATTTTGTTGAGTAGATTTATTGTAAACATGGATTGCATTAACCCAAAAATTGTTTGAGATATTTCACCCTTAAGCATGCTCCTTGTTATCTCCTTGTAGATTGTCATGATGTATTTAGAACTTCCCAATCATGGAGTTCGAATGGGACAAGAGAGACCATTGTTTACCAACTCTAATAGTCACATTGCTCTCCATGCACCTTCTTTAACATTTTTTCCACGAATATCGTTCATCCTCTTGCTAAACAGGATGCAAATCATAAACCAAGTCTAATTTCTTCAGAAGTACAAAGCTTTAGCAATTTTTTCATCATTACTATCTAGATTTTATTCAACATAATTACTTGAGTGACTTTTCTTTCATGACTAAGAAATATGAAACTTCTTTTTCCTAAAATCTTTCACAAAAAGACAAGTATACCACAACAAAAACACTTGCCTTTGTTACTAGATTTGAAGTTTCCTTTCTTTGTCTTCACTCTTGTTGTTTCCTTGTCTTTGGCTTCCTCCTATGTTTCCTTTCCAACCGAAGTAAATCTTCCTTTGTCATGTTACCTCATTGCAAAAGCATGTACAAAACCACCATCTTCCTCATAGAGCTTAGTTCTTCGATTCTCCTACAAAAGCAATCCTGCTAGTCCATCAAATGTTATAGTGGCCAATTCGAGCTAATAGAATGAGACTTATTACAAACACAGGGAAAAATAAGAGGCAAAAAATTAGGTATCATAGAGATAAGATCCGTATTTTGAATCTTATGAACCATAGGAACCAATTGACCTCTTATAATTTGAGTCTAGGAAGGTGACCTATGAGTCACCTTCTATTGTCCTCAAAGCTTAGTTCTTTGCTCCTCCTAGAAAAGTAACCCTCCTATGTCATCAAATGTTACGTTGTTAATTTGAGTTAATAGAATGAGATTTGTTACAAACACAAGGAAAGATTCAAATTTTGAATCTTATCACCAATAGCAATTAATAGACCTCTTAAGAGTCTAACGATGTGATATGTGAGTACATCACCTTCTATCATTCTCAAACTATTAAACTAGTTTCTCAAATAGAGGAACCTCTTGTATAAGGCCTTCCATGTATTCCAATCTTCTTGAAAGGTCTTTGCATCTGGCATATGTAGAATGATGTCACCTAAAACTCACATGTTGATTATGAAACCTTTTCTATCTCAATCATCAAAGGCTTTTTGTTCACTTGAAGTCCAGAACCTCTAAATTACAAGAGCACACATGCAAAAGACAAGGCACACAATTGTAGTAAGAATATAACTCGCTTCAACGTCTTTGTATTGCAAAATAACATGCATTTATTAAGCAATTTTTTTACAGATCACTAAATAATCATAAAACTAGATGTTCAGCTTTTCAAAGATCTAGACAAAAATAAATTATTGCAACTTTAATTATCTTTTATAACTTTCTATCCATAATTTCATGTCCATGGATTTTATATTATCATGCATCTGCTTATTTTCAAAGGATGTATTGTATTTCTATCTCTAAAATGAGAAATCAATATTATGACAAGTTTTATTCCTTGAAAGCTTTGGGACTATAAGGAATTGAAGAATAGCAACCTTATGTAACATTGTATGGAACATGGAATAATGGCTTAGTCAGGAAAAATCATAGGAATGCTACAAAGAACAATTAATAAAAAAATTAGGAAATGGTTTTGTAGCCATTAGGAAATTTCTTGGGCAATGCTTAAAACAGGAAAACTTAAGGCAAGAATTGTCCAGAAGATGTAGACAGAAAGAGGCTGTTCCAGAAAATGCATCAAGAAAGTAAAAGAGGTACATTCTATAACAACTGTTGCAGGATGCAAATTGTTTTAAATTGAGAAATTAAGCAGCATGCCACTTTTCAAGTCTATAATGGAAGATGGAACACCACCAAAGCTTCATAGTTAGGATTCATGATAATTGGGCAAGCTAGAAAAAGTATCGATGAAATGTCTATGTCAGATACTAACAGATATATTCAAAAAAGGGGGGGATAAAAGCAGAAGCTAAGACATGAAGACTATAGTACAACATGAATTAAAAAAGAGTAATGTAATGCTGATTTAGTCAATAAAATATTTTGCTGTGAATTAAAGAGGACAACAGAAAAACAATTAGATGCAAACAATGTTTCACAAGCTATGTTCAAAGATCCATGCCAGTAGAAATATGTGTTTCCCGATGATGCTATAGAACTGAACATTGCACAAAATATTACTGAGATAAAATTGCTGACAAAAGCGACGTGTTTTTAATAAAAACTAACCAAACAATACAAAAATGTTATGTCCTAAGGATATAACACTAACATAAAACTATTATAATTATACAGCATACACAAGACATCACCATGGAGAAAGACACATGTACGTTATAGTGTACATGAAGATACAATCACAAATACCAACAACCATACAATGATCTTGTAATTACTATCATAGGAATCTGTTGAGCACATAATGTCTCAAAGAATCAACAAGGAACTACATGCCCACAAAAAAGTTCAACAATGACCGCGATTTGCATCTACCTAAAGTCCTTGGATCCTAGCTCGATGATTCAGAGGAGAATCCCTACTGATCTGAAGTCAAAAATGTTTGAGTGCACCATGCAAAAGACTCCATATCGCAGAATACACTCATTAAAAGCTTAGTGAGTTATTCATATTTCTGTCATTAAACACTCGAAAATAGCAAGTAAATTTCAGATTTGCGTTAAAATTCTAAATCAGCCTTTACCCTTGATAAACCTGCTACTATCTACACTTCATATAAGCTGCAAATAGAACGTCTGAGAATATGAGATTGACATCATAAAGAACTCCAGGGACATACAATCGTTGCTCAAGTACTTTAATCTTAGAATACTCCAGATGCAGCTACCATAATCATGATCTCAGTCACAAGATTTAACATGGAAAGAACAAAAACGTAAAAATTTAAGAATGAGAAGTCTGACTTAAATATTGACAATCAACCTATCTTTCTAAAATTCCCCTTCTTATAGATGAGAGTAAATCCATAAAACCTCCACGTCTTATAGATGAGAGTAAATTCATATAAAGAAATTATTCAAGAATATCTTAACACATGCAATGTAACCTCAAAACCCTAAAAGCATGCTAAATCTGTCTGGAAAATAGCGCAAAGACAGTCAACACGTGTTGATTTTCGAGATTACTCTGAAATTGTTCACACCATGCTTGGGATGCTTCAAAAGATTTTGGGTACATGGCTTATGTTTGGTCCAAGATGGATTAGTTAATGAGAGATAGTTGTGGATTTGCAAGGTTGATTTACCTTGCTTTGTGGATGCTTGACCTTAGATGGTTGTCGCCTTAGTGTTCTTCATGGTGTGTTGTGGATGCCCTTCACTCGAGCCCCTTGAAGGATCCACTTGCATGGAAAAGAGCATCAAGCCCTAGTTGGCATGTGGCAACTCGGATTCCTATTTGGAGTGTGGGTGACTAAATAGAGTAAAATGCTTACGAGGATCCATGGATGCCTATAATGTAGGGATGTGGACATGCCTTGCATAGCTACATCACTTTGGATCAATGTTTTAAAAATCGATAAGACCGACTCGGATTCGGCCGAGCCGACTGAGCCAACCCACTAGCCGTACCAGCTCAGTGGAAAAATCGATCTGGAGGCCGGTTTGTGACCAAACCGACCGAGCCGATCACCGACTCAGTTAGTTCGGTCACAAACCAGCCGACTCAACGGAGTCCGAGTTAGACCGGCCGAACCAGGGGCAGTCGGTCGCTGACCCCACAACCAACACAAAACGAACTTAAAACCGGATTTCAAAGGATTTTTAGGGTTCTAGTATGCCCTCTAACCCCTCCCAAGTCCCAATCCTATAAAAGCTACCCAACCCCTCTTATTTCCTCGCAGTGATCTCATTGCATTTGAGTGAGCATATGTGAGGAATTTGTGAAGAGTTGTGGAGTTAGTTTTTGGAGCAGCTTTGAATAGTCTCTTGGGCAATCTTTGGAGCAGCAGTGAGGAGCTTCTTGGGTAGTCATTGAAGCAACATTGAGGAGTTGGTTTGTTGGAGCAGCATTAAGGAGGCTAGAGCCTAGAGGTATCTTTTTTTCACTTCTAAAATCTGTCTTTGCTTTTTATTTTTATTTTTGCAAAACTGGAAACTGAAAACACAAATTTTTGTGAAAGAAATGAACATAGAATGAGTCATTTTTTTTGTTTCCATTTTCAGATTTAAACCTTTCATTTCCAAGTCCAAAATGGCTCCTAGAATGAAAGATGCTACTTGGGCATATGCTGAGATGGTTGATGATCAAATGCATTGCAAAATTTGTAAGACAAAAATTAAGGGGGGTGGAGGGCACATTCATAAGTTGAAACTACACTTGGTTGGTCTTAGAGGCCAAATTTCTCCATGTGAAGCACCCAATAGAAGAAATTGGGGAAATTAGGGAGGAGTCGAGAGATCAATTTTAGTAGTTTGAGGAAGACAAAGTTAGGCAAAAAGAAATAGTGTCTGAAATTGGGAGAGAGGAATATAAAACACATGATGGTTGTCAACCCCAATTTTGATTATGAGGGCTCTTCATCTATCCCTTGCACTAATGCATCAAACCCCTTTCTATATGTTCCTCCCTCTTTAGAGTCTATTCAAGAAAAGGGTAAGGGTACAATGAAAAATAAGGGTACCATAAAAAAAATTTACACACCCTCCTCTCCCTCTGATAGTGCACATGGTCCTAAAGCTAATAGAGGTCAAGTGCACCCCATTTTAGAGCAGCATTGGAAGAAAGAATTGAAAGAAACAGCTTGTGATTACATAGCTAGATGGTGGTATGATGTTGATATCCCCTTCAATGCTTCTCGTTCCCCATATTATGAACCTATGTTTGATGCCATATGTGTTGTTAGAAAGGGCTTCAAAGGCCCTACTATGCATGAGTTAAGGGGATCTCTTTTGCAAAAAGAGATTTTGTCCATTGATGAATATTTGAGATATTTCAAAAACTCATGGGCAAAAACAGGATGTACCATCATGTCAGATGGATGGATTGATCAGAGGAACGGCACCATCATAAACTTTCTTATCTTTTTCCCACAGGGAACCGTCTTTCTAAGATCAGTGGATGCATCTGATAGGGTGAAAGATGCACAATTGTTGTTTCAGCTTTTGGATGAGGTTGTTAAAGAGATGGGGGTGGCTAATGTTGTTCAAATCATCACATATAATGCCTATAACTATGTTCTTGTTGATAAATTGTTAGAAGAAAAACACAAAACCATCTTTTGGACCCCATGTGTTGCACATTGCATAGACCTCATGCTTGAGGATATTGGTAGAATAGATTGGATCAAAAACATTGTAGAGAGCGCCAAAAGCATAACAAAATATATTTACAATCACTCATGGATTTTGAACCTCATGAGGAAACACACAGGGGGCAAGGATATTATTAGGCCTGCCATCACTAGATTTGCAACACATTTTTTGGCATTGCAATCTATGCTTTCCCAACATAGAAACTTGCAAAAGTTGTTTTCCAGTGATGATTGGAATGAATGTCAAAGGTCTCGCAAACAGGATGGCAAAGATGTAAAAAAGAAAGTTAATGAAGAAATATTTTGGGAAAAGGCAACAGAGATTGTGAAGGTTTTTGAGCCACTGGTTAATGTGTTGTGGCTGGTGGATGGGGAAAGATTGGCTATGGGCTTCATTTATGAGGCTATGTATCAAGCAAAGGATAAAATAAAGGCAACATACAAGGAAAGAGTGGCTAAGTATGGGCCCATTTTGGAAATCATTGATCAGTTATGAAACAATCATCTCCATCGCCCTATACATGCAGCTGGGTATTTTCTGAACCCAAGGTATCATTATAAAGCTCTAGTGGAAGGAGATTTGACTGGGGAGGTTAGAGACGGATTGATTGACTACATTGATCGCATGATCCCCAAGGAGAGTGACCAGTTGTTGATACACAATTAGACCACTATCTTCAGCAAAGCCACAGGTACCTTTAGCAAGAACCTTGCAAGGATAGCAAGGGAATCAAATTAGCTAGGTAAACAAAGAATTTCTATTTTCAAATTCATATTTTATTATTTTGTAAAATTGTTTATAATTTCAAAGTTGGATATAATTTGTTGATCTAACTGAAACTCATTACACAACTATGTCTTCTGCAGCACAATGGTAGTGGAGACTCGTCCACCAACGTTTGACTCTAATGAGGATATTGATGTGGGGTTGGACTTCAATTTACAGGTAGAGGCTCAGCGAAATGCAAATCCACTAGTAGCAGACCCAGGCCCAAGTCCTCCAATTGCAGCCGCAGGCACTTCCTCTAGTCAGCCACGACATAAGCGCATAGCTTGTCTATCTCAAGTTCAACGTGCTAGTGCTATAGTTCCTCTTGAGGATCTTGATGAGGAGGAGGAGCCATGGGTTTCCCCCTCTGATTCAAAGTTTGAGCCAGAGGATATTGTCTTGTCTAGCAGTAGTGACTAGTCATGTTTTGTTGTAGAGGCCATTTACAGCCTCCTTGGTTATGTTTTTTGTTCTAATCTCTATATCATGTATGTATTGAACAGTACATTGGGTTCCATTTTGATATAATGGATATATTCATGAGCCTACTTTGATCATATGTTGTCTTTTGTCTATATTCTAATGCTTTGTGTTTGGAAATCTGAATGAGGAAGTGGTGCAGTGAAACCATATAACGATTCGAACCAAATACACTTATGATTCCTTTACAGCGAGGTCGCGATGCGGAGGACAAACCCTAATCATGGCGATTGGTTTAGGGTCTGGTGCCTCTGAAGGATTTGCAGGGCCAATCAAGTCGTCTCTATTACACGTGACAGCAGGCCCAAAGTGTCAGACCCATACAGACACACGGACTTCACAAAGCAGGCCACGCTACACACTGGATTGGACGGCTCGGGGCAAAGCAAAGTGGGGTTAGGATGGTCGTCAACCCAAAACCAAACCCTAATTTTTCTGATTGTCGATGGCATGAGCACAGAGGGGTGTCATTGTTAGGGTTTTGGTGATATCGAACTGGTGGTTTAAGCGCTAATACGTTGGCCAACCATGGGATTTGAATGGGACTCCGTAGACTGCGAACCAACTCCAGAAGATTTGCTTGTTGTATGGGGACAGGAGGTATCAACGAAGAATCTGGAACTGTTTTTTCCGACTTTGGGTGAATCGGGGAAGAACGACAAGGCTCCTGTGGGGGTGTGGTCACTATCGAACGGTGTGGCTTTGTTCGAGGAAAGCTTGGAAAGTACTTTCAATTGTGTGCGAAAGGAAGGGCTTAGTCACATCTTGTCCCAGTTTGTGACAAACTCGGCTCAGATCGGGGGTTTCCAGCTCCACACTTGCAAGCAGCTTCGAATCTAGGTAGCCCGAATATCCCTTTTCATAATGGAGGGCCAGAAGATGTAGTTGCAAGCTGTGGCTTATTTGTTTCTTCGGGTTTCAAAGATTGTTTGGGAGAAGGCCATAGAGAGGTTGTTTAGGGCAGGGGACCCCTTCATGAAGCCATTTCAGAGCTTCGACAGCCCGCTCAGTGGCAGGGCACTGCCTCTTTAGAAAATTTTCTTCTATCGCAAGGAAGTGAAGCGGCAAGCTAGGGGACAGTTGTGGCAAAGGGTTTGAATAGAAACCCTAGGGGGCCGATGTGGTCAACACCGAGACAGCAGGAGGGTTCCCTAAATTTCCATGAAGGGATCCTAAGAGGGGTCGAAATCACAGAGCTAGAAGCTAGACAGAAGGAGGGTGTCGGGTCTCCTGGGCCTCTTGAGGTTTCTAAGGAACCACGTGGTTCGATCGGAAAGGATACAAGAAATACAGAGGAAGGGCGACCCGAGTCGCCAAATCCTGAGATCCCAGATGCGACTAAAGGGTCGTTGGAAGGTGTGGAAGGTGGAAGAGGGAGGGTTTCAGGAACGAAAAGGAAAAAAGCAAAGCCGATCAAAAGGTTAGAAGAGCTCCCCTATTGCTTTTTTGGGGTGGATATTCACATAGATGAGATAATGGAGGCTACAGAAACTATTCTGGTGGGCAAAGTAAGGGGTAGGAAATAGTCTGCAAATTATATCTCGGATTGGACGGCCTCGGAATGGTCTAAGGCTTTGGGTCAACCTACAGCGATTCAAATCCTAGCAAAGGGTTGGTTCGTGATAAAGTTCGAAAGGGGCGAACATTTAGCATGGGTGCTAGAAAAGAATTGGCATTTCGGGAAGCGACCAGTCCTTTTCAAGAAATGGACTCCCCTGTTCGATGCGCAGAGAGAGAAAGTTGAAGATTCACCAATTTGGGTCAAATTACCAGGCCTTCCCACCCCTTTCTGGACGGAGTCTGCTTTCCGCTCTATCGGGAACACCCTAGGTCACTTTCTGGAAGTTGATATGTCCTTTCAACAGACAAGGGACTTGAGTGCAGCAAGGATACTGGTTAATTTGAACCCCAGAGCCGGTTTAGCAGAGGAAATGCTGCTAAAATACAAAGATTATGAATTCTCCCAGATCCTGGACTACGAATGCTTACCATTTCGCTGCCACCGATGCCATAAGTATGGTCATTTGGCAAAGGACTGGCCACTGGGGCACCACAGACGTCGGCAACAAAAGAGGAGGAACAGAGGTTCAATGGTTTCTTCAGGGATGGAAGATCCCAGGCTATCATATGGTGAATTAATGGAAGGGATGGAGGGTCTGGGTGTGGCTGACAACTCAATTCCTGCGGAGCTACCTCAGGACTCTCAAACGGACGCAAAGGTTCCTCCCCCTGTCCAAGACCCGGCAACTGAGGAACTTCCTTCAACAGTAACAGAATCAGTTGATGTCCCACAGGTGGGTATGACTCTATTCTCTGCCCCATCTATTTTTTCTCTTTATGCTCTGTTGATTTTCTTGTTTCAGTGCCTGGTCCTTCCAGGCCTCAACAATTGGAATGTTTGTACATGCAAGATGTCATAGAGTCCCTAGATAGCAGTATCACTTCAATCTCTCCCTCTTCTGTTGACCCTCCAGCTGATGCTGCCCTGGATTAGACCTCTCCCTTACCCCCTATCCCTGAGAAACCCCCTTATAATCTTCGTTCCCTGATGAAAAAGTTGTGGTCGGGTGTACCCATAAGGGGTTTAGAGTCTAATCCCATCCCGATAGGCCCTAGAAAACTAAGAGGAAGGAAGTCTAATCTATCCAAGGCACAGGTAAAGGCCAAGCTAGACATTGTTGATGGGACGCAACTTTCCCTTTCTCTCTCGGGATGCTTAGAGGCCGTTAGCTCCCTCGTCTCAGGTTCCCTTATGATCATACTCTCTCTTAATTGTAGGGGTTTTGCTAGTCAACCCAAAAAACTAGCTCTGAAGGAATTGATGAAATCCTATTCACCAGATGTCCTTATGCTTCAAGAAACACTAGGTTCTGGATCTGAGGTGGTAGCTTCTCTTTCAAGGATGTTCCCAGGGTGTGGATTTCAGGTAGTGGACGCCCATGGAAGATCGAGAGGTTTGGCTTTGGGGATAAAGACTAGGCGCCTGAAGGAAATTTCCTCATGGGGGTTTGACAATGCCCTCGCAGTAGAAGTTTATTCGAATGAACTATGCCTTCCAATCCTCCTACTAAATGTTTATGGCCCATGCCAGGAGAGGATGCAGTACTGGAGCTCACTTTTTGCAAAGGCATGCCTTTATCATTCACATCTTGTATTGGGAGGAGATCACAATTTCTCTCTTGGTTTGTCGAAATCATGGGGACCATCAGCCCGTCCTGACCGGACTCACAGATTTCTTCACTAATCTTCTATCATCCACTCATCTAGTGGATACAAGCCTGTTGAAGCCACCGCCGACGTGGAGGAACAAACGAGCAGGGGAAGACAGGGTAGCAAAGAAATTGGATCGATTTCTTCTCCATGAGGAGCTGGTGGCGAGGTGTTCGACTTTTAGCCATTGGGTCGGTGAAGGAGGGCTCTCTGATCATCTGCCCATCCTTCTTGAAATTAAAGGTCCCAACACGAAGCCTGGCGTGCCTTTCAACTTCAATTCCTCGTTGCTTAAAGAGGATTCCTTTTCCTCTCTGTTCCATGCTACTTGGAGGAAGGATGGGCCAAGGGAACCGGGATCTCATGGCAGGGCTTTTATGGAGAATCTCAAAGAAATGAAGAGGGCAACTCTGGAATGGGCAAAGACAAAGTCTCTCAAAGAGGAAGAAGACCTCCGTAGGATCAATGAGGAACTTGATTTCCTCGAAAGCCCAAAGGGGGCTGGCTATGCCTCTGTGGAAGCTAGGGATCACATAAAGCGCCTAGAAGAGTCTAGGAAGAAAATACTCCTGGTCGAAGAGGAGAGTTGGCGCCTTAAGAGTAGGACCGTATGGCTCCAATCTGGTGATGAAAAACACTAAATTTTTCCAGAATTATGCAAAAGGGAGAAAAAACATCAACACAATCTGGAGTATGAGAACGGAAGAAGGAGAGGAGGCCCGATCCTTTGAGGCACTTTCTAACCTTGGTGTAAAGCATTTCAAATCTTTATTTAGGGCCCCTGGGGACGCGTCCATAGCTGAAGTCATTAGGGTGGCACAATTTTTTCCCATATACATTGATGAAGAAAGCAATGACAGTATCATGGAACCTGTCACGAAGGAAGAACTGGAGGACATTCTCAAGGCAATGCAGAAGGACAAGAGTCCAGGCCTGGATGGGTGGACGGTGGAATTCTTTCAACATTTTTTTGAGTTCTTGGGGGATGATTTACTGGCGATAGTGGAGGAATCAAGAAGATTGGGACTAATCTATCTTCCCTTCAACTCTACCTTTTTGGCTCTTATTCCCAAAAAGGATCCCCTGGAGTCTTTCGATGACTTCAGGCCTATCTCCCTATGTACCTGCATATATAAAATCATTGCCAAAGTAATTGCAAATCGCCTTAAGCCCATCCTCTCCAATAACATCTCATTGGAGCAGTTTGGGTTTCTGGATGAAAGACAGATACATGAGGCAGTGGGGGTTGCTCAAGAGACTCTTCACAGCTTAAAATTGAGGAAGAAAAAAGGTGTCATCATTAAAATTGATCTCTCTAAAGCCTATGACAAAATCAGTTGGATGTATATCCGGCTCCTCACTCACTTGGGTTTTAGAATTGACTTCATAAACTGGGTCATGGGATGTATCACCTTCTCCAGTATTGCAATACTGATCAATGGAGCAGCATCAAATTTCTTCAATGTCCAAAGAGGTCTCCAGCAGGGATGTCCCCTATCCCCCTTGTTCTTTCTCCTGGCTGCGGAAGGTCTTAGCTTAATGATTCATGAGGCAAAGCGCAGGGGAACTTTAAAAGGGATTGAAGTTTCAATTAATCAAATTTTCACCCACCTTCTCTTTGTTGATGACATTATTCATTTTAGCAATGGCAGCCTGGAATATATTAGACGTATCCAAGACATCTTGGACCTCTTCCTTAAGGCTACTGGGCTATGCATAAACCGCCAGAAATCTACAACCACAACTGTCGGATTATCGAAATAGAATCGACCAGAGTATCAGAGATAATGCAATTTGAATTTAAAACCCTGCATGAAACCTTTAAGTATTTGGGCTTCTTTCTAAAACCGGACTCTTATCGAGTTCATGATTGGCACTGTCTAATTGCTAAGATCGAGACTCGAATGAAACATTGGAGCTACAAATGGTTGTCCAAAGCTGAAAGGTTGGTGCTAAAAAATCGGTTGCTTTGGCCATACCTGTTTATTGGGCTGCCCTCTCATGGGTCCCCAGAAGCACTCTGTCTACTATCAACAAAATTTGTAACCATTTTCTCTGGGCAGGCTCAAAGGAGGAAAAGGTGATGCCTTGGGTGGCTTTGGACAAGATTGCTCATCCAAAATCCTGGGGAGGATGGGGCATCAAGGAGCTCCCTTCATTTACGGCCCCTCTAGCTGCTAAGCTAGGCTGGCGTCTTATAACTAAGGAAAATATTTGGACGTCAGTCATTAGGCGCAAATATATTGATCCTATGTCGATTCTGGAATGGATGCGCAAGCTGAATAAGAAGGCAAAGAACGCATGCATCGTCTGGAAAGCTTTGGTGATGTCGAATAAAATCATTAAACAGGGACAGACGTGGCACATAGGGGATGGATCTCAGGTTCGGAATGGCCATGACCCCTAGGTGGGATGCTCAGAGAGATTCGCCCTCACTCCTGAGCTCATAGACTATTTGGATCGTCATGGGATCATCACCTTAAATCATGTTGCATATCAGGGTCAATCTACAATCTGGAGGCAAGAGTGTCTCTCTGGGGAAGCACTTCATCTGGAGGGTAGGTGGCAAGAAGAGTGGCAGGGGTTTTTAAAAGATCTCCAAAATTCTAATGTCAGGCTCCACGATAGACATTATGAATTGAAGTGGGTCCATGCTCCTTCAAGTAGATTCTCCCCAAAGTTTGGGTATAAGTGGATAATGGCTCAGAAAGGTTGGGGGGGAACCTGCATGGTGGTGCATGCCCCTGTGGCTTCTGAAGGAACTGGCAAAAAGCAAACTTTTCTTTTGGTGCATCCTTCAAAAAAAGGTCCCCACCTGGAATTTTCTTCAGCGCAGGGGGAAGATAGGGCCAGGCTGGTGCACCCTATGTTAATCCAGTTTGGAGTCATCGCATCACCTTTTCCTATCTTGCCCTTTCAACAAGCAGCTCTGGTCAGAGACTCTGAAGCTCCTTAATAGGTCACAATTGTGGGAAGGTGCTGATGTGGGAGCTGCTTGGGAGCAATGGTGGCAAGCCTCTCCAGATGATAGAGTCAGAAGTCTCCCCCTCCTTGTCGCCTAGGGGACTTGGATTGCAAGGAATCGAAGTATCTTTCATGACACCCTTTTTCCTACCTCCCGCCTTGCAGCTGAGAGCGTGTCCATCTTTGAATTCATACCCGTCTGAGCTACCCCACCACAAGCCAGAGTTATTGTTCAGGAGCACATTAGAGGGGGCATTCCATTGGCCTACTTTGATGGGGCTTCTAACCCACAGAATCGATGTGGGGCAGGTCTAGTCATTCATGATCCCTCCGGGAAAATCCTAAAAGCGTTTATAGGGCTGGGCCAAGGAACAAATAACTTTGCTGAACTAAAAGCTCTTCATCATCTGCTTTGTTGGCTCTCCTTTCTAGGAATTAGAGATGTCCAAATATTCGGGGACTCTATGAACATCATCAAATGGTTTAATGGAACACAGAGATGCCAAAATTTCATTTTATCTACTTTACTTGATGAAGTTTTCATTGTAAAAGATTCTTTTAACCAGGGAATTGCTTGTCACATCTACAGGGACGAAATCATGCAGCAGATATCTTATCTAAGGAAGGTGCTAGACAAAATATGGGGCAATGGGTTGCTGTAGCGGTCGAGGGTGGGCAAATCCGTGGGATCGATCCACCTCCTTTTGGCCGCTAAGATCCTACTGCCTACCTACTCACATGTTCTGTTTTAATTTTCAGTTTTTAAGTTCTTTCTTTCTGTCCTGATACTTAAGGTTTTTAAAACTTCTTTGGTCTCTGTTTCGAATTGTTTTCCTCACTGAGGAGATCTGAGAGACTGTGGTTGCTTAAAATATGTGCACTGCTATAAAACAGGTAACTTGGGAACGGTTTCTACCACCTAGTTATAGTCATGATCCAAGTCATGACGATGATATCTACAGACACGGACTGTTTTCACCTCTGTTTCAGTTTTCCGCATCATAGTGGAACACTGGGGGGTTGAAAGGAGACGATACAAAAATGTAATTTTTTGTCGTTTTGCTTTTTGGACTAAGCTGGGAGGATTGACAGAACATCACCCTTCCTAGTGGCAACTACATTGTTTTCCTTCATCAAAAAAGGAAATGTAGTTTCTTTGAATGCTTTTTGCATATACTATGTAACCTGCTATAAAATCAATAGATGGGTTCGATTTTTTCTTTGGAAATATGAATGAAAATCTTTAAAATCCTGTTTTTTATAAAAAAATCAATATTTAATGTATTTTTTAGAAAGACCAAGTCACTGAAACCGAACCGGCCGAGTCGATACCAAGTCTGAGTCAGAGTCGAAGTTGACCCTCAACCGGTTCCGAACCCGAGTCGAAGTTTTAAAACACTGGTTTGGATCCATTACTATGCACAACATCACCATGGAGAACGACACATGTACATTATAGTGTAGTGTCTCATTTGTGTTACCTACAAGATCTCATTGTGGGTTGTTTATAAAGGCTAATGTCTACATTATATTGTTGGCCTCCCATACCTCTCATACAAATAGAGCACGAAGAGAGTCAATTTGTTGGTGAGATGTCACCTAGAGAGTACACTAGCATCTCTCTCTCTCTCTCTCTCTCATCACTATTGTGTCTAGGTCTTGTTGTGGTATCTTATAGCATCTTAGGGGTCTAGATTTAAGATTTATCCCTTGGGGATTGAATATTAGGGTTTTGTAATAACCCTTGGGATGAATTGTGAAGAATAAACAGAGGAGAGGATGTCCTGTCTTGGAGGATGTCTTGGAAATGTTCTTGAATGTTGGATCTTCTTGGTTGCTAGGATTTTTTCATTTTCCTAGATAAGAATAATTGCACTAGCGGTGAGAGAAGGGCATTGTATGTATAAGTACTTTATCTTGAGCATATTAATGAAGATTCAAGTTGTCCAAACCTTGTGCAATCTCCAGATTTGATTTTTGGCTATATATGTTCTTTATGCATTGTTATTTACAGTCATATATATCTTACTAATTTCACACAAGTATAAGGACAATTGTTAAGTGATTTCACATCTAAATAATGAAAGTTTGGGTTCTTTCAAAGTTAAACATTGTACTCTTTCTACTGATGTTTTGTACCATGTGTTACAGCAGCCCTAAGGCAGACAATTCAAAAGGCTAAGATCAAAGAAAACTTTTGGGTTTAAGGTAAAAGTTCTATTTTGCATTGAATTTTGAATTCTGAGAAATTTCGACAAAAGGAGGCACATAATCTATGCGTGAGAACTATCTGGATAAGGCATCGAGAAGTTGGTCCTTGCTCTACCCAAGGAATAGAATGGATGGGGAGGAAGCGAATCTCCACAATATCCATTGAAATTGATGTTGATAGTTTTCTAGAGGTGCTCACGGCAACTAAAAGATAGAAAATGAACATGCCACGAAAAAACCACCAAAATAGTTGTCCTGAAATAACACAATTTGGATCTCATCATGGCATGACAAATTAACCTTAAGCAATGCACCCTCTCTCCTGCATGAAATAGCACAAGAACTAAAACATGATGTAGCTAAAATTACAATAATAGAAAATCAACATGCAACATTACATCCAAATATAGCAGATTATCTAAAAATAGAAATTGAATACAAAAACACAGCATTATCTAAAAAGTCAACCGAAAAATTTTAAGAAGAAAAAATCACACCATCAAACATACATGCAACCTCACATCCAAATATACCAGAGTATCTATAAATAGCAATTGTGTGCAAAAATCACAAAAATTGTCTAAAAATTGAACCCCAAATAGAGATCTAGCACACAACCATGATATGCATGCACCTCCTAAAAACAACCACACCTATAAATAAGCATGTTAAAAAAGAAAACTATTGAGAACCAAAAAATCAACCTCGGCCCTATGAAATACACCCTGAAAACCTGCATTCATATCACTCAATCTAAGATAGAAAAGTGAATTGATAAAGCCCCACAGATCAGTGTGCATGCCACTTCTAAAAAATATGGAGTTGCCTAAAATGATAGATATAAAACTGAATAAAACAAAACATCATTAAATACAAAAATCACAGCATTATCTAAAAAGTAAACCGAAAAATTTTAAGAAGAAAAAATCACACCATCAAACATACATGCAACCTCACATCCAAATATAGCGAAGTATCTATAAATAGCAATTGTGTGCAAAAATCACAAAAATTGTCTAAAAAGTAAACCCCAAATAGAGATCTAGCACACAACCATGATATGCATGCACCTCCTAAAAACAACTCTTGAGAACCAGAAAATCAACCTCGACCATATGAAATACACCCTAAAAACCTGCATTCATATCACTCATTCTAAAATAGAAAAGTGAACTGATAAAGCCCCACAAATCAGTGTGCATGCCACTTATAAAAAATATGGAGTTGCCTAAAATAAAAGATATAACACTTAATAGAACAAAACATCATGCATGCATGTGTGGAATGTCGAGAAATCTATAGGGCAACAGTCAGGATGATTTCTCTTACAATTGATAAGTGCTTGTGATGTCTTTTTACTTTTTCTTACTTGTTAGCTTCTTCTTTTATTATTATGTTATTCTTATCATCAAACAGCTACCAAAACAAGAAGATCAACAGTCACAGGAACACAGAATATAGTGCAAGCCAAGGCCAAAACCTCTCCACTTGAGAGGAAAACTCACAAATCTCTTCTCTTCTTATAGATTATTCAATTGACGAATTCCAAGACCTCTAAACCAAAACCAATACCCTTCCAAGACCAAGTACAATCTTCTTGATGATGTGCTTCCTTTGTCCAAGTCAAAACCAATCAAATCTCTTCGAGCAGCACAACTTCGACCCCCAGCTGCAGAATTTCGACCTCTATTACAAGTTTGAAACTTTCAGCCCCTCCAGCAACTATTGCCTTTGCACGTGTGAGTTGATTTAGGGCTTTCCCTAGTCTCCTTTCCTTCACTCTAGCAAAACCCTAGCCTCCTTTCCTTCACACTTGTGAAAAGAGAGAGAAATGACCCAAACACTTGTCTTCGTCCTTCTTCCTTCTTCGCTAGCCTTCTTCTTCTTCTCCTTCGCTTGAATGATGAGAGGATGAATGATGTCTAAGGAGGACGAGTTCCCTCCTATATATAGGCCTCCAAGGTGGACGAAATGATCTAGAATAGGTCGACTTCTTAGCTGCCAGGCCGACTTGATCTTGGAAAGTATCTTGACAATATAAAATACAAAAATAATTCTGTTTACAAGTTACAACGTGCCAAATGGAGGCTTCCATATATAACAATGACTAAGTTTTGACTTCTTGACCCTAGGACAAATCCTAGAAGCACTCAATGGGTGCTTGACCTCTAAAATAAAAGACCTTGAGCATGAAACCCATGTTCTAAAAATAAGTTATAACAATAATAGTTTTTCTTTCATTTTACAATAGACAAGAATCAAAAGTACATTTCATATTTATGAATACCGAACCTAGTTACACATTTTTCAACACTCCCTCTTAATTAGGGAGGTATTCATAAATGGTACATGGACATTCTCAATCTGAAGAGATCTCATAGGAAGAGTCAGATTGGTAAGCCATCTCTTTGCATCAAATCATCCAGTATTGTCACATAGCAAGGCCTTGACTAACAACTCTATCTCTCCACGAGATCATATCACAATGCTAATGAGACCAATGACTGATAAACAACATCATCATTGTCTCTCGAGACACATACCCCACCAGATTGTTCACAGGGTATGTCCTTCCAGGACAATTCCTATCTTGGAATATCACATCCTCAAGGAATTTCCTCTACGACCACTTTAATATTGGATGCCCTACCTCATCCTCATAGAGTGTCGGATGCTCGAAGCCACCCAATCCTCTGTACTTTCTTCACGAAGTGAAAACAAGAATCGTGTGTCTATCTCTCCCTCTCAACTAGGGAGGATATATCAACCAAGCCATGCTTGTCTCTCAAGTAAACAAGCTTCTTGTTAGAAAGAGATTTTCTCAAGATGTCAGCTACCTGTTCTTCAGTGGAGATATACCGTAGTTGCAACACTCCATCCTGCACCAACTTTCAAATGTAGTGATACTTGTTATTTATGTGTTTTGTCTTTCCATGAAACATTGGATCTTCAGCCAACCTTATATAGCTAGTGTTGTCACAATGTATCACCGTAGGGTCCATAATTCCTTCAAACAAGTCAGACAGCAGCTTCCTCAACCAGACAGCTTATATACTTACTTCACAAGCTGCAATATATTCAGCCTCAGCACTACTCAAAGCAACTGATTCTTGCTTTCTGCTCATCTAGGAGACCATGGAGGATCCCAAACTAAAACATCCTCTAGTAGTGCTTCTTCCAACTTGCTCACTGCCTCCCGAGTTGAAATTTGTATATCCAATCAAGTGGACATCATTCTCTTATCATACTTCAAGCAGTAGTGGATTGTTCCTTGTGAATACCTCAATATATGTTTGGTTGTTATCCAATGATCATGCTTGGGCTCTAGTTGGAACTAACTGATAACATTCACTGCAAAAAAAATGTTTGGTCGAGTTACGAGTATTTACTAAGTACATCAACGAGCCAATCAATTGTCTATACCTAGTAGGATCCATTTGGCTTGATTCGGAACTTCTTAGCCTCTTCAAGTTTGTGATCATGGGAGTTGTCATAGGTTTGCAATCCATCATGTCAAACCTCTTCAGCATCTCGATCACATACTTTCCTTGACCTAGATAAATCTCATCAAGTCCCTACCAAACTTCCAGTCCCAAATAATAGTGCATCAGCCCTAGATCCTTCATGTCAAATTTTGTTGTTAGTTGCTTCATACACTCTTGAATACGACCTTCCACACCTGCCATAAGAAGATCATCTGCATACAAAAGAATGATTACTGGTTCATCCTTCACAACCTTAATATAGAGATTTCGATAAGCAAAACTCTTCGAGAAGCCCAATCTTTGTATGTATGCATCCATCCTTGCATACCATTCCCTTCGTGCTTATTTAAGGTCATATAGTGCCTTCATTAACCTGAAAATATAAGTCTCTCTATCTTTGACTTCAAATCCCAAGGGTTGCCTTATATAGACTTCTTCATCAATAGTGGCATTCAGGGATGTAGCCTTGACATCCATTTGATGGATGTTCCATCCCATCGACGTTGTCAAAGAGACCACTGAACGTATAGTTGTATACCTTGTTGTAGGTGCAAATGTCTTCATAATCGATGCCTTCCCGTTGAGATAAACCCATAGCCACAAATCTTGCCTTATATTTATCAATACTTCCATCTGCCACGTGTTTAATCTTATAGAGCCACTTGGAAGTTACCATAGATTTGTCTTCAGGCCTAGGTACGATCTCCCAAACTCCATTTTTCATTATCACTTGATACTCTTCATTCGTGGCAACTTTCCATTCTTGATGTTTGACAACCTCTTCAAAGGTGGATGGTTCTACTTCAATTAGCTTCGTCATATAGGCTGCATACCCAAAATATCTTTTGGGTTTCTTACTTTCCCTAAATGTGCCTTTGGTTGCTCCATGTCCCTTTGCATCTAAAAGAGTAGATTTTAACCAATTAGGTCTCTTTCTACTTTCAGGGATGACCACAAGTTGCACGAGTTCACTGGGCCCTTCCTCTTCATGATTTGAATTTTCTTCCACCCTGGTAGATTCCTCTTCAAATATAGGAAGTTCTTTGCCATCAGAGTCTATCTAGAGGTATTTTGATTTCTTAAATGCAATACTTTCATCAAATATCACATCTTGACTAACTTCTATTCAGTGTCATGCCTTTATCTAGATCCTATATGCCTCTGAAGTATTACTATAGCCAACAAATGTTCCCTTCATGCTTGTAGGATCCAACCTCCTTCTCTTATCCTTTGGTATGTGAACATAGATAGGACAGCGAAATATTCGGAGAGGGTCCACACTTGGTTTCATCCTATTGAATGCTTCTTCAAGAGTCATGTTGTCTAGTGATTTCCTTTGAAGTGTATTCCCCTCCATTGTCAGACCTTAGTATCTTTATTCTTCTTTTTGTAAGGTTCTCCACTTCAGCTTTGATTTCTTGAAATTTTATGAATACTTCAGCCTTGGATTTCAGCAGATAAACCCAAGTTTTCCTTGAATGGTCATCAATGAATACCACATAATATAGATGACCTCGAAGATACTTTGTAGACATAGGACCCCAAACATCAGAATGAATGAGATCCATAATTTATTTTCACCTTGAAGCATTGGTTCAAAAAGGTCTCTTGAAATTTTTACCTAATGCACATCCCTTACATACGCCTTCATGATCCTCCTTGATTCCAGGGATGCCATCCACCATTGAATTTAGAGTTGGTAAGATTTTGTAGTGAAGGTTACCAAACCTTCTATGCCAAAGTTCACATGGACTTACTTCAATGTGAACCAAAGATTGAGAGAGAGGAGTCAGCAATCTATAGAGTCTTCCTTCACGAATTCCTATCATCTTTGCATTTTCAATGCTAGATTTTTTATCCCATACTATAACCTTTCCATCTATAAAAGCGACTCTATCTCCCTTATCTTCTAGGCATAAAATAGAAAGTAGATTCTTTTGCAAACCTGAAACAAATAGGATGTTGTGGAGATGAATATTTCCTCCATTCTCCAGCTCCATATGATGTTGTTGAGATGAATATTTCCTCCATTCTCCAGCTCCAGTGAGATTGACGCAATTCTTCTTATAGGATAGCACTTTTTGTCACCAAGCTCAGAGTAAGAATATTTTCCTCTTGATAAGTCTTTAGTTGCTTGTGCTCACCAATCATATGTCTTGATGCTCCACCATCGATTACCCAAATATTATTATCTTCAAATGTGCCAGTAAATGCTACGAATAGTCCTTTGTCCTTTGTAGATGTCTTGGTCATATCATTCTAATGGATGATAGGAGATTCCATAAAGCCTTGATGCTCTTCTTGAGATGACTTGCTACCATAGAACACTTCTTTAGAAATTTCTTCAAGGCAGTGGTGATCTTCATCATGCCCTTAGCCAACCTTAGCTCTGATACCATTTAGAGAAATCTATAGGGCAACAGTTAGGATGATTTCTCTTACACTTGATAATTGGTTGGGATGTCTTTTTCCTTTTTCTTACTTATTAGCTTCTTCTCTTATTATTATGTTATTCTTATCATCAAACAGCTACCAAAACAAGAACTCCAACAGTACACGGGAACACAGAATATACGCTGCAAGCCAAGGCCAAAACCTCTCCACTTGAGAGGAAAACCCACAAATCTCTTCTCTTCTTATAGATTCTTCAATTGACGAATTCCAAGACCTCTAGACCGATATCAATACCCTTCCAAGACCAAGTCTAATCTTCTTGATGATGTGTGTCCTTTGTCCAAGTCAATGTTGCACGAAGCGGGGACGCAAAAGCATCATTTTCCAAAAAAATAGGAAGCGAAGCATTTCGGAAGCATCTAGTATGTATATATATATATATATATATATATATATGCATTTATATTCAAAACAAACATCCCAAATACCATATTAGTTGTAGAAGACATGAAAACATGCATATTTTTACGTAAATCATGATAGATATCACATCCATGATTCCATTGTACATCAATAATTAATTATTCGAGCATCAACCATCTAGAATCTAGATTCTAGATCCTAGCAATTACAAACATACATCAAACTTTAAAGCATGATAAAACATTTAAGCATACTATAAAACATAAATAATAAACATAAAACATTTAACCATATTATAAAACATAAAGCATATTATAAGTGAGCCACTGTCAACATTAATCATGTCCAAAATTCAAATAATAATGTTTACAAAATAGGCCACTTGGCCACCACCAAGACAAAAAAGTTCAAATTCACAACAAGCCTACACATGGTTACTTGGGAGCGGGAGTGGGAGCACCATTTTCAAAAGCTCCCGATCAAGAGCATTTCGGGGAGCGTTTTTTTTAAACATATATATTTTTTATATTTTTTATATTTTGATGCATATATGTCAACAAAAGCATGTAGAATGATAAATTAGACATAAAAAACATAAAAACATAGATTGAATCATATAACATCAATCATCTAGAAGTTATAATCTTCATTAACCACACCCACAAGTCGGAAACATACAACATATTGACTCTTGAGTCTCACGAACCATCAATCTGAAAGTTTCAAGCTTTCAAAATTCAATATATAACATTTACCATCATTGATATATAACATTTATCATCATCGATATATATCATTTATCATGAATGATTCATTGATTTCAAAATTCAATATATAACATTTATCATCATTGATATATAACATTTATCATCATTGATTCATTGATTTCAAATTTCAATATATAACATTTATCATCATTGATATATATATCATTTATCATCATTGATTCATTGATTTCAAAATTCAAGAATCAATATATAAAATTTATCATCATTGATACATAACATTTATCATCATTGATTCATTGATCACCATATAACTTTCATGAAGCATCATATTCATAATTCAAATTTCATAATGAATTATAAACTTATAATGCCAACTTCAAAGTTTCACCTTTCAAATTCAAACTTCAAACTTAAATTGTCATTAAATATGAAAGAGTCAAGTTTCAACTGTTCAACAGTTATAAAAGTTAAAAACTAATAGAAAATAGAAAAGACTAGTAAACAGCAAATATATTTTATCTATTGGTCGGCCCCTTGCCACGCCCACGAGAAATGTCTAATTTGTGAGAACCACGAGGCAATGGTGGTCTTCTAGTACTCTCAAGAGTACCACGGCCATGACTAGAAGGCGGAGGGCAACGTGAGGATGTGGGTGGAGGTTGATATCGAGCACTAGCACTTGCACCCGCACTGCTACTGGATGGTGGGACTGGCCCTGTGTGTGGCGGTGGCATGGCTACTGATGCTTCATCATCATCCCTCAAAAGTTCTGCTTCCAATTCTTCCATATGTACAGTGTCTTCCTCCAAATTTTCATCCTCTAGGTTGTTGTCCCAAACTTTATATGATTGATCCTCATATGCCCGATCACAGTAATTACTCAACAACCTCAAGTTGTAATGCACATAAACCAAGATTTCAGCTCGATTTTCATTCAGCCTGTTTCTTCTCACATTATGTATGAAGTTGTAGGTGCTCCAACACCTCTCTGCAGAAGAAGTATTCACAACTTGTGAGAGAACTTTTTTTGCCAATTTTGGCAAAAGTCCCATGCCGCCATATGCTTCCCACCATGTGAGAGCATAAAATCTGTCTCTGTCTTCCATTGCATGGAAAGAACCAAAGTTACCAATGCAACTGAAGTATCTGCCTAATTCAAGGCGCAATCTAGCACACTCCTCCCTGTCAGGGACCAACTTGTCTAATGCCTTCATGTACCCCTCTTGTACCTCTGGATTTGTGTGAGGTTTGATCCTAACCCCACCTCCAGGTGCAGGTTGGCCCAACCAAGATGCAGAGTAGTATTTTGGCATAAGAATATATGCCAAGGCATGTAGTGGCACATTGAGTTTATTCCACCATGCACACACACAGTTGTAAATCATTGCATACAAGCTGGGATCATTATCCTTAACAACATCTTTTATTTGCCCCAACATGCTATCCATCAGCTCATAAACCTCCCCAATCACTGGTTTATCAGTATCTGAAAAACAAATCATGTGATGAATGGGCTTGGTGAAATTCAAAATTTCCCTCACACGTGCCCAAAACAAAGGATCAAGGGCGGTCTCCTCCACATGTTCAAAACCTTGTCTATCAACTATTGTTGCTGCCCTATCCTTTAATACCTGCCAGTGTGGACTTGATACCATTGCTGCCAATGACTCTCTTACCTTCAAAAGGTGCCTGAAGGTGAGGTAATAGCTAGCAAATCTAGTCTTTGCTATCTTCAACAACCCCAATTTGGAGTGAGTACAGAAAAGCCCATGGGTATTGCTATGATTTGTAATAAATCTTACCATTTTTTTACCTCTCTTGTACAAATCATGAAGCCATTTGAATTGAGGTTGTTTGTTTTTAATGATATCATGCATCAAAAGGTTCATTGTGTGAACCAAACACCCAGACCAAAATATGTTGGGGTATTTATCCTCAATAATTGCTCTTGCTGCCTTACAGTTAGTAGCATTATCAGTGATGACTTGGATGACATTGTATTGCCCAATACTTTCAATTGTTTCAAGTAATGGTTCTGCAATGTTAATGTCGGTCTTGAATTTGTCTGAATAATCATATGCTGAAAGGAATATTGCACCACTAACAGACACAGCCAGAACACTTATCAATGGCTTTCCTTTTACATTGGTCCATCCATCAGATACAATGGACACCCCATGCTCATTCCAAGAATTTGTCATTCTAGCCAAAGAATTATTTATTTTAGCTTTTTCATGATCAAGTCCCACAGTTCTAGCCTTGTCATACCCAGGGCTCTTGTATCCTTTGGGGGCATCATTAATGGCAGAAACCATTTCATGCCAATAAGGTGAGCGAAGAACATTGAATGGCACCCCACATGCATATAGAAACTGGAAAATTTTTGAATCCACATCATTCCTACACCCTTCGTCAAGGAAATCGGATATGGTTCTACGCCTTAAGGAGATGTTTGGTCCAAGTGTGCCTCCATATCCACTACCATGGGTGGAAGTTGATGGACTTCTTTGTCCATGATGTGATGGACCTGATTGTGCATAAGAATCAATGAAACCCCTAGATCTTTTAGATCTTTGTAGGGCAACCTGCCCTTCCTTTCTATATTTCTCTCTCTCTGTTGCTGGCACACTTACACAAATTTTGATTCCTAGATTTTTCTCTTCATCCCCTGGCATTTTCCCACAAAGGTGCCTTATGGCACGGGTGTATGAACCTGTGTATTCTTTACTGCAATGGGGGCAAAGAAATTTAGTGGTTCCACCACCTTTCCCTCCTTCCTGCCTCTGAACATATTTCCACAATGGTGTTTGACTTTGGTCTTGTTTAGTTGGGGTCTTTGTGGCCTTATGTTCTCCACTCTCCCCTTCCTCCTCCTCTTCTCTAATGGGCCTCTTTCTTCTACTCTCCGACACCATTATTACAAAGAAAGGAGCCAACATGAAGAAAATCCCTAGCCACCATGATGTTTCAAGTTTCAAGTTTCAAGTTTCTAGTCTGCAAAAAAAATGGAGGAATGCCAAATGGGAATAGGAAATGCAACATAGAAAAAAAACAATTCCATTTTTCACTTTTCAACCCACTAAAATGCAACGTTGAGAAAAAAAAAGTTTTCATTTTTTAACAACTTAAAAATGATTCCTAGAAAATAAAAAACTAGATTAGAAGTCCTACCTCTTTGTCCTGACTCCTGACTCCTGCAATCCTCCTCTTGCTCTCTTGCAGCTTGCTCCTTTCTCTCTCCTTCTCTCCTTGGCACTTCTGCTCTCCAAACTCTCAAGCTCTCTTGCTCTCCAACTCTCAAGCTCTTGCTCTCCAACTCTCAAACTAAAACAATGAAAAACAAATGAGGAGGGTTGACTTATATTTACCCAACCCCCCCCCCTCCCTCCCTCCCAAAAAATTTGGAAATTTGCGGTCCGATTTTTTTACACGCGAGGGAGCGTTTTTTTTTGTCGGGGAGCGTTCGGGAGTGAACAATTCCCGACCGCTCCCTCCATTATAAAAACACTCCCGAATCGTTTTTTAATAGGGGGAGCGCTCGTGGAGCGTTTGCTCCCGTTCGCTCCCAAGCGCTCCCTGAAACGCTCCCGAAAAAACAGGAAACGTTTTTTCAGGCTCGAAAGCACACTTCCCTCGGGAAGCGTTTTTGGGAGCGCGCTCCCTAAGCTCTCCCGAACGGAGCGCGTTTTGGGAGCGGGATCAGGGGGGAAGCTTCCCCACAACCTTGAGCCTACAAGTCTAATCTATGACAAAAGCAGTAAAGTGTGAAAATATCTACTAATCTATCCTCCTTCCACCACAAAGAGTACGTGATGGTGCGCCTCCACGTGGTGGCAATGAAGAAGATGGTGGTTGTGGAAGTTCTGGCACTGGCACTGGCACTGATGAAGACGTAGCCCCTGTTGTTGGTGTTGAACCATGGAACCTAGGAAGCAAGGGACCAGTGGGGGGTGGCACGTCACGTCGATCATCATCATCATGGATAAGAGCATCTTCTAATTGCTCTAATCGCAACACTCCATCCTCCAAATTGGCCTCCTCTTGATACCTGTCCCAAACCTTAAGGTCTCTATTACTCTTGGTATCATCACAGTAATGGGACAACAATCGCAAGTTGTAATGAACATAAATCAAGCTCTTTGCCCGGTCTAAACTCAACCTGTTCCTTTTAACACTATGGATGAAAGAATAAGAACTCCAACACCTCTCTGCATAAGAAGTGTTTACCACCTGTGATAGCACCCGCAATGCCAAAGTCTGTAGAAGTGGAGTGTAGCACCTCCATGCATGTTCCACCACTCAATAGAAGAAAAACTCTCTTGATCTCTAATAGCATGCATGCTCCCAAATGGAACAGTGGAAAGTGTATAGTTGCTCAACTGTTTCCGTACTAAGTGTGACTCCTCCTCATCAGGGACTAATCTATCCAATGCAATCATATATTTTTGTACGACCTTTGGATCTAGTTGTGGTTTTCTCTTGCTCGCCCCCCCCCCCAGGTGTTGTTGTTGAAAGCCATGATGGACAATAGTATTTAGGTATCAAAACATATGCTGATATAAATACATGCAATGGAATATTTAGCATATCCCATCGTTTTACCACCTCTGCACGAATATATTTGTACAAGGTGGTATTTCTAGGCTCAACGATGTCTTTAATCTGCCCCAACATGTTATCTATTTGCTCATACACCTCCCCAATTATTGGTTGAATTGAATCTGCAAACTTGATCATGTAATAAATTGGTTTGGTGAATTGCAAAACATATTTAACCTGTGACCAAAATAACATGTAAAGAATAGTGTCATTCACTACATTAGCACCATCTCTATCAGTGTTAATTTCCTCACATGATTCAACGGTGACCATATTAGTTCAAACTTGTCTCACCTTCACTAGCCGCCTAAAGGTGAGGTAATAACTTGCAAATCCGGTTTTTGCAAGTTCAAGCAACTGCAACTTGGAGTAAGTGCCAAAGAAGTAGTTTACCCTTGTATGCCCTATGATAAATGTAATGAGTTTCTTCCCTCTCTTGTAAAGCTCATTAATCCACCCACATTCTTTATGCTTCATAATATCATGCATCAAAAGATTCAATGTGTGCACCAAGCACTCAAACCAAAATATGTGTGGATAAGTACACTCAATAATTTTCCCTGCTCCCTTACAATTTGTTGCATTATCTGTGATCACTTGAACCACTTTACTAGGACCAACATCTTTGATTGATTGCAATAGGAGATCTGCAATGTTTTGGGAAGTTGCACTGACAGAGGAGGAACCATGACATGCAATAAACACTGCACCACTAGCAGAAACACCAAGAACATTTATCAAATGTTGGTTTCTGATATTTGTCCACTCATCTGATACAATGGATACCCCACTATCCACCCACTCATTTGTAAAACATGTCAAAGCTACTTGAACCTTTCCTTTTTCTCTTTCTAATAACACTATTCTAGCTTTTTCATAGTTGGGGGACTTGTATCCTTTTGGGGCTTCATTGATGCCCTTTACCATTTCATGCCAATAGGGAGAGCGAAGCACATTGAATGGTAAACCGCAAGCACAAAGAAATTGGATTATCTTTCCATCCACATCATCCCTCCCAGCAACATTAAGGAAATCCACTATTGTTTTTTTACCCCCAGAACTCGCAGAAGCACCATGAGGAGATGAGCTACCAAATCTAGAAGTTGCACTTGATTCAGATTGAGTTTTTTGTTTTTTATTTTTTTGTTGTGCAGCCTCCTCTATTTGGATGTATTTTCTTCTTTGTTCAGTTGGAACCTTTGGGCAAATTGCTATCCCCACAATACCCAATACCCTTCTTTCATCACTGTCCATCACCCCACAAAGATGCCTCCTCACACGGGTATATGAACCACTATATGGTTTTCCTCCATGAAAACCATGAGGGCACAAAAACTTGTAGCTTCCACCACCTTTTCCCCTTTCAAGTTTGGTCACATAGTTCCACAAGGGTGTTAATGCAACTTTCCCCTCTTGTGATTCAATGTTTTCATCATCCCCTTCCTCTTCAAAGCCTTCCTCCTCATCATAAATTGGGTCACTCATATGGGGACCACTTTCCTCTTCTTCTTCATGTTCTTCTCTTCTATTTCTACTCCCCCTTACCATCATCAAAACCAAGAGTGGAATGATACATAGAACCCAAAGAAACATCATCTTTGAGTATGAATATAGATGGTGGACAACCTGCAAATAAATATACAAGAAGAAAGAATGGGAAAGTGTAGGAGAGGGAGGAGAGAAAATACAAAAAACAATGACAAAAAAATGAGAAAGTTTGGGGTTTGCACTTACCTCTTTAGCTCTTGTAGATAGAAGCCCTTCTTTACTCCTCCAAGCTCCTCTTCCTTCACCCCTCCAAGCTCTCCTCAACTCTCTCTTCTCCAAGCTCTCTTCTCCTCTCTTTCTCTTCTCTTCTCCAAGCTCTCTTCTCGTCTCTTCTCCAAGCTCTCCAAAAACACAAGTGAGCAAATGAGAGGTGAAATAGAGCTTATAAGTTTTTCATCATATCCCTAACCCAACACTAACTCACTTACTAACCCAGCTAAAAACAAAAATCAAAAAAGTCATTTTTCTGAAATGTGCAAGTCGTATCCATACGGCGTTGTACAGAACCGCTCGCGATCTGTACAAGAAGCACGGCGCTTCTGTGCGGCGATCTGCCGTACAAAACACGAATCCGTTGTACGTAAACACGAATCCAACCCTACAGTTCCGAAAAACCAGGAAGCGTAAATTTTTTCTGAAATGCGTTTCGAGGGGCAAATCCCGTACGGACCGCGTTTCCCGGGGGGGGGGGACATTTCTTGCAACATTGGTCCAAGTCAAACCTAGTGAAATCTCTTCCAGTAGCACAACTTCGACCCACAGCTACAGAATTTATGCCCGTATTGGAGGTCTAAAATTTTCAACCCCTCTAGAAATTGTTACATTCGCATGTGTGAGCTGATTTAGGGCTTTTAGGGCTTCTCTTAACCTTCGCTTGAGTTTCTTCTTCTATTAGGGCTTCAGGATGACCTAATGAGCCTTCCTTCGACCTTCTTTCTGCACTGCCTTCAAATTTGATTTTGCAGTAGCAAAGCCCTAGCCTCTTTACCTTCACATCTATGAAAAGAGAGAGAAATAACCCAAACACCTTATATTTTTATTTATTTACCATACCCCTAGTCTATTTATATTTTTATTTATTTACCATACCTCCAATTTATTTATATTTTTATTTATTTACCATATCTCTTGAGTAAGTATAAAAAGAGGCTTCACCTAAATAAAACTTCCTTTTTTAGTTTTCGTAAATATAAAGAGGTTTATGGAGTAAATATAAAAAGAGGTTTTATTTATTTACCATACCTCTAGTCTATTTATATTTTTATTTACTTACCATATCTCTGGAGAAGTAAGTATAAAAATATGTTTTATTTATTTACCATACCTCCAATTTATTTATATTTTTATTTATTTATCATATCTCTGGAGTAAGTATAAAAAGAGGTTTTATTTTTTATTTACCATAACTCCAGTTATTTATATTTTTATTTATTTACCATACCTCTCTTTTCAGTGTTCGTAAATATACTCTAACATTTCAAATGTTTACTTACATTACATCTACACATGTGCCTTATACTCCGACATGTCAAATGTTTACATTACATCTACACATGTACCCTACAATGGGTTGTAGAGCGTCTCTCGACGCAATAATATTTTCATGTTAAGGTGGGTGAGTATAACAAAAATATATGTCGATGTAATAGAATCACTTTATTCAAAAACATGTGTCTAGGCGATATTATAATGTCCTGTTATATAGGTTAGGTGGTTACATCTCCATAACCAACCAAGGTGCTATGAAATATGTTATCAGAGATGCTTAGATGAGACAGTCGTGTATATATTACGGGAGGCCTACCTCAAGGTTCAAGCTTTAATATATGTGCCTATTACAGTATCAATTATATATGTGTTAAGTAAAAAAACTCATGAAATCCTACAATGAGCTCCAATTTTCTTTCTATTTCTGAAATGTGGTGAACATGGCCTTCTACATGGTCTCCATCTAAGTGAATATAGTAATGACTTGAATACAAGGATCCAAAACACTATTGAACCACACAAAACCTTTGAAAAGGATTCAATATCCATGTTGTCAATGACTCATTTTATGGTTCTACTCCTTTATCGTCCCAAAATGTCTCATATACTTGAAATTGATAATAGACATCTTGTATACCATTCTCAAGAAAAAAACATATCCATCAAAAGTTTAAAACATCTTCAAGTCATCCTTATCCTTCAAGGTTCATAAGTGATTACATAGAAACTAGTTCAAACGTTGTCCCACCACTCTTTTATGGGGCCCCTTAACATCACCATTGGAATTTTACACCCCTCTTCAACATCAATAGAAAAATCCAATATCCATAAATCTTAAACACGCCATGAAAGCATCCCCCATAACTTCTACCATCACATTCAAGAATATTCATTTTCTTGATGGCATTGCCTCATTTACTTGGTGCTTCTACATTGAGGGGATATTCCATGTGTGCTCTTCTTTGGTAAAATGGGAAAAATCCTCCCATGCTTGTCTTCTTAATGCACAAGGTACAATCTTCCCTTTATTTGGTTGTAACTTACCACTACCATTACATGTGGCAGGTGCAAGTAATGAATATACCATAATGAAACCATATGAAGAATTGCCTATCTAAGCATAGTAGAAAAACATTTGTGCAACAAGAAACACCATTTCGCTACCAATTAAGTGTCCATGTGACTAACACTAACCGCACTATGCTCAATCGATGCACCTTGACATGTAAATTGTCACTTGCTTGCTAACAAAGGCATCAATAATGACCTAGCAACCAAGCATCGCGCCTAACAACTTTTTTCCAGTGTCATTGCCTTACTCCAAGAAGCTGGTGTCCAAATGTTACTATGTATATCACTATGCTGATTCCTACCAAAAATATGCAAAAGCCGCATTCTGAATTATGAAGCGAACAATGAATATATAAGACTCAGCTACATATAGATATTCTACTCCTCAATATGCGCTCACACAAGTTTACTCCCCTTCTAGCCATCCTACAAGCATGGATAGCAAATGCCTCAATGGGACCCTGTCAACATAGAGGCCAGTGTCAAATTGAGGGGCAGCTTTCTAAATTAAATTATGTTTTATTTACTTATCATATGAGAAATTAATAATTCTAAGTTCTAACCACTATAGGAACCAAAACTTGCTTTTGTATGAATTACCATGATATCTTGATTGGCCACAAAGAAATCAAGAATACTCATTTTGAAATAACACAGTTGAATGTATCCTAAGAACAAGTAGAACAATAAGAAGAGAGCAATGTAGGATCAACCTTTTTCTTTCTGGAATTCTGATTGGGATGCCTCCATCTGATTTCCACTTGCAACCACTGAAGTCTTTTCCTGACAACCAAGAGCTCTTTCTTCTGTCTGTTGGCTGTTCACCACAGACCGGAGTTCTCCTTCCATGCTCACAGTCGTCTGGATATTCTTGCTATCATTGGTTAGTAATATTGGCACTGCAGCATCATCTGTAGTGAAACAAGCCATCTACATTAGCATAGTGATAATATATACTTTTGAGCATCAAACTTTTGAATTTGCAAAATTTTTCATCTGCAACCCAAATAAATAAAACAATAACTTACAAACCATGTTAAACATGAAAACATGGGCTTTCCAAAAAAGATGTAGTAAGTCACAATCAAAACAATGTGAGTGGATAGCAAAATGGTAGCTATATTTCCTTTGTAGGAGGAAAAAATTCACCTTTAACGTTTCACTCTAACAAGCTTTTGGTGTTGAGATGCCAACTATGGCCATAACACAGGTGTTCAGAAAAGTGTGTTTTTTAAATACACACAAGCCAATCCTATCTGTGAAATTGCAATGCCCTTAATCCAACACTGGGTCATTTATTTAAAGAATGTGAAGATCGCATTGAAAACATCTACACTTTGTATTCAATATGAACTTAACAATGAATCCACACTCTCTTAATGCAACATGCATACTAGTCTCTGTAAAGTTTTTACAAGCCCTAATCAGTAATAAGCAAATTCAAACGATCCTTGCAAGGTACATTACACCATAAGCAAATTGAAAATTCATGCAATCAAAGCCTGTGCCACTGAATCATATACATATACACACAATGCACATGCATACATGTGTGTGTGTGTGTGTGTGAAAATTGTAACACGTGATCTTTTCTAGAGACCGAAGCCAAGCGGCTAAATTAAAAGTAGTATGAGCTCCATCACAATGAAAGCATCATAAATCCTTCCGACGACGCTTCATACCCATTGCCCATTAAAAACTATGTCCCTCACATATGGATCCCAAATTGATAGATTTTCAAAACATTTTTCAACTCAATTTAACAAGTACAGCAACTTTCCAAATAAGGCACATGAATAAGTTTCAATATACCTTAATCTAATAGAACTTAACAGTAATTTAATCTTGATAAAAGATAATAACAAAAAAATAACCTGCAAGCTAAGTAAAGAAATTATATTCTGTATACCAAGTCTTACACAGATTCGAATTGAATTAGCAAAAAATAATTCACACGAATTTATGTATCTGGAGAAGAGCCAGCCTTAATCATGTCATTATAAAGCTAAATGGACAAAACAACGCTGCAACTCACAGATTGCAAACCATTTTCCTTAAAGGTGTAACTAAATCAATAAAAATGCAGGGAAACAAAATAACAATCTTTGCCAGATTAAGTGGGACCCTAACATGTAATTTCAAATATACCTAACAGAAATAAGACCCAGCATCATAGTAGACAATAAAAAAATAGAAGTATAAAATATCCATCCAGTAGACCCAATGAAATGTCTAACTTAAAGATTTGCACTACAACATGGTCAAATACTCTATCTATTATTAAGGATTTAATTTATTGCTTTCAATGCACTTAAATTAAAACCTTATGCACTCACTTGAAGTACACAGAAATAAACAAAACACTTAATGTACCAGAATGGAGATGCCTCACTTGCCTAATACTAGACAAACAGAAGAGCAAGGTGTCTTTCATGTCCAGTTGTCTATATGATAAAAGCAGTGTGTTAACATTATGAGTTTAACCATACAGTATACCAAAGAATCTATGGATCTTACTAATGCGAAGCAATAGGCTGGAAACTTATATGCACCCATTTTTTCCTCTAAGAATGTTATTGTCTAGCACCTCTCTATGAAATGGAATGTTACAAAAAGACATGATATGAAATTATCACATTTTAGTGGAGGTGAGCTTCTAGACCATGATTAGCATAGATGAGGGGCCTCTACGAGCACAAGTTCACACAACCCTACTTCAAGCATGAGAGGATTGTTAAGATACTAGAAAAATTTGTGCTCTCAAAGCATAGGAGAGCTCCCCTTGCAGTAATCTTTCTAAGACAGCAAGTTCTTGATGGGGCCAGTCTATTAAACCATAATCTCATTGTCATTCTTCATTGTCGAGTAGCAAGGAATGTTAGTTTTTGGGGTTACTCCAAAATTGTTTTCAGCTTCTTAAGAGAGCACTAGGTCTCCTAGCCACTTGATGTGTTACAGAAATTTGGATGGCCAGGTTTGGGTGGGATGCTAACTAAGAAGTTATTATCTTGATCTGCGTGATGCCTAAGCCATCAGGTGCAAACAATAAAGGAGTGGTTGCTCAGTTAGGGGAGGTACCTACCTAGGATAGGAGCACTAGGCACTTGGAAGAGGGCGCTTAGACCTAGCAGTTGGACATTTGACTTGAGACACTTGAGTTGAAGACCAAAAATCATGGAGGTTGGACATGGGCATATGTTCAAGATGAGCATTGGAACTAAGTGACCACATTGCCACACATGGGAGGACATGTGCCAGACAGTTAGCAGAGGAGGGCATTACAATAGGACAACTGACTAGCAAACCACCATGGAAGAGGGAGCATTGGAATAACAACTTGTTGGAGGTGTGCCATCTTGGAGAAAGGGCGTTGAGCCCAAAAAGAATCAAGGTTGGACAATGCTTCAAATTGTGGGTTGGATAAACCTTAGTTTGACAGATGCACATCCTTGTATTGTAGACTGCTCAATGTGGTGTTGCCTTGTTGGTTACTTGTATGGACTTCTATAATTGTTTTATGTTCACCTCCCTCACTTGTGTGTGTATATACACACACACACACACACACACATTAGGTAACCAGGAAACCAGATTCCCCCCCCCCCTTTCTGTCCCGAATCCCACGAATCAGATACGATTCTCTAGGACATGTGTCTGATTCTCGTGTTCAGTGTGTTCCGGAACGTGGGATTCTCATATCCAGCGTGTCATGGAGTACACCCATCTATCATTGTTGAAGATTGCAGATACACGATCTGCCTCTTCACTCATCATGTTGAAGAGGTTGAGGGAGGTCAAGGCCGCTCTTGGGGCCATGATTATTTCATAGTTTTGGTCTTTTTGGAGAAAAAGAGATCAAGCAGCCTCAAAAAGAGTCAAGGACACAGTGTTAGTGTTATGTAAAAAATTAGTAGTTTTGTAATTATAGATTAATTAGGCAAAAGACACGATCAGAAGACCATGCCTCCCTCACTTGTATGGACTTGTGTAATTGTTTTATGTTCACCTCCCTCACTTGTATATATATATATATATATATATATAGACACACACACTAGGTAACCAGGAAACCAGATTTGTCTCCCCCCAGGATCAAGCTTGGACAATGCTTCAAATTGTGGGTTGGATAAACCCTAGCTTGACACATGCACATCGTTGTATTGTAGACAGATCCATGTGGTGTTGCCTTGTTGGTTACTTCTATGGACTTATGTAACTGTTTGATGTTCACCTCCCTCACTTGTGTATACACACACACACACACACACACACACTAGGTAACCAGGGAACCAGATTCGTCTCCCCCCACCCCCGTGTCCCGAATCACACGAATTAGATATGATTCTCTAGGACATGTGTCTGATTCTCACGTTCAGTGTGTCCCAAAACGTGAGATTCTCGTGTCCAGCATGTCATGGAGTACACCCATCTATCATTGTTGAAGATTGCAGATACACAATTTGCCTCTTCATTCATCATGTTGAAGAGGTTGAGGGAGGTCAAGACCGCTCTTGGGGCCCTGATGAGTTCATAGTTTTGGTCTTTTTGGAGAAAAAGAGATCAAGCAGCCTCAAAAAGCGTCAAGGACACAGTGTTAGTGTTATGTAAAAAATTAATAGTTTTGTAATTATAGATTAATTGGGCAAAAGACAAGATCAGAAGACCATGCCTCCCTCACTTGTATGGACTTATGTAATTGTTTTATGTTCACCTCCCTCACTTGTGTGTGTGTGTGTCACACACACACACACTAGGTAACCAGGAAACTAGATTCGTCTCCCCCCCTCCTCTGTCTCGAATCCCACGAATTAGATATGATTCTCTAGGACATGTGTCTGATTCTCGTATTCAGTGTGTCCCGGAACGTGGGATTCTCTATCATTGTTGAAGATTGCAGATACACAATTTGCCTCTTCATTCATCATGTTGAAGAGGTTGAGGGAGGTCAAGACCGCTCTTGGGGCCATGATTATTTCAGAGTTTTGGTTTTTTTGGAGAAAAACAGATCAAGCAGCCTCAAAAAGAGTCAAGGACACAGTGTTAGTGTTATGTAAAAAATTAATAGTTTTGTAATTATAGATTAATTAGGCAAAAGACACGATCAGAAGACCATGCCCTTTCACAAAGAGGCACCTGAGGCAGTGTGTAACCCTGGGTCCCTTCTATGTAACAATCATCATTCAAATTATTAATAAAAAATATCTATTTCTGTCAATTACTGAGCATAGTTGCTCCATCTGGTATCAGAGCCAGTCGTTGCTACAGCGCAAACGTCTCTCCAAAAGCATCTTCCATGCTAAATTAACAAAATAGTAACACGAATTTTCAAACAATGCAGCTCTAGAATCAAAATTCAAATATGCAACTCTCGAATCAATACGCCTTCTTCACCCCATGAGTTGCTAAATATCAACAAAGAGAAAAACCTGAGCTCTACAAATTTGACGGTAACGAGAAATATAGTGTTGCATGGTTCAATAAAGCAGAGGATATTTCAAGATTTACGATATTGACAATGATGATGAAAAGATTAGGCATGCGTCCATGCAAATGGAATGCGAAGCATATAATTGTTATATGTAGTGGAAGAAAACGACACACGCTATCAGCTGGAAGAAATTCAAAAATGCATTCTTTAAGAAGTTTCAAGGTGTCAAAGAAGAAGAGTTCTTCACAGCACTTACCAAGTTGCAACAAAAATGAGATTTGGAAAAATACACTAGAGAATGGAAACTCTAGCTACACAACTAGCTGGGTTGTCAGAAACTCGTCTTACTTAATCACACATCACGGGACTTAAACCACATATCCAGGCTGAGCTTAAGCTTCATGGAAATACTTCTATAAAAGAAGCAAGACAGAAGGCAAAAGTTGCAGAAAAAAAGCTCGAAAGGATACAAAGGCCAACAGTTGAAAGAGTATATTCAAGACGAAGATTTTTCCAAACTGCTAACGCGAATAATACAAAATATATTCCACCACATCTACGTGAAGGAGAAAAAACTAATTTGGAAATGTAAAAAATGAAAGAAGGTAAGTGCAAACGTTGTGGCGAAAAATAGGATTCTAAACATAAATGTGCTTAGGGAAAAGAGACCAAGAACCCATATACATGTGAAGCAAACAATGATTCAGACAATGAAGAACCAGAAGTAGAAGAAGTTGAAGATTCTCCACAATTTACTCTAGAATCAGATAAAGAGAATATTCCGCTAGTGTCATTATTAGCCATGACAGGTAAATCTCAACCCCAAACATTAAAGTTAAAAGGACATATCAAAAAAAGTAATGTAATGGTTCTAATAGATATTGGTGGCACCCACAACTTTTTGGACTCAAATATGGTGAAAAGGCTCAACATTTTTTAATATCCCATGCCCAACATGAAAGTGATGGTCGCTAACGGAAAGAAAATTAAAACACTCAGGACTACAATCTAGAATCTTTATTCTACAATGTACCAGTAGGAGGAGTGGATGTGGTCCTAGGTATCCAATGGCTACAAACGCTAGGCACTTACTCTGCCAACTATCAAAAGCAATTTATGAAGTTTAAATGGGAGTGGCAGAAATACAATTTATTGGGTTCCAACACCCTCAGAATCCAATCCTATCGTCATACCAAATGATGAAGTTGATTCAGAAGGGAGCACCAACATATGTAGTTCAGTGTCATCATTTGGAGATGTTGGCTTCAAGATTGGTTAGCGAAGAAACACCTGAAGTTCAAGAACTACCACATGAAGTTCAAAAACTAATTCAAAAACACAAAAAGGTGTTCCAAGATCTTCTTATGAAAATGTCGCCTGAAAGAGAAACCGAACTTATCATCAAAGTCAAATCAAGGTCAAACCCTGTCTATATCAAGCCGTATAGATATCCACATCATCAAAAAACTGAAATTGAAACATTAGACCAAGATCTTTTGAAGTGTGGAATCATCTCAAAGAGTAGAAGCCGTTACGCAGCTCCGGTGGTTTTAGTCTGAAAGAAGGATGGATCCTTGACACTGTGTGTAGATTATCGAGGACTGAACAAGGTAACGATTAAGAATAAGTTTATGATTCCCTTTATAGATGAAATTGTAGCATTTCATGGAGCTCAATACTTTTCAAAATTGGAATTGAGATCGAGATACTAACAGATCATAATAAGGGTAGAGGACATAGCGAAGGCTGCTTTCGAACACATGAAGGTCATTATGAATTTAAGGTAATGCCCTTTGGATTAACTATTGCTCCAGCAACCTTCCAAGCCACCACCATGAATGAGGTATTTCAACCATATATAAAGAATTTTTTGTTAGTGTTATTTGACGATATTCTATTCTATAGTAAAACATGGAAAGAGCATCTACAACATCTGGAGCAAGTTCTCACTATATTAGAAGAACATCAGTGGTATGCAAAGATGTCCATGTGCACCTTTGGAAAAGACGAGGTATAATACCTCGGACACATAATATCCAAGGAAGGAGTAAAAGTAGATCCTAATAAGATCAAAGCGATAAAAGAATGGCCTAGACTAATTAACATCTGCAAATTAAGAGGATTCTTAGGGTTGGATGGGTACTCTCGAAGGTTTATTCGAAATTATGTTCATATATCTACACCCCTAACAAATTTGTTGAAAAAAAAACACTCCTTTCAATGGGATTATAAGGCAAAAAATTGTTTTAAAGACTTAAAGGAAATCATGTCCAAGGCACTACTATTAGCAACTCCAGATTTTTCAAAACCTTTTGTAATTGAATGTGACGCTTCAAGTTTTCGCATAGGAGCAGTATTGATGCAGAATGGTCATCCAATAGCATTTGATAGCAGGAAGCTCAACAAGCGAGAATGTCTCAAGCCTACATACAATAAGGAAATGCTCACCATTATGCATGCATTTCCTAAGTGGAGGCAACATCTCTTGGGAAGTGAGTTCTTAATACAAACAAACAATAATACTCTTCAACACCTCCTCCAGCAGAAAACACTCTCTCCAAAACAACATAAATGGATCGAAAAATTTGTTGCCTTCGACATGGAAATATTACATAAGAAGGGGAAAGACAACGTAGCAACTAATGCTTTGTCCAGAAAAGACAAAGAATCATCATTACTTGCAATTTAAGTCGTTGTCCCAAAATGGCTTAATGAAATTCAAAGTGAGTATGCAAAAGATCCAGAAACAAGTATTATAATCAATAACCCTCCTCAAAATTCAAAATTTGAATTAAAAACAATATTCTGTGGGATAAGGGGAGAATTTACCTAAGTCCACATTCAAAATTTAAAGCCAAAGTTCTCAAAGAGTTCCATAATTCACTATTAGCCAGACATTTAGGTTTCTTTAAAACCTACTATAATGCACGCCAATCATTTTCTTGAGAGGGAATGAATAATGACATTCAAAAATATGTAGCAGAATGTGATAAATGCCAGAGAAATAAAAATGGGAACATTATGACCCCCGGACTACTCCATCCTTCAAATATTCCAAATCATAAGTGGGAGGAAATATCAATGGACTTTATCGAAGGATTACATGTGTCTGATGGCAAGGACAAAATTATCGTAGTAGTCGACAGACTCACCAAGTATGCACAACACTTCATTGGAATGAGGAAATTGGACTCAGCAAAACAAATAGCCGAGATATTTTGCAAAAATGTCTACAAATCACATGGGTTTCGGGGGATCATTGTTAGCGATAGAGACACCAAAATCAAAGGTAATATATGGAAGGAATTTTTCAAACATATAGGAACCTACCTCAACATGATTTCAGCATACCATCCTCAAACAAATGGTCAAACTAAAGTTGTCAATAAATGTTTAGAAACCTGCCTACGTTGTTATGCAACAGATAAACAAAATAAGTGGGCTTAATGGTTACATCTCGCCGAATGGTGGTACAATTCCACTTACCACACTTCTGCGAAAATGACTCCATATCAAGCTCTGTATGGTTACGAACCTCCTAAATGGAAGGACCTTTCCATTATCAAGACAAAACTTCCAACAGTTAAAGATCAGTTAGAAGAAACCCAAAAGGTCATCCAAGCACTAAAGGAAAATCTAATATTCAAGAAATTGTATGAAGCAGCAGACTGACAAAAACAAAACTGAGAGAATTTGAAGTTGGAGAATGGGTATTTGTTAAACTTCAACCTTACAAGCATTTATCCTTAAAACAGAAGGGAAAAAACAAATTGGCATAAAAATCCTATGGACCATACCAGATTAACAAAAATATCAACCAAGTAGCATATAGCTTAAGCCTTCCTAATAAAAGTCGTGTCCACAACATTTTCTATGTACTTGCCTTAAAAGGCACTTAGCAAACACCAATCGGCACAAACAACACTTCCAACTTTAGATGATGAAGGGAGGATCATTTTAGAACCAGAAGGTATCATCTCCACCAGGAAAAAAAAAATTGTGATCATGAGTAATCAAAGAATACCTGATTATGTGGAAAGACCTACAAGAAGAAGAAGCTTCCTGGGAGATAGAAGAGTTTCGTCAACAACACCTGTTGTTACATGTGCTTTAAGGACAGCATATTTTTGAGAGGAGGTCAATGTTATGGAAAAATTTAAAATTTTGTAATTGTAGCTTAATTAGGCAAAAGGGCACAATCAAAAGATCATGCCCTTTCAGCAAGAGGTGTCTGAGGCACTATACAAGCCAAGGGCCCTTCTATATACCGATCATCATTCAAATTATTAGTAAAAATATATATATTTTTGTCAATTACTAAGCATAGTTTCTTTAGTTAGATGATGCTTGGTGGGAGAGGGTAGATCTCACTATTAAGATCATGGACCCTATCATTGCTTTGCTACGATTTGCAGATACAGAATAACCTACCCTAAGAGAGATTTATGAGGGATGGGATTCCATGATTGAGTCCGTGAGGACCATTATTTTATAGAGTGAGTGCCCTTAGTATGAGACATCGTCGAAGGCCTTCTTCACCACCTTACAGGATATTATTGTCAATAGATGGGACAAGAATTGCAAACCGTAGCATTGTTTGGTTCACTCATTGAACCCAAAATAGTACATCCATGAGTGGTTAAATGGTAGACCTTCCTGCAGATTCCCTCCTCACATGGATGGTGAAATTTCACAAGGGAGGAAGGATGCATTGAGGCGGATATTTCATAATAGAGCATCCATTGATGAGGTGGAGAATTCCTTTGTAGAGTTTTCCACTGGAACTGGGCAATTTGCAGGCTATGATGTGATTAGAAACAGGGGGCTAAGAATCCCTATTCTTGGTGGGAAACTCATGGGGCAACAAGCCCTCCTCTACAGCAGTTAGCCATGACACTCCTCTCTCAGGTGACTTCATCCTCTTGTTACGAGAGGAATTGGATCACATATGGGAATTTGTATAGAGTCAAGAAGAGCAGGCTTGAGCAGTTCACGGCAGAGACAATGGTGTATGTGCACACCAACCTTCGTCTTATTTACAGGTAGCGGAATAAGTGGTTGAAGAGAAAGACAAATATGTGTGATGTCTTTTCTAATGATATGGGTTTGGACAGCAGTGTTGAGTTGGCATTGGCCAACTTGGATCTTAATGACCCAGCACTAGAGCCTGTCACTTTTGATGATGGTGATACTCTTGAGGGGTCACCCTCCACACCAACAGATGCAGAGATTACATTGGATACAGAGGAGGAGGATGCAACAGAGGAGAGCAGTGGTGACCATGACAATGATGTTGATTTTGATGATAATAATGATTGATGACTCATGAGCTACCTACTACCTTGTAGTTGTTTTGTATTTTCTATTTCTATTTGCCATTGATGACTTAATGAGCAAACTGCAACTTCTTGTCTTTCTCCTATTGGATCATTGATGAATTTGTCACAATTGTCTTTGTACACATAATGTTACATTGTACAACTTACCAATTTTAAATTTACAATGTAGACTATAGATCTATGTCTGAATTTGTATCATGAATGAAAATTTTTGTAAGAAATATCTATTTAGTATTAATTTTTAATATATTTATATATATTTTTAATAAAATAATATATAATTTGTCCTACATGATCTGTTTCAGCGGGTCTATGTGCATGTGTTGAACACTCAAATTTTCACATTTTGCATGTCTCGTGTCAGGTGAATTATATTATATATATATATATATATATATATAGAGAGAGAGAGAGAGGGGGGGGGGGGGGGGGGGGTCTTGTCTTCAATATCATCATTGTATTGCTATAGAGAATAGTATATTCTTTGTATTGTCGTCAGGAAATCATGTACAAAAGTCTTATACAAAGCAAGACTCTAGGATTCTTGGGAAAACCCCAAGAGCATGACATTAGGGTTCATGAGAAGCCTATAATAACACAAGGAGAGAGAAAGAGATGCCTTGGATGTTCTTGAAGTGATTGCTCTTATGTGACCCCAAGGTTTCCTCTTGAGATGTCAGGGTTTGTGCACCGTGTGTAAAGAAAAACATGGCAATGGGGATGATGATGGTTATTACGATGCTTCTTGTTGCCCTAGGGTTTCTACCCTAGTAAAAGACATGGTGAATGGAGCTAACACCTTGCATGATTTTAGAGCCTTGTTCTTGTAGGATTTGAAGCTAGGGTAAGATCATGGAGAGAGTGGCTTGATCAGTGTGGTTTGATGCCTTACCTGAAAGAAAGAAGAATTGATCATGTGAGGTGTACATGCTTTTGTTGATGCAAAAGTTGAAAACCTAGGGTTTGAGAACTCAAACACTAGGATGGACATGTAGAATTGGAGGATATTGCTAGAGATGTCTCGCTATCCACATGTGATGCAACATGGCTAGGGTTTGTAAACCCTAAGGAAGACAATAGTTTTAGTGTGGAGAGCTTGTGTGACAACAACGGTTGTTGATGCATTTAACATCAAGCAGAATGTTTGCGCTAGAGTTTCAAGAGCAGAGTAATTCTTTGGATAGCAGTATGGTGGCCTAAGGACTAAGGTCCAATCATAGCTTAGAGGGAGCCTCGAATTTCTGGGCATGGAAGGAACAGATATTAGTGGTGTTGTGAAGCAACAACTAGTGCCGCATATAGATCCCCAATAGTTGGCCCAGCATAACAAGAACGAAACCAAGGCAAGGAGGATCATTCTTGAGGGCATCAAAGACCATATTATCCCTCATCTCCCTGAAAACAAGACAGCATATAAGAAGTTTAAAGCCATCTCAGATTTGTATCAGGGTCCCAGTGATGTCAGGAAGCTTGCTCTCAAAGAGAAGCTAAGAAGTATATGGATGAGGAAAGGAGAGCCCATAATCACATATCTTTCAAAATTCACTCAGGTTCGAGATGAGCTAGGTGGTGTGGGTAAAACAGTAGCTAAAAAGACCTTGTGAGTCTTGCACCTAAAACTCTAGGAGTCTTGGTATAGTTTCCAAGATGCAATAAGTGGCAGAGAGAATATTCCTAATTGGGAAAGGTTATGGAGTGATTATATTCAAGAAGAAATCTGGAGAGGAACATGAGCTGGTAGAGAAGCTCCAATAGAGGACAAGGAACGTTGGAAAAGGTAGCAGAGCCAAGGGCAAGGAAGGCCTAGGAGAGGCCGACACTAATCAGAAGGGCGAGAAGAAAAAGAAGGATTTGAGCAAGATCATGTGCTTCCATTGCCACAAGTTCGAACACTATGCCATTAAGTGTTCAAATCAGAAGGAGTCCAATAAGGATCATGTAGTCGTACCAGCAAAGGTAGATGTGTTTTCTGCCTAGTTCGAGAAATATTTCTCTTTTATAGCTTGCATGGCAAGCTCAGACAGTATTGTATGGTATATTGATTCAAGATCATCCTTCCACATGATAGGGAACAAGAAGTATTTTAGCCACCTAAAGGAGAAGGACATGCATTTTTAGAATTATGGCATGTACACGACTTCAGGAATTGGCATTGTCAATTTTCATAGGGAGTCAGGTAATCCTCTCCATCTCAGAGATGTCCTCTATGTTCCAGACCTAAAGCAAAATCTTGCTTCAGTAGCTACCCTTGAGGGCAAGGGTTATGATTTCATCTTCAATAGAGGTAAAGCCTACCTGCAACACTTAGCTTATGGATATAAGCAGCAGATGATAGGTGTGAGGATGAAGAATCTCTACAAGTTCCAGGTAGAGACGGGCACAACCTTGAGCAACATCGTAGGAAATACATGAAGTAGAGAAGTGAAGGTTGAGAAAGCAGAGCTCTGAGAAAGTCCTTAGAGCAAGAGCAAGTTAGAGTACCAAAGAAAAGCTACTCAAGATGAGGCTTCAGCCAGTATCTCAATTTGAGCCTCAGCTAGCTGGCAGTTGGGCAATGGGCCGACAAGTAGGATGATGAGGAGCAGAGCACAAGGCGAGTGGAGGCAGCCACTCAGTCAGTGACTCCCAGTATATGGAAAGTTCGATCCAAGTGGGCGGAAGAGTTGTTTGGGGAGAATCATAAGACAATTGGAACTCCCAGTACCACCTTCAGCCAGAGTAAGCAACCACAGAGATGCAGGGGGTACATGGCACTTATGATCGACCTAAAAGACTCGCAGAATAGGAGTAGGAGTATTGATGGAAGCAACATGTCTTCAAATTAGATTATGCAACAACAAACAGGTAAGTCTTCTAGTTCAAAGGGAGCAACTGCAATAAGTGATAAGGTCATCGTGTTTAAGACAGATCCAGGAGGAAGAGCTTCTTCCAAAAGTACCTTCCTAGCTACGAAGGAGTGTTGAAAATGTAGCGAGCAAGGTCTTTTGGCTTATGCATTAGCCAGTGAAGATCTCGAGTTGTCCAATTTACTGGAACAATTATCAAGTTAGCATGCGTAGAGTTGGAGTTTCAGTTAAGTGGATTCTTCATCAGTTTGACCATAGAATGAGGTGGCAGTTAGCAATTCAATTACAATAAGTTAGTCTTCAGTCTTGATGGAAGGAAAAGCGAGTTGGATATCCAGTGTTAACACTCTGAGTAAACTCGCTATCAGAGCTTGAGTTCTAAATTAAGTTGGGCCTCCTTGCATGGATCGAAGTTTGCCTATAAAAGAAGGACGAAGGCACAAGGTTGTGAGACAGAGCAGCTCACGAGTTTGTACGAGTTAGTGCACTATAATTTAGGAGTTGAAGTGCGCTAAGAAATAGAGCCTGGAGTGCGTTGGGAAATAGGAGATCAGCGCAAGGAATAAGGAGTTCAAGTGCACTATCAAAATTTCTGAATGTTACTTATGCAAAAATATGTTGTTAGATCTGGTTATACTTCTCCTACTTAAGAAAGTTATTAATGTTGAAATCTTCAGATTAACATCAAAGTAAACACATAACAGACTTTCACCGATTCAAATCTAAAACAGAAAAGTACATGCACACAGAGACACAGTGACACAAGATTTTCTGGACAATAGTCCCTAGAAAAACCCAATGCGGGAAAACTGGCCTTCTCGCTACTAAAGGGTTTGTATTATTAAGTAGTTTTCGGAATACAGCAAATCTGGACACCACACTGATTAATCCGACAGAGAAAAATATAGATCTGCAACTAACCTAATGTTCTGAAGCCAAAACATTGACTAATCCACACCCTCAAACGGGATTTACAAGACTCACCCAGATCTTGGCCCTAGAAACGCCAGCGCTGCCCCTGAAGCCCCTGCGTCAACCTTTGCAGCCTCTGGGCTGGCCTGGGAGGGTTGTGTGACCCAGAATGGGTGACGCAGACCCTACGCTACCCTTGAGGGTCTCTGTGTAACCCAGATGGGTAACTAGTTGACTAGCGTTGCTCCAAAAGGGACTGCGTAGCACCTCGTAGCTAAAGTTGCCCCTGCACTGCAGCTGATGGCCTCTCTGCACTGCCTCTTGAAGCTGCTCTCTGCCTCTTACTGATTCTAGGCATTGGGATCAGATCATCCCCTTTGCCTAAACTACCCCTCTACATCTGAAACACTTCTAGAAATTCTTAGCAAACCACGCCCTAAAATTCCAGCTTGGCTTCAGTGCTCTTGTTAAATTCTGAAGATGTTCTATGCTAGATGCAAATATACTTTAAACTTCTAGGGCTTAATGAAAGTAAGATGCAGATAGAACATACCAATAGATCGATGGAAGACAAGCCAAAACAGAGATAAAGAATGGTGGCGTTACAGCGATCAGCAGGATGCTTCAACCAGTAAAGACTTCATAATGTCAGCTTCCCACATGTGTCACACAACCCCAAGACATTTCATCAAGAAAACACTCCACCAAGGTGCTACACCAAGAAACCCACATGTTGCTCAAGCACCATCCAAGAAAGAAGAGAATGCATCCACAAAAATGTGTGTGTGTAATGAACTCCAAGTCTCTCCAATATATAGGCATCTGTGGGGGTGTGTGACACATCTCTTATGCATGTGGGATAAATCAAGCCGACCTAGCACATGTGGAATAAATTCAAAATACATGTTCTGCTCATCCGATCAAGATGATCTTTAGATCGATCTTGCACCTCTCCGAAAGAGGAATCCAATAAAAATATTGGCATCGTCATATGAGCTTCACAACGTGGAGTTTGGACCTAGTTGCCCAAAATTAACACTCCCTCTCAACTAGGGAGAACTTCATCCACCAGTGCCATCCAACCATCGTGCGTCATCCCGTCATAACTTGCTTCGCTGGCTTCTTTATTTCAAAACAAAAGGTGAGTCACAAAGACATCACTCACAGCTAACCCAAAGTTAGCTCAGAGGTCTGAAACCTCTATAGGACTCGAAGGAGTCACATACCAACCCGAAGTTGGTTTAACCAATGTTTTAAAAAACGGAATCGGTCAGCTACTAGGCCGAGGTAATGACTCGGTAATGACTCCGAATCGGTAATGACTCGGTCGACTCGGTTTTTGTAAAAAATACATTAAATATTAATTTTTTTGTACAAAAACATAAATTTAAATATTTTTATTCATGTTTCCAAACACAAAGCATTACAATATAGATAAGTCACAAAAGACAACATATGATCAAAGTAGGCTCATGAATATATCCATTATATCAAAATTGCACCTAGTGCACTGTCCAATACAGGATGATGATATAGAGATCAAAGCAAAAAACATAACCAATGTCACAGGTGACTCCTTTCGACAAGACATCAACCCTCTAGAAGGCCTGTGGTAATTCAAAGCATATAAAGAACCGTGGATTAAACCTACAGTGTTAAGTTTTGTGACCTGATTGAAGAGGGTTTCATTGTGTTTTTCTTCAAATAAGAAAGCATTTGCAATTGAGCCACAATAGCCTTCAGACCGAGTTATTAAGTTCCCTATCTACGTTGAGAATTTAACGTGGATCAATTCACGGCATCTTTGTACATTACTTTGAAGGCTTGATTCTAAGTATAAACAAGGTATTTTTGCCCCTCGTTTGAAGCAATTATGGAGGACTTCTTTGCTCAAGTAGAATTGAAGGGTATTTTTCTTATGTTTCTCTTGACAGTGCATCCTTGTTATGAATTTGTTATTCTCATTGTTCCGAAGAAAGTTAAATCCCCTAATCTAAAGAAAAATTCGGCATTTGACATTGTGGTCACTTGACTATGAGGACTTAAAAGGTGACTTCATTTACAACTAGAAGAGTGGTATCCTATCAATGATCGTGAGGAGGACTTGTCCTAGAATTAGAGGCACATCATTATAAAGGACAGTTCTAAGGCCCTCCATAATTTAAGGAAGCCAAGATCTTGTATACATACGTGTGCAAGGTATGAATTGTAGCCTTAAAAAGACAATTAGCGGGCATCCTTTGTGATCTAAATCAGTAAAATCAAGGAACCCTATTTTGTGTATAGAAGAAAGAGGTTGAGACATTATCACTGTTACAATCTCTCTCACACACACACACACAAGTATTATAAGCTAGTTCCATCGAAGCCGACTTGTAAATCAATAATTAATATATATTCATGTCTTTGAAGCATATTCATAAAAGGTGCCTTGAAGTCAATGAAAATACAAAATGCAGTTATGAGAAGGGATGGTCTCTTTAGACATCAATTTGAAAATGATTTTTGAAGAATAGTAAAAGCCCTCCATGATGTCATATTGTTGACTAAGTTGCTCATTATCTAGCAGCTGATGTGATTTTAAGAAGGTTTAGTGGCAACCCTTCATGTGATTCTATTTTTGTCTAGCAGTTGAAGCAAAGGAAGTTCATCTAAGAAAAGTATGTAGCTCCTCTATGTTGGCACCTTTGGATAAAGATGATAGTGCCCTTGAAAGTCTGACAAATAGAAGAAGTGCAAGGCACTTTGAAGCAAATCCCTATAGCAACTTGTATGAACGTAAATCTCTCATAGTATGTGTAATGCATTTATTTATTTTTATTTGTTTTAAGGCTCTTTTGATGGAGGGTTTAATTTGAATAAGAACCCTAGATGGCTCATGGAAAACCCTAGCTCACATATGAAACCCTAATTTTTAGGGTTTGTGGATTCTAGGGTATTTAGATGAGGATGATGTTTTGAATTCCATCCTCCATTAGTGTATTAAAACCCTATATTGTATCTCATGCTTTTATGATCACATATTGTTCTTGGTCATTGTCACTAACATCATGTCATCAAGGTACATAGAGGGATTGGTGCTTTTGATTAAATACGAGTTCCATACCCTAATACATGACAAAATTCGATGGAAACATTGCAATAACCCAATCCTGAAATCCTGAAAAACTGATAAGTCTGCTGGATTTTGAATGAGATCTAAAATTCTACTTTCTCCATATGAAATCCAATGAGGTTGGAACCACTCTCAAACATCTTGAGTCATTTCATGGTAATGTTAAAAATTTAAATAAAAGGATGAAAATGAAGATTAAGGAGAATGTCACTTTTACTTTAAGAATTTAACATTACCATGAAGCTGCTCCCAAAACCAACTCCACAACTCTTCAGAAAACCTCAAACAAACCTAACAGCAGAATAAAATCCGGTTTCAAGTCCACAAAATCCGATTTTTTGGGCCCACCGGCCGGCAGATTTGGCTCGGCCGAGTTAACTCGGGCCAGGCCTGGTCGGCCGGTTTGTTACCGAGCCGGCCGAGTCGGTACAAAAACCGGTCGGCTCGGTAACAAACCAGCCAACCTAGCTGTTTTTGTACCTGGTCGGACCGGCCAGCCTAATGGCTCGGTCGACCAGGCCTGGTCGGAGTCGAAACGACCGATTTTTAAAACAGAGGGTTTAACTGACCCAAAGTTAGTTGGAGGTTTGAAACCTTACTTGGACTCAAGAGAGTCATATACTAACCCGAAGTTAGTTTAACTAAACCGAAGTCAATTGGAGGTCTGAAACCTCACGAGACTTGATCCCAGATCAAGTGGTTGGACACGTGCCATCCTAGACAGAGAGTACGAAAATCTCTGAAGCGTCCATTGGTCTTTCTATGGTCTCTATTCACATTTCCCACCTCATTGGCCAAATGGGAGGTACTTCCCATGAGTATGAAACTCCATGGGTAGGATGCATACGAGGCACAGATCAAAGAGAGGTAAACCAACCCAATATCATCACGGTGGGGCGGAAGCACACCAACAAAGTTTGGTAAGCCTAGCCCTGTGGTTGCTCATAGCTCCAAGAAGCTATCCCCAAAGCCCCCCTAGAGCTCCCACAACTCATCGTCCAACAGGACCCTCCAAATAGGGTCATTCCACGATTCCAATATTCTCGCGAAAGGTTAGGAACATGACCTTCCCTAAGGGCTCTGTGAGAATATCCGCGACCTTCTCATCAATTCCTATGTGATCGAGCCTTACGATGCCTCGCTGTACCATATCACGGATAAAATGGTACCAAACATCAACATGCTTGGATCGATCATGGAACACGAGATTCTCTGACAAACGAATCTCTCTTTGGTTATCACAAAGGATAACGGTGGCATCTAGCACATGCTGGAACAGCGCACTGAAGAGTTGTCGCAACCAAATGGCATCACAACAGGACATACACGTTGCAATGTATTCGGCCTCAGCAGTGCTCAAAGCTACCGACTTCTGCTTCCTACTCGAAGCAGACCCAAGTGTTAAGCAACATCTAGATGTGCTCTTGCAATCCACCACACTGCCAGGCCAATCGGCATCAGTACATCCACGGAGTCTCAAACTCCCGCCAGTGTATCTCAGCCCATGGTCTATCGTGCCCCAAAGATATCTCAAGAGATTCTTGACACCAACCCAGTGGAAGTTATGAGGATCAACCATGTGTTGATTCAAAGTGTTCACTGCACAACATACGTCCAGACGGATGTTCCTTAAGAAAATCAGGGCCCCTACGAGTTGACGATACTCAGTAAGATTTGCTAACATAGGCCCAGCAGCGCTGCCACTCAACTTCTTAAAGTTGAGCTCCATCGATGTCGACAGGGACTTATAGTGAACCATTCCAAATCTTTCGAGCAGCTTCACAGTATATTTATCTTGAGAAAGGAAAATCTCGCCAGGTCTCTGCCAGACCTCCAAGTCTAGGAAGTAAATGCATCAGTCCTAGGTCCTTTATCTCGAACTCGAAAGCAATCTCCCTCTTACACTGATGAATGAGAGGGTCAACAACTGTCAGGAAGAGGTCATCCACATATAGCACCAAAATGAGAAGATTTTCTCTATCAACCTTGAAGCAAAGGTTCAGATCAGCATTCCTACGAGTGAAGCCCAGCTTCATCAAGTAGCTCTGGGGACTTGCTACAACCCATAGAGGTCTTTCTTCAACCTGCAAACATGGGTGTCTCTATCCTGGACTTCGAACCCCAGAGGTTTCTCCTTATGCATCTCTTCCTATATCAAACCATGCAGAAAAACGGTCTTCACATTCATCAGATGTAGACTCCATCCTTGCGCAACAGCAAGGGCAATAGTAGATCAGATGGTGATATATCAGACAGCAGGTGCAAGTAAATTATCATAGTCTACGCCTTCCTTTTGAGAGAAGCCTTGGGCAACATATCTTGCCTTGTACTTTTCAGCACTCCCATCAGATCCATGCTTGATCTTATAGAGCCATTTCGAGGTGACAACAGCTTTGTCCTTTGGTCTCGGGTCCGCATCCGAGACATCATTCTTCATAATAGCATCCTTCCATATTTGATGCTTTACGAATGATCCAGGCTTAGATTGTACAATGGCTGCTAGATACCCTTGGTATCTATTCGGCTTTTTGCTTTATGCGGAATGTCCCCCTTTGGGGCCATATATTTCTCGTCATTCTTAATAGAATCTCAAAGCCATGAGGGTCTTTTCTTTGTTCTTTCAGCAACGCCATTTGCTCAGGAGCATATACAGTTGAGGTCTCCCTCTTAATGCCAGCTCCTCTGAAAAAGTCATCTATGAGAACATCCTCCCAAGGATTTCATAGGCAGCTTGTCAGATAAGTCAGAGTGCATCAAATGTCTTTGTGATAATTGAGAAATGAAGAAAATCCCCTTGTATGCTTTCCTTCAGCATGAGCCTGACATACGCCTTCATGATTATTTGAGAATTGGGCATCCCAGACACGAGCCTCGAAAAGGGATTTGTAATGCCCACTGTGTCAAGGCTTATTTTATGGAATTATAGCCATTCAAGTATCATAGTCATATACTGTCATACTTCTGTCATACATCTTGACAGGTATCATACACTGTCATATCACTAATTACAGTGTTGCCATGATATTATCATACACATTGCTATCATATTCATCATTGCCATACTGCCATACAGTACTACCTAGTCATATATATTTTTCCATATGCCACTGAAGATACCACAGATCAAAATCATATAGATTCTCCCATATGTTATAAAGTGAGGTCACAAATATTTTGATATCATAGGTATGTTGTCATGTGTGAGACTCATCGACCAACCATTATCCTTCAGTTTCCTTAGGCAGCATATTTTAACATAGTTTTCATGTAAGAACAATTTTACATACCTCTTCTTTGACTATCAATGCATCTGCCTTCTTACAGTAGATATCCATATCAATGTACTTAAGTCTCAAATATCTGCCTTCTCATAATAATTATGCTGCTTCAACGTTACCAATCACAAGATTCAGATAAGGATTTTAACACAGTGATTTTTCCTCCACAAGGTCACTTAAATCACTTAGTCCTATTCAACAAACAATTTCTGGTTGGGTTGGTCTTCTATTATTGTTTTCATCTTGCTCACCTTTCATATTTCCAGATGCATCAATTTGTCCAAGATCCCCAATTCCATGAGCACTTCCACTTTCCACTTCCAAGCTGCGAAGGCTTTCACCTAATACTATACCATTACCACTACTGCCAATATTATCATACTGTCCATATACCATTGTCAATATTACATCACTGTCAGTACTGCATACTTACTATAATCATCACTATTAATGTTTATATGATCCATAAGGAAATGCCACGGATTTCAAACTTAATTAATATAAGTCTCTAATGCACCCATTTGATATCCGTAATGTTACATCAAGGTAGATCATAAAATTATCAACAAGCCCTCAGATTGATCTATCAAACCTTCAAGCCTTCATCTAATTTGTCAACATATGCTTCAGGATTTCAAGTTCCGTGATCAAACTGATTTAGTCCACAACAAAATAATTTCACATTGTCTGCCATGCCTTAACTAAGGTCGATTTCGCTCAAGGTATACACATAAATATGCTCTAAATCTTGCTGAGCAGCTTCCTCTCTGCTAAAACTCGGCCCTGGTTAAAACTTATACTCAGCCAAAAAAAACTCCACGCCCAGTCAACCATACGAAGCATGCTGGACACAAACACAGAGAACAGAGATTTTGTATATGTGTGGCCTGGGTTTTTAAGAGGGGAAATCGGCCCTCTACCTTCAAAACCACCGAGCGATGCATGCACAAGAGGCTGCACCTTGCCTCACAGTGTCATTCTAAAATAAAGGCATCCTATCTGCTACATCATAGTCAACAATAGCAGTGACTAAAACCTATGTTGCCGCAAGGAATTCAGGAATCCATATCACAGAATTTCGAAACTCTGTTACGGCCAAATCCCTACTTCCTGCCAAAATAAAAAACACAACAGTACAATCCGAACACAAAGTGACGAGGACGGCTGAATCAATCCAAGGTACCGACTCAGACCGATGTGCCATCACAGACATTTAAAAAATGTCTCGCTTCAGTTGACATGGAAATCGATAATTTTAAGCCAACGCATCCGATTTCGTGAACTACCTCACGCCGACCGAAATCTCTCAACTCCCGTCGATACATATTACAGCTGGCACTAACTGTCCGTCACAAATTTTGACTGTGCCAAAAACCATCCACGGTGCCAATACACGGTGCAGATTCACGATGTAGACGGCGATTATGATTTTCTTCGTTCTACGACCTAACTGTCGTATCCTTCAAAACATCCCTTCAACACTGTAGCTTTCTTTTCGAATCCGAATTAATTGAATAAATCTTCTGAGATCACAAGGCGCTGTGCGGTTTCACTGCAAATCTCCTGAGAGTTTCCAAATCCAAAACCCACAAGCATTCTCTTTTTCACATCCTTCAGCACTGCAATTAAAACGCAGAAGTAACCAGAAGATTATTTAAAAAGAAATGTAGAATCCATTTCCTGTTCTGCCATGCCAAAAATCTGATCTTTGATGAGTCCAAAAGGAGTTGATGCCATTTTTATATTCTTAAGCACAGACGAAGGGCCTTCAAATCAACGAGATGTGCCGCTCAATTACAAGCTACAGCACCTCAAAGCCACTTAAATATACCACGATTTACTGGCATTTACCCATACATGCCCTGTAAATCTGATGTCTTTCGATTGATAGGATTTCAAGCCTAGGTGATTTTGTGACAATGTTGAATCACCTACGCGCATTATGCATCTATCACGCTGAAACCCACGAAGTCACCTACAGCTCTTAGAAGTGTAAACGCTGCCCTAGATTCTCAACAAGATGGGCTTTGTCTTCTCCTAAAACTAATACCATGTTAAATTCTGAAGATGTTCTATACTAGATGCAAATATACTTTAAACTTAATCTGATCTTTGATGAGTCCAAAAGGAGTTGATGCCATTTTTATATTCTTAAGCACAGACGAAGGGCCTTCAAATCAACGAGATGTGCCGCTCAATTACAAGCTACAGCACCTCAAAGCCACTTAAATATGCCACGATTCACTGGCATTTACCCATACATGCCCTGTAAATCTGATGTCTTTCGATTGATAGGATTTCAAGCCTAGGTGATTTTGTGACAATGTTGAATCACCTACGCGCATTATGCATCTATCACGCTGAAACCCACGAAGTCACCTACAGCTCTTAGAAGTGTAGACGCTGCCCTAGATTCTCAACAAGATGGGCTTTGTCTTCTCCTAAAACTAATACCATGTTAAATTCTGAAGATGTTCTATACTAGATGCAAATATACTTTAAACTTCTAGGGCTTAATGAATGTAAGATGCAGATAGAACATACCAATAGATCGATGGAAGACAAGCCAAAACAGAGATAAAGAATGGTGGCGTTACGGCGATCAGCAGGATGCTTCAACCAGCAAAGACTTCATGATGTCAGCTTCACTCATGTGTCACAACCCCAAGGCGTCTCATCAAGAACGCTACACCAAGGTGCTGCACCAAAAAACCCTAAACGCAGAATGAAGAACGCTACTCTAGCACCATCCAAGAAAGAAGAGAATGCCTCCACAAAAGTGTGTGTATATAAGCATCTATGGGGGTGTGTGACACATCTCTTATGCATGTGGGATAAATCAGGCTGACCTTGCACATGTGGAATAAATTCAAAATACATCTTTTGTTCATCAGATCAAGATGATCTTTAGATCGATCTTGCACCTCTCCGAAAGATGAATCCAATAAAAATATTGGCATTGTCATATGAGCATCACAACGTGGAGTTTGGACCTAGTTGCCCAAAATTAACAGCTCTGCCGCTATGTGTCTCCTCCAAATGACCCCAAGCCTTTCCTTTGTACTTTTCTCATTGGGAAATCGACGACCATGATCAAATCTAGAATCAATGGCTAAGATTAAAAGAAAGTTTGATCCGTGTGACTTAAGATTATTTCATCACATGTTTTAATTAATTACCTTTAATAATTTAATTTTCCTAAGTTAGACTTAGGGTCCATAATTAAAATTATTAATTAATTAATTATCTCCGAAACTGGATGAAATTTCCCAAATCCCTTTTTGGGTATTGGAGATCTCATGTACTCTAGTCCCTCCACAAATTTTGGGAGCTAGAGCACATCCAATGCTACCCCATCACTCAAGAAAACTCAACATGCACAAGGACGGAGGAGCAGAATTGAAGCAAGACAACAGGGTTTGGACAGCAAGTCAAGGAGGTAGCAAAGGAAGAACTGTGTGCAGGAACCGAGATCAAGTAGTGATCAAGGCAGGGCAATATCAATTGTATTAGCTGAGATTTGTGTGAGAAGCAGAAAGCTTTCTCAATAGAGACAGATTGCTATGTAATCGATTCAATTGCTCCAAGCACAATCAATAAAACAGCCACATCAAGCAAGTAGTTTTTCCCTGTTGGGTTCCTGAGAAAAATGTGGCAATTTGTGCATGTGTCTTTATCTCTGTGTTTTTATTCCACTGCATATGAATTTTTAAGAGACTCTGTATCTTGGTGAAAGTAAACTAGTTTCAGTTTTCAGTTATTCGTAGTTGCAGAATTCTGTGGAAAATTAACAGCAAATTAAGGCTTCTGCACATATTCGAAGACAATCAACACACTAGAAACTCACTCCCAGGCTGTTCAAAAACAATCGAGAGCTAGGGTAAATTTGATGATAGTTTTAAATGGTTGAAACCAAATTCTGGTGATAATTATGACAATGAAAATAAATAATTATGAATGAAAGGAAGTGCACTTTAAGTGAAGAAAATTCAAAGTAAATGCACAAAAACCACACTACACTTACTACCCAAGGAATTGTCTGCATCATGGTGAGTGATAGGGTACAGGCTGCCATTGAATTCCTTGCCTGCAGTGGAGGTGGTGGTCAAAGTCTCGTGATGACAAATTAAGAGGCTTTCTGCTACTACTATTGTCTCCAATAATGAACTGTCTAACCCCAAGACTGTCACGCCCATCTGCATATATAGGAAATCATCCTCTCATACCCTAATCCTCTTAAGTTTTAACTGCATAAGGGCATGGAAATAAAGCACACAGTTGAAAAGCCCCTGCATGTAGGTCACTCAAGAGGTCAAACTGGTGGTTCAAATGAGGAAAGAAAACAAGCCAAAACTGACAGAAGCCTGCATGACTGCCTTCTGCATCAAGCTGCTGTTTGATGATGTTTTAGTTGAAACAAAAACTGCTAAATTCCCTCCATCCTATTGCTGGTTTTGAACCTAGTTAAACATAAAGTCAAATTGCTGCTTCGAACAGAAATGTTTCTCGATTAATTTGGTTGCCATTGACCTGCTGTTTGAATGACCACTTTCCCATACAAACTCACATTTTCTGGCTTTTTTGAAACTTTGTTAGCAACTTTTTCCTTTTTTGTGTTCTATATTTTAGTAAAAACAAGTTGTCCTAATACTACTGCCAAAACACCCTTTCTACATCCATCTTATATGTATTACCTCCTTCCTCAATCTCTTACTGCTTCATGATCATGCCAAAACTGAGTAAGAAATGACCTGGGCACTCTTGTTGCCGCACCATCTGCTGAATACATAAAAACCTACTCCGTAGCCCTTGGAAGCCATCATTCACGGTTTACTGAAATTTATGACTTGGACAGCATACCAATCTAATTTTCTTGAGCAGTTTATAAACAGCAATATGTCTAATTCTGCTGCAAATTTACCCACTGTGCCAAATTCCTGTGGACTATGAAATACCGTAAGCCTGGACATTTAGTAGATATGAAAAGACAGTTGAATCATTGCATAAGAATGAGGTCAGTTCACCTTCAATGGAGAAAACCTAACAGCTGTTCTGAAAGCAGCCATCCAGAATCGACCTCGTAGTATTATCCTCCTCAGATTGTCTCTATTCTCAAGGTAGCTTTTATGCCCTTGACTTCAGGGTATGATTAATGATACTGGTTTTAACTCCAGAGTTATGTAAGAGAAATCAAGTGCAATACATCCCCGATATGGCAGTTGTGGTTGTCAATGCCATTTTCCCTTTTTAAAAGATTGAAAGAAAACACCCATTATGAACAGGAAGGCAGTTCATGGCCATTAAAGAAGCTCCACTACCCTTAACCTTGAGATTGGGCAGGATATTGTGGCAGTATTGCATCTGCAGCATCAATATCTCCCAGTGCTGATTTTGACTAGCATGCTGACACTCTTCCTGTACCTAATGTGCTCATCTCTCTTGGATTATGCAATTGTATGCAGATTTGAGAATGGTGATTTTCCTTTGAAATACAGACTAACACAACCAACAGCCCAATGAATTGATATTTTAAGATATGGCTTCAAAACCAATAACCTTTTGTGCCAACTTCTGCCATGGGGAATCCAGCCATGATTCGAGACTAACTCGCTGTAGCCCACTTTAGGCTTTTTACTGCATGGATTAAGTATAAATTTTGCCTTCGGAATTGGTAATATTGGTCAGAGTACCAGCATATGAATCTGGTCTTCTTGTGTTTTAGAAATTGTCATATGGATCTCCTTCTCCAAATAGACCATCTACTGTGCCTTATGCTGTTCCTGTTTAGAAAGTGCATGCCTCTTCCCTGCAAACCAAAACCAAATGACGTGCTAGGGAAGTCAATCCAACCTCTTTTGCTCAACAAATTAGCATGTGTGATTTTGCTTTGGGTTTCCTGCTTTCTTTCAACAACAGCAGTGTTATCTACCCCTTTTAGGTTTTCTTTGCATGCAAATAGACATACAAAGTCAATCAAAGCATTTGGGTCTTCAAACTAAATCACAAGGCTGCCAGACGCTTCCAAGGAATCGAATCACCTTCTTTATTTCCAAGAATGAGAAAACAGCAAGTGTGAATAACAAAGAAAACTTGGATTTTATTATGCTTGACCAGATAACAAATAGACTTGATCCTCCTCTTGGAACCTCATGAAAATTAAAACCCCCAAATAGTTGCCACGTGTCACACTGACAGAAGACAATCCACCTAGTCAACCTTGCTCTTGACTCATCAATCTCCACACACTGAAACCTTGAACCACCCCACCACTGCATGCTCAAAACCATGACATTTGACCTGTCCCTGCCATACATAGAAGCTACTAATTATAGAGTCTAGACATGTCCAAAAAGCATACTTTCTCTGAAAAAACAAGCTGCAGAACACACAAAAACAAAAGAAGGGAAACGTTGTTCATGACAAGATGGAGCATTAGCCTATCCTTGCCAGAAAGTCAGACAAGTAAAAGTGATCATCTTGAATGCAAGTGAAAGTAGTCCCACCAAACTCACTTTTCTAAAAGGATGAAGAAAATGTAATCATCTTTGACATGTAGGTCCCAGATCTCCAGCTATCAGAAAAAAGAAAACTATTGAACATAATAGTTTTCTAGAATCTGATGAAATTGGGACTGAAAGGAACCCTGAACAATGCCGCCAATTGTTCAGATGTATCTGAAATGAGACATATTTGATGGAATCTCATTGGATCTTAACCCTTCAGTTGTGCATGTATGGGGATATTTCTACCCAAAAAATGGTACAAGGAGATGAGAAAGACCAGAGGAGCAATATTTTCAACATGAGAACTGGGGACTCTGAAATGCAGATTTCAACGAAATTGAACCTAGGATAAGCAATGGGACATTGTTGTATAAGCAATGTGGGCACATTGATCATGATAGCATTGAGCAACTATCCAAAACTCAAAAAACTAAATATAGTAGTAACAAATACATACTCAATGCAAACAAGGTCAAAAGCAAAGAAGGTATAGTACCTTGATCAAATGCCAAACAAAGTCAAGGCAAAGGATGTTGAAAATAGTAGCGAAGAAGGGTTCCTTGATTTGTGCCTTAATCAAAGGGGCCTCAATGAGTTCTTCCTTAGCACGCTCAAGTTCCTATTAGGACGAGCGATGAAGCATTTAACTAATGTGCAAAAGTGGAAGAACGAGTTTAGTGTCTTCTAGTGCGAGTTCATTTGGGAAAAGGACAAGTGACTGAATCCCAAGTTCTAGAATTGAGATGAGACGAGTTGCATGAATTAGTTCAACTCAGTTAACTCATCAATCACAAAATCAATTCCTAAATTATAATTTGCCAAATTTAGCCATTCGAACTGCTTATAAGGAAAAGCAAAAGCACAATTGTAATCATAATTATTGAGCACGAGTTTGTGAGCTTGTGAAGGAAAGAACATGCAAGAGGAGTTTGTGCATGATTTGATAGAAGAAGAATTGCCTTGGGAATGCTCTAGGAAATAGGGGCTAATACATAAGAAATAGGAGCAGCTCATGCGCTAGGAAATAGGGGCTTATCACTCATGATTTGCGTAAGGATTTTGGAGCTCATGCAAGCAAGGCATGAAGGCATAAGGATCAGGGGTCTTGCAGATTGTTTCAAGCTTAGTTCAAGCAGGAAGATCATTGTATTCTCCATTGAAACAAAGTTGTATTGTAAGAGATCTATTGCCCATTCTTCTTCAATAATATTCTCAAGCAAGCAGAGGGTTTTCAAGTTAGGTTCCCTAGAAAAAAAATTGTGTTGTTGAAATGTGTGATCATGTATTTATTTTTGTTCCTATTTTGCTGCAAAAAAAGTAGAGAAATTTCGTGTCTATATGAAAAGAAACTAGCTTTCAGATTGTTCACATTAGCAGTTGCAGAAATTTGTGGATTTTCTACATTGTACCAGAGCAGTTTAACAGAATTGACCACCACACAAATCTCAGATTTGGGAGAAAGCCAAGCATAAAAAGATCAGTATAGCCTTGACGGAGCTTCTAACTTTGGTGTCTGGAAGGCCAAGATGCTCTTTCTATTGGATGAGCTTGATCTGAAGGAGTTTGTGACAGTTGATGTCGTTGTACCGACAGATCTTATCCATTACCATGAGTACAAGAAGGATATGTCCATGGCAAAGAGGATGATCCTCGATGGAGTTCGAGATCAGATAGTTCCACATATTGCAGATAAGAATATGGCAAAGGACATGTGGGATGTCGTTCTGAAGCTATACCAAGATCCATCTGAGAACTGTAAAATGACTCTCAACGAGAAGTTGACGATCACCAAGACACAAAAGGTTGAGAACGTAACTTCCTATCTCACCAGGATTCTGAGAATCCGAGATGAGATTGCAGTTGTAGAAGAGAAACCAGAAGACAATGAGTTCATGCGGACAGCGCTAAATGGGTTTACCAGGAAATGGCAAACTTTTGTTAAGGGAATAACTGGACGAGACAAGCTACCAGAATGGGAAGTATACAGAGTGATTTCACTCAAGAGGAGCTCGGGCTCAATCTTGTCTAGGCTTCTACCAGCAGCAGTGGCATGGGGTCAAAGGTTGAGAATGAAGAGGGGAATTTTGCTCTTGCAGGTAAAGCCATGGGCAAGAAAGGCAAAGGGCAGGGCGAGACTAATCAGAAGAGTGACAAGAAGAAGAAGGATCTAAAATCAAGTGCACTACGCTACTAAGTGTCCAAATCAAAAGAAGAAGGGGTCGAATAAAGAGCATGTGGCTGCATCAGCTGAGGTAGATGGGTTTTCTTCTCAGTTTGAGAAAGATTTCTCATTAATAGCTTGCATGGCAAGCTCAGTTAGCAGCAGCATGTGGTATATTGATTCAGGTGTCTCTTTCCACATGACCAGGAATAGCGAGTATTTCAACCAGCTTGAGAAGAACGATATGCAAGTTCATATTGAGCTTGGAGATAATGGCAAGTATGCAACCAAGGGAATTGGTACTGTCAGCTTTGAGAGGAGGTCTGGCAGCTCTCTCCATCTCAGAGATGTTCTCTATGTTCCAGGGTTGAAGAAGAACCTAGTTTCAGTAGCAACCATTGAGGACAGGGGATATGATGTCATCTTCAGCAAAGGTAAGGCGTACCTCAAGCATCTAGCTTCTGTGACACTGAAGCAGATAGGTGTGAGAATGAAGAACCTTTACAGGTTGCAGGTAGAGACTTCTGCAGCCTTCAGCAACAAGGCAAGATGTGAGCAGAGCAGGGATGTTGGAGAGCTTTCGCACAGGTGCATGGGGCATTTGCATCATAGGGCACTGAGAATTCTTCAGCAAATTGCCATAGGATTACCAGCATGCAGTTTTGACAAGAGTGGGGTGTGCAAGGAGTGCACGGTTGGCAAGTATGCCAAGTCTTCCTTCCAGGGTCAAGACAGCAGAGCCAAAGAGATTTTAGAGCGGGTGCATTCAAACGTGTGCAGCCCCTTCTCTTCTGCATCACTCATGAGAAATAGGTATTAAGTTACTTTCATTGATGATTATTCTCGTAAAACCTGGATATTCTTTATGAAAAAGAAAACTGAGGTCTTAACCAAGTTCTTAGAGTTTAAGGCCCTAGTTGAAAATCAAACAGGAAAGAAGATCAAGGCAGTGACAAGTGGCAATGGTGGAGAATATGTCTCCAATGCCTTCAAGGAGTTGTGTGTAAAAAAAGGCATTTGAAGATAGTTGACAGCACCTCATAACCCACTGCAAAATGGGATGGCCGAGAGAGAAAACTGCAGTATTGTTGGAGCGGTCAAGGCCATGCTGCATGATCAAGGATTGCATATGTTCTTATGGGCAGAGGTATGCAACACTATAGTATTTACGTCGAACAGAAGTCCACACAAGATTCTTGGAAGAGTTACACCAGAGGAGGCTTTCACAAGCAAGAAGCTTGATGTTTCACACTTAAGTGCCATGTGTCCAAAGATAGCAGGAAGAAGTTGGAACCCGCAGCTAAAAAGGGTATTTTCGTGGGATATACTGAGACAGCTAAGGCACACAAGGTGTATCTTCCAAGACTCGGGAAAACAGTTCTCAGGCAAGATGTAAGACTCCAAGAGGTTCAAGCTCTCAGAGACTCCTTGGGGAGCATGCAGATTGCGGTACCTAAGGAGGAGTTACTCGCTCCCAAGCAAGAAGCATAGTCAGGACCACAGAGTGATCCTCAACCAAGTGACAAGAGGGTTGCGCAACAGGATCTACGACAAGATGAGGAGGAGAGACTAGGTCAAGATCAAGCATCTCCTCAGCGAGAGACTTCCACCACAGGAAGGAAGAAGGCTAAGTGGGCCAAGAGGTTGATTCAAGAAGCCCAAGAGTAGGGTGAAGCTCCCAGCCCCATGTTCTGGCAAAGCAAGGAGCCACAGGGTTACATAAGTTATATGGCACCGATGATAGAATTGGTGGACATTGAGCCTTCTTTTTTCAAGGAGGCAGCTTCTCAGCAAGTTTGGCACAATGACATGGTTGAGGAATATTCCTTCCTCCATCATTAAGAACGATCTCTGGGAGATTGTGCCACGACCTTACAAAAAATCGGTAGTCGGATCGAGATGGGTGTACAAGATGAAACATGGCGCAGATGGGAGTGTGGAGAAGTACAAGGCCAATTTTGTGGCCAAGGGCTCTCACAGATTGAAGGCATAGATTACAATGAGACCTTTGCCCCTGTAGCACGGTATTCATCCATCAGGACCATTCTGGCACTTACAGCACAGATGGGGTGAAAGATCCACCAAATGGACATGAAGACAACATTCCTTAATGGAGTGGTTGAGAAGGAGATTTATATGGAGCAGCCACAGGGGTTTGAGTTGTTCAGCAGAGACACGTGCATTGGTTGAACAGAGCTCTTCATGGGCACAAGTTGGCTCTTAGAGCATGGTACACTCGTATTGATAGCTAATTTCAAGGATTGGGCCTCCCTAATAATGAAGCGAATGCCAACTTATACTACATCATCATTGGGGGGCCTCCCCTCATTCTAGTGCTCTATGCTGACAACAATATATTAACTAGAGAAAACAACTTAATCCGGGACTGCAAGGAGGACCTTGCATGGAAGTTTGAGATGAAGGATATGGGGCTTATGCACTACTTCCTTGACTTGGAGGTTTGGCAAGGTGATCGTGAGATCTTCGTGGGGCAGGGGAAGTACACTCTAGAGATTCTTCAAAGATTTTACATGTAGGATTGTTGGCCCATGGCCACGCCTCTAGTCACAAACTGGAGGAAGGTGGATGCTAGTAGAGTAGAGCGAGTGGATGCTACAGTATACAAGAAACTCATCCGATCGTTGATGTATTTGGTCAATGCATAACCTAATATTTGTTTTTCAGACAACCAACTGATTCAGTTCATGTTGGAATCGACCAGAGTTCACTGGGTTGTTGCAAAGCATGTGTTGTGATATCTCAAAGGGATTGCGGATTATGGATTATGGTAAAGACAAGTTTATAAAGTTAGTCTTGAGGGCTTCCCAAATGCAAATTGGGCAGGGTGCTCCACAGACACAAAGAGTACTTCAAGTGGTGTCTTCAACACTGAATCAATAGTTGTTTCTTGGTATAGCAGGAAGTAGAGAAAAGTAGCACTCAGTTCAATAGAGGTCAAGTACATGGTTTCTAGTGTGGCATCTTGCGAGGCTATTTGGATGAGGAAGTTGCTTGTGGGAATTTCCAGACAAATGATGGAGCCTACCGTGATACATTGTGATAATCAAAGTCGCATCAAACTCTCTAAGAACCCAATGTTTCATGATCGCTCAAAGCATATCAAGATCAGGTATCATCAACTCAGAGATTGTGTGTAGAAACATATAGCAAAGCCACTTTACATTGCAACAGGGAAGCAAACAGCAAATATCTTGACCAAGGCATTGGCAAGAATAGTAGCACTCAGTTCAACAGAGGTCAAGTACATGGTTGCTAGTGTGGCAGCTTGTGAAACTATTTGGATGAGGAAGTTGCTTGAGGGAATTTCGAGACGAAGGATGGAGCCTACCGTGATACATTGTGATAATCAGAATCGCATCAAACTCTCTTAGATGCCAGTGTTTCATGATCACTCAAAGCATATCGAGATCAGGTATCATCATCTCAGAGATTGTGTGCAGAAACGGATAGCAAAGCCACTTTACATTGCAACAGGGAATCAGATAGCAGATATCTTGACCAAGGCATTAGCAAGAAGCAGTTTTGTTCATTTTAGAGATAAGTTGGGTGTTGTATAGAATCCCTTCCTCGCTATGAGAGAGTGTTGAAAATAGTAGCGAAGAACGGTTCCTTGATTTGTGCCTTAACCAAAGGGACCTCAACGAGATCTTCCTTAGCATGCTCGAGTTCCTATAAGTTAGGAACCAATTCCTATAAATTAGGATGAATTCTTATGATTTAGGATGAGTCCCTACAAATTAGGACGAGTGATGAAACAGTTAACTAAAGTGCAAAAGTGGAAGGCCGAGTTTAGTGTCTTCTAGAGCAAGTTAATTTGGGAAAAGGAAAAGTGGTTGAATCTCAAGTTCTAGAATTGAGAGGAGACGAGTTGCATGAGTTAGTTCAACTCAGTTAACTCATCAATCACAAAATCAATTCCTAAAATATGATTTGCCAGATTTAGCCATTCGAATAACATATAAGGAAGAGCAAAGGCACAGTTGTAATCATAATTATTGAGGGCGAGTTTGTGAGCTTGTGAGGGAAAGAATGTGCAAGAGGAGCTTGTGCGAGATTTCATAGAGGAAGAATTGCTTTGGGAATGCGCTAGAAAATAGGAGCTAATTCCAAACAAATAGGAGCATCCCATGCGCTAGGAAATAGGGGCTTATTTCCCAGGATTTAAGCAAGAATTTCGGAGCTAATCGAGGCAAGGCAAGAAGGCAAAAGGATCAAGGGTCTTGCAAATTGTTTCAAACTTAGTTCATGCAGGAAGATCATTGTATTCTCTCTTGAAACAAAGTTGTATTGTAAGATATCTATTGCTCATTCTTCCTCAATAATTTTCTCACGCAAGCAGAGATTTTTCCCAGTTGGGTTCCCTAGAAAAAAAAAAATTGTTGGATTATGTGATTGTGTGTTTAATTTTGTCCCTATTTCGCTACAAAATAAGAATAGAAATTATGTGTCTATATGAAAAGAAACTAGTTTTGAGATTCTTCATATTAGCAGTTGCACAATTTCATGGATTTTCTACAAAGGAAGACGAGGAGGTGATAACAAGATTCAACAAGAGAATGGTACCTTCAATCACGAGGGCAAAACATAAAATACATAGGAGTTACTGAAAGAAAAGCTTGTAAGCACAACAAAATTAAACAATGAAACATAGAAAATTGTTAATTAAGTCAAACATCATAAAATTCTAAAAATGGAAAACCTATTAAACATGGTTAGATTGATGATGCACATATCTTATATTGTAAAAATGTTGATATAGAAGCCCAAGGAACTTTTGCACGAGGACAAAATAGTGAAAATACATCATCGAATCTAGGGTGACAACCAAGGACCATTGAATGAAGCATTTTCTAATTGATAGGGATAATCGAAAAATATAATCATGGATAAAAGTCAAGATACTTGCACTCCAACCCCCAATCTCCAATAAAGGAAGGAAAAATAAGACTAGACTGAAACAAAAAGGAATGTTAATGTAAAAGAAGTACTATGAGACTTATTCTTAGTTAATTTTGTGGTAACACCTACATAATTTTAGCCCCCAAGGGTTTAGCTCAATTGGTCGAGTCCCCGTCATTAAAGCACCTTTGCTATTGAGATGTCACAAGTTCAATTCTCTCAATACTCTCAAGGTTAGGCTTTGTGGTTGAGCCGACGAGAAGTGATCCCTTTGGGTGGATCTGCTTGGTACAAATAATCCATGGACGTAGCGATCATTGATCTTCGGGGAGTACACGAACCACATAGAAAAGAAAAACACCTACATAATTAAGAGCACTAGCCTATTCACCTCTAATATGATGAAAATATTTAATAAGTATTTGAGATATCCATGACTTCAACAAAGACAATGCACCGTAAAGCAAGCTAGCAAAGTATTATTAGCTGATTTTTTTAAAAATGATTTCAAAAAAAAAACTAATGAATAAATAACTTAATCAAGTACAACCATTGACGAACCAAAAAAGATGTATGAATCCCAATTAGAGACCTCCAAGGAACTTGAACAAGTACACTAGGTATTAATGCTTGAAGAAAGTTTTGAATAAAGTAAACCTAAACAATGGACAATTGCACTAGCAAATGCAAGAATATGAGATGATCACCCCAAAATATTTCCATGTGTCTATGAAGGGCAATGCAATTAGTGATAAATTCAAAATTGTGATGAACATGAACCTTGATATCGATAGCCTATTAGAACGTCCTACATGAAAGATGTAGTTAAAGAAATTTGCACATTTTATTCGCCATATATGAATCCTATCATATTAGAATTTTACACTACACATTAACTATACAAATGCCCACCCTAGGAGAACAACAACTCCTAACACACTTTTATGGTGAGCTCACAATAATTGGATTCCCTTCTTTGAAATATCTATCCTACAATTCAAATAGAAGACTTTGGGCCACTAACCTATTTATATGGCCTCATTTGATTTCCATCAAACCATTAGGAGGAATACCTTGTGTCTTTCCCTTGGTCGAAGATTTTGGGCCCCTAACCTATTTATATGGCCTCATTTGATTGTCATCAAACCATTACGAGGACTACCTTGTGCCTTTCCCTTGGTCTCATGCCCTATTTGTTCACTTTTAGCCAGATGAACACTCCATTTGGGTCTTTCTATACATGGACATTAGTAGGTACTCTTACACCCAAATATTGCTCATTGTTAGGTGAACCCCATTTTTCGCAAGTATATTCTTACTTATTCGTCATATTTGGTAAACTTTGGTCTTTTTTCTTGCTCATTTGCACTGTACTTACAACAAACAAATTAGTACATATCAGGGTTGTGACTAACAATTACATCATATATTAATTGGTACAAAGGGATTTGTTTCAACTTACCAAGTGCAATTTGCTTCACTTTCCCCATGGGTAAGAAGTCAACACTAACAGTCTTCCATACCCTAGAATTATGGGTCATGTCATGTTGTTGAATAATGACTAGATGCACATAATATAAGCAATATGTCCCCATTTGTGCCTCTCTCTCTCTCTCTCTCTCTCTCTCTCTCTCATGTAGACTAGCACAACCACATAATTAAAGGTGGTTGATATATGCCAATCACCATCATTAATCTAAAAAGATAAATTATTATTTGCTTGAATATAGCTCAACTCACAACTCCCAATAGAACTAGCTCAACCTCAAAAAATATTATAATAACTCTCTTAAGGAAGAAAAATATCATTGAATTTGTTTTTACTACTTAAAGGAATTTTTCACAAATAGCTTTTAATATTATTACCGACTAAGAAAGTTGGTTTAAGAAAACAAATAAAAGATTGTTAATTTAGTCTCCTTCCAATCTAAGAGATAGGGTTCACAAAACCTAAACATTCAAGTTCGGAATTTGGTGAACCACATAAAAAATTAGGTTTGTCAAGGATCTTTGAACCTCAAAGACAAGCCTAATGTCAACCCTGGACAAGCTCAAACCTTAAGACAGATTCAAAGTTCAAGGCGAATTTCATTGAATTTTCTTAAGGTTCGACAATGGGAGTGTTTTTGGGCTTTCTATGTGATCAACATTGCAAACATCCTGATTTTATCATGAAAACTAACCAATTTTATCAGCCAAAAATATCTATGATTTTTTCAAGGGCGAAAAAATTGTGATTTAAGTGATTTTTTTCTTTGTTTTCTTTCTTTTCTTTTTTTAATTTTCCAATTTTTGTATTTTTTTAAATTTTGCCAATGTTTGTCGATTTTTACAGATATTTTCATGAGTTTTATGATTTTTTGCTTTCCCAAACCCTTGTCGATTTTATCTCAATGTTAATGTTTGCAACATTGGTTTTGAATCTTGATTAAAAATATGAAGAGATCCGCATCAGGCATTTCAGTTTTGCCATTCATCCTCCATGCACAATTTCAACATGCATTCATCCTCCATGCATACTCAAACCTCCCTCATCGCCTCCCTCTATGTATATATGTGGCTCACTTACAATGTAAAATTGTGAACTCACTAGACAATCAACAGCGTCCCTCATCGCACAACCGTAGTAAACATTTGCTTCAACCTCACTGCGAGATGTTGATTTTTCTTATAATAGAATTGATTTTCTAATCTTGATAATTGCTTCCAATGATTTGTATTCTCAAGTTATCTTATGTCACTTATATCATTAAGCAATTATACAAAGAAAATCTAACTATAATGCAATAATAAGCATAGGATCATAAAGAAACACAAGATTACCTTGGGAAAAACCCAGCCAACTTTTCTTCTAAGGAGAATTCAATCTTCAGCAAAGTTTACAATAAAAAATTGTTTTGAAATTTATGTCAATTCTCAAAGCCCTAATACTAGTCAAACCTGGTCAAAAATATTACAAATTATAGCTACTTGTCAAACCCTTCAAAACAGAGAAGCCAACGCTGGTCAACACTAGTCAACATACAACTTTCAATCAACAGAGATATGTGGTCCTGCAGCCAACATTTTGAGATTAGATCCAAGTTGTTATTAGATTCGAGCAACAATCAAACTTAGTCAAACATGGTCAAACTTTGAATTTCAATCAGCTTTGTCCTCCTTTTTTGTCCACTCGTGTGATTGCTTCAAATGAGATATTTGTGTTGAATGGATAATCAAATTGGATGTCTTCTTTGTGCATTTATAGTGGTCAAATGGGTTCCCTTTTGACCAAGGGTCACCTCTAATGGTGGGGTCAAGTTAGGCTTCTTGGACGCTGCATAAACCAATATAAAATTGAATTTTCTTTTAATATTTATAATTTTTTTTTGTTGATTTGGAAGGCTCAGGTCAAGTTAGGCTTCTTGGACGCTGCATAAACCAATATAAAATTGAATTTTCTTTTAATATTTATAATTTTTTTTTGTTGATTTGGAAGGCTCCTTGGCATGCAGGAATACCTCCCGATGCTACAAAATCAATAATCCCTCTTAGCAAGGGAGGTATTATCCTACAACAAATTCCCTTTAGCTAAGAATTCTCCTTCATTAGAAACATTTCATGAGCTTGTCATATTGATGCATGTCTTCTACATATTCTCATCTTGAATCTTGAACAACATAAATATCCAAGGTGGCCAAATTCCTTTATGGCTCCTCAAGCAAATATATCAAACTCCTTTGTTCATGACCCTAGCCTAGGCATTAAATCTTTCTAACTTCTCAAGAGATTTTGCCTTTGGACTATTCACCAAGTCAGAGTCCTTTGTGACCTACCCAAGTCCTTTTGGTATTTAGAGGTGAATTTCATCTACCTCCTTTGGTCGATATAGCTAAGAAGAAGATTTGTCCAATATTATAGTTTCCATTCTACATTCACTTTTTGGATGACCTAGCCAAGTCCTTTCAATAAGGGAGAAATCTAGCATCATACTATGCTTATTTTTGTCCACAATATATTCATTCGTGAATAAATATTAGAGCTCTATTGCTCCTCTCTTTATCATGTCTCAAATGAAGTGATCTTGTCAATGATTAATGACTAGTGATGTCCTTGCAAAGACTCACTTCAACTCCTAATATATATCCAATATACATCATAGGTACCAATGTACCATATATTTACTTGAGGTTTTCATTTTCAATGTACTTTCAAAAATCCTTCATCACAACTTCTGAGGTTAACTTCCTTTTTGAAGTTGAAGTAGGCCTTCCATGTGGTGATCTTGGTTGCTCACTCTGTCATGATAACAATCCTTCCATCATATCTTTTCCATAAGCGAGTTCTTTTGTTACCGTTGTTCCCCCGTAAGCAAGTCTTTTGTACCACTGTTACTCCCTCTTTCTTGAGAGATCATATCAACAATGTTTCTGCAAAGCTTATTCAAGATATCATAAGAGAAACAATTATGAGTGAAAGATACACAAAACAAAGGAATGTACAAGAAGGAAATAAAACAAAATCAAGATAGAAGGATATAGATTACTTATCTTTTAAAAGTTGTATGAAGTCGTTTTTTTTAACCTTGCCTCCTTGCAGATATTCTTCAAATTCTTCTGCAATCCTTATATACCATATTCCAAAATCTAATTCTAGATTTTACTTTCTAAAAAAATTCAGTAGGTTGTCCTTTGCCTTTATAACATTCTAGACAGATCAACTCCTTTTGATCATCCCATGATCCTTGATATTTATAGATTATTTTATTTATAAGTGGAGGAATATATCTTAAGTCCTCTAACTTTGTAGGAAATCCCTTCTTACTACTACATTTCCTTGTACCACAACAATCTTTAAAAAAGTCTTCCTTAACAAAAATAGGAAGAAAGTACCAAGGCTACAACCAATTGAAAATAAAATTTTGACTATATATAAATATATGAGAGAGAGGAAGATAAATACTCATCTTTCAATTATTAGCTTCTTTGAGTGAAGAAATCATTCGACTTCTTTAGAGGTGACTTTACATCATTCTCTTCTTCATTGACATTTGCAAAAGATGTTTGCTCTTTTTCCTTCCTCTTTCTTTTGAGGCATTGTGATGCATGGGGACCAAGATGATGACAGATGAAGCATTTAACCTTTGATATGTCTTTCTTCTTTTGATACGATCTTTTTGGATTTGTTTCATTAGACTTTCCAAAGTTCCTCTTATCAAATTTTCCAAAGTTCTCCTTATCAAAATTTCCAAAGTTCTTTTATTGAATTTTCTAGGATTCCTTCCTTATTTCCCTTTCTATGTGTGTGCAACGAGGGCTTGAGTTTATTCATTCTGAGCGTCATTTTTAGCGAGCAACCTGGCTTCTACTTGAATACAATCATCCCATAGATCATCAAATGATGGCAGTTTTCCACGTGCATGGATTCCTTGAATAAATGGTTACCATATTAGGAAAGCCATTTAGAGCAACTGTAGCTAATTTTGAATCTTCAATTTTCGCTTCAATGGTTATAGGTTGATCTTTGACCTGAGTTATTTTCATAAGATAAGAGGTAACAAAATTTGATTCGTTCATTTTAATATTGTGAAGATGATTCTTCAAGGCTACTTTCCTATTAGTATTGTTGCTTGCATATAATTTTACTAGAGCATTGAACATTGCTTTGGCAGTATTTAGTCCTTTAACATTAAGAATCAAGTGGCCTACAAGAATTCTCTTTGCTTTGGCCTTGCTCTTTTTGTATTTTGCTTTCTCCTCAGCTCCCTCTAGTTCTGGAATATCTTTCTCCACATTTTTAGAAGGTCATTTTCCTCCAAGATGATAAGTACTCTAGTTTTCCAAGATTGATAGTTGATTGCACCTTCCAACTTGTCTTCAATTATAAGGTTTGGAGCCCTTTGTCAAACAATAAAGGAATCAAGTATTTGTGAACTCGTCTCTGGGACTAACTTCAAATAATTCCAAGGCTTGGCTTCTTCAAAGTACTATAGTGGCTACTCTTTCACCTAGGCTCTGATACCATGTTGATTTCTTCTTATAATAGAAACTAATTTTCCAATCTTGATAATTACTTCCAATGATTTGTATTCTCAAGCTGTGTTCTGTCACTTATATGATTAAGCAATTATAAATAGAAAATCTCAACTATAATTATACATACGATCATAAAGAGACAGCCAAACACAAAAGAGGCACAAGATTACCCTGGGAAAAACCCAACCAACTTTTCTTCTAAGAAGAATTCGATCTTTAGCAATAAAAAATTGTCTAGAAATCTATGCCAATTCTCAAGCCCAAATACCAATCAAACCTAGTCAAAAATATTCCAAATTGTAACTCTTGGTCAAACCCTTCAAAACAAAGAAGTTGATGTTGGTCAACAGACAAATTTTTCCGTCAACAAAGGGGTTTGATCCTGCAATCAACATTATGAGGTCAATTCAGCATGCATTCAACATATTGAGATCAAATCTAAGCTAATGTTAGATTTGGTAAACAGTCGGACTCAGTCAAACACGATCAAACTTTGAATTACAGTCAAATTTGTCCTTTTTTGTCCACCTGTGTGATTGCTTCAAATGAGATGTTGTTGATTAGAGGATCGAATGAGATGTTGTTGATTGGATGATCGAATGGGATTGTCTTGTGCATTTATATTAGTCAAATGGGTGCCCTTTTAACCAAGGGTCACCTCTAATGGTGGGGCCAACTTAAGCTTCTTGGGGCCTAGATAAACCAATATAAAATTGATTTTTCTTTTAATATTCATAATTTCTTTTTGCTGATTTGGAAGGCTCCTTAGCATGCGGGAATAACTCCCGATGCTACAAAAATCAACATGAGCCACAAGTACCATTGCCTCATCCCTCACTAATTTCTTGTTCTTTTATGTCATATTTCATTTTAATGTTTATATATATATATATATGAAAAATGTATATAGCTGAACTTCATCAAAAAATAAGAACCCAAATCGAATTTAATCGTTGCCAAACCCAAACACGAACCCGAATGATGTGACTTAGCTTCCAATCACTGAAAATGCTAGAAAGAGATTGGCATAGTCATTAAAACCTCACACATCCAAAGCGAACAACTATTTGCATAACCTGGATTTTAATCATAGTACCCAACAAATGCAAATTGTGGGGTTGGAGAAACTACTTGCACAACAAGATGAATGTTGTATCCTTGACCTACAAATATATTTGAAATGATCAAACCATAGGAAAACCTTATGAACATATGTATCATCTTTATCTATGTAAAGGAAAATAATTCGTAGAGAATGATGTCAAATCACATGGAATGTAAACAAAACTTGACCTTTCAAAATAAAACAAAGCAAACTTGTTCATAATGAAAAAGAAGAGAGAGAACAAAAGGTTGTATGAAAATGCAACTGCCAAGATATAAATGAGAGCATCATTACCTTCATAAAAATCAAAGCATTGGAACCTTTTTTTAAAGCTTGTTTTAGGGCAAAGCCAAATTAAAAAGAAAGGAAGGAAAAGTATCCATGGAATTTGAACCTAGTTCGAACATTCATTATAGCAACTGAATGCAAATAGAGTGTCTCAAAGTTTAACATTGAAAACAGCCATGGGAAAGTTGAAAGGAATAATGTGTAAGGTTGGAAATAAATGGCATTCCACAAAAACCATCTACCACCATGCCAAAATGTTGAAGCAACACAGTGTTGGAGATGAATAACATACCACTAAAACCATCTATTATCGAGTTAGCATAAGGAAACAATGAAGCTAGTTCAACAGTGTTTTAAAAACCGGTCGGTATGGCTCGGAATTGGCCGAGTTGACCGAGCTGACCCCCTGTCGAACTGGCTCGGTAGAGAAATCGGTCTGAGGGCCGATTTGTGACCGAACCGGCCGAGCCCGAGTTAGACCAACCGAGCCAGTCTCAATTGACCGCGAACCCCACTTTTGCCCAAAAACGGACTCCAAAACCATTTTTTGTTAGTTTTTAGGGTTTTGGCAAGGCCTCTAACCCATCCCTGTCCTATTAAAGCTACCCAACCCCTGTCATTTCCTCACAGCTATCTCATTGCATTTGAGTGAGCATTTCTGAGGAATTTGTGAAGAGTTGTGGAGTTGGTTTTTGGAGCAGCTTTGAGTCTCTTGGGCAAGCTTTGGAGCAGCAGTGAGGAGCTTCTTGGGCAAGCTTTGGGGCAGCATTGAGGAGTTGATTTGTTGGAGTAGCATTGAGGAGGCTAGAGCCTAGAGGCTTTTTTTTCCCTTCTAAAATCTGCCTTTGCTTTTTTTTTTTTTTTTTTGCAAATTTGAAAATGGAAAACATAGATTTTTGTGAAAGAAATGAACATAGAATGAGTAGATTTTTTTTGTTTTCATTTTCAAATTTAAAGCTTTCATTTCCAAGTCAAAAAATCAGCACAAAATGGCCCCTAGAATGAAAGACACTGCTTGGGCATATGCTAAAATGGTTGATGATCAAATGCATTGCAAATTTTGTAAGAGAAAAATTAAGGGTGGTGGAGGGGGCATTCATAGGCTAAAACCACACTTGACTGGTCTTAGAGGCCAAATTACTCCATGTGAAGCACCAATAGAAGAAATTGGAGAAATTAGGAAGTAGTAGAGATCAATTTCAAAAGTTTGAGGAAGACAAAGCTAGGCAAAAAGAAATAGAGGTAAAAATTGGGAGGAATAGGGATATAAAACACATGATGGCTACTAACTCCAATTTTGATTAGGAGGGTTCTTCATCTATCCTTTGCACTGATGCATCAAACCCCTTTTGCTATGTTCCTCCCTCTTTGGAGACTATTCAAGAAAAGGGTAAGGGTGCAATGAAGAATAAGGGTACTATCAAAAAATTTCACACCCTCTTCTCACTCTGATAGTGCACATGGTCCTACAACTACTAGAGGTCAAGTGCAGCCCACTTTAGATCAGCATTGGAAAGAATTGAGAGAAACTGCTTGTGATTACATTGTTAAATGGTGGTATGATATTGATATTCCCTTCAATGCTTCTCGTTCACCATATTATGATCCTATGTTTGATGCCATATATGCTGTTGGAAAGGGCTTCAAAGGCCCTACAATGCATGAGTTAAGAGCATCTCTTTTGCAAAAATAGATTGTGTTCATTGATGAATATTTGAAAGAATTCAAACACTCATGGGCACAAATAGGATGTACCATCATGTCAGATGGATGGACTGATCAGAGGAATCATACCATCAAAAACTTTCTTGTCTTTTGCCCACGGGAAACCATGTTTCTAAGATCAGTTGATGCATCTGATAGGGTGAAATACGCATACTTGTTGTTTCAACTTTTAGATGAGGTTGTTGAAGAGGTTGGGGTGAAAAATGTTGTTCAAATCATCACAAATAATGCCTCTAACTATGTTCTTGTTGGTAAATTGTTAGAGAAAAAACACAAAACCATCTTTTGGACCCCATGTGCTACACATTGCATAGACCTATGCTTGAGGATATTGGTAAAATAGATTGGAACAAGAACACTATAGAGCGTGGCAAAAGCATCCCAAAATATATTTACAATCACTCATGGATTCTGAACCCGATGAGGAATCACACTGGGGCCAAGTATATTATTAGGCCTGCATCATTGCAATCTATGTTTTCCCAACATAGAAACTTGCAAAAGTTGTTCTCCAATGATGAATGGAATGAATGTCAGTGGGCTCGCAAATACGATGGCAAAGATGTGAAAAAGAAAGTTAATGAAGAAATATTTTGGAAAAAGGCAGCAAAGATTGTGAAGGTTGTTGAGCCCCTTGTTAAGGTGTTGCGGTTGGTGGATTGGGAAAGATTGGCTATGGGCTTCATTTATGAGGCTATGGATCAAGAAAAGGAGCAAATAAAGACAACATACAAGGACGGAGTGGGTAAGTATTGGCCCATTTGGGAAATCATTGATCAAAGATGGAACAATAAACTCCATCGCCCTATACATGCAGCTAGGTATTTTAAGAACCCAAGGTATCATTATAAAGCTCCGGAAGCAGGAGCTTTGACTGGGAGGTTAGAGATGGATTGATTCACTGCATTGATCGCATGATCTGCAAGGAGAGTGACCAGTTGTTGATACACAATCAGATCACTATGTTCAGCAAAGCCACAAGTACGTTTAGCAAGAACCTTGCAAGGATTGCAAGGGAATCAGACGAGCCAAGTAAACAAAGAATTTCAATTTTCAAATTCATATTTTATTATTTTGTATAATTGTTTATAATTTCAAAGTTGGATATAATTTGTTGAGTTAACTGAAACTCATTACACAACTATGTTTTTTTGCAGCACAATGGTGGGAGGCATTTGGTAGCCATTGTCCTCAATTGTAGAGGTTTGCAATCCGCATTTTGAGTTAAACTTGCAGTGCTTCTCGGTGTGAGCGCAATTGTTCTGTCTTTGAGAGGATTCACACAATGAATAGAAACTGTTTGGAGCAAAAATAGTTAAATGATCTAGTATATGTCCAATATAACCTCCGACTAAGACGCAACCAAATTGCTGAACAAAAGACCTGATTCAAATCCCATTGTGTTGGAGGATATTGATCCAACATCAAATTGGGTAGTGGAGACTTGTCCACCAAAGTTTGACTCTGATGAGGATATTGGTGTGGGGATGGACTTCGATTCACAGGTAGAGGCTCAGCTAAATGCAGATCCACTAGTAGCAGGCCCAAGCCCAAGTTGTCAAGTTGCATCAGCAGGCACTTCCTCTAGTCAGCCACGACGGAAGCACATAGCCCGTCTATCTCAAGCTCAACGTGCTACAGTTCCAGTTGAGGATGTCGATGAGGAGGAGGAGCGAGGGGTTTCCCCCTCTGATTCAGAGTTTGAGCCAGAGGATATTGCCTTGTCAAATGTCTAGCAGTAGTGACTATTCATGTTTTGTTGTAGAGGCCATTTAGAGCCTCCTTGGTTATGTTTTTCTTCTGATCTCTATATCATCATCATGTATGTACTATGTACTATGTATTGGATAGTGCACTGGGTGCAATTTTGATATAATGGATATATTCATGAGCCTACTTTGATCATATGTGGTCTTTTGCCTATATTGTAATGCTTTGTGTTTGGAGACATGAATGAAAATATTTAAAATTATGTTTTCTTATAAAAAATAATATTTAATGTATTTTTTACAAAAACCAAGTTATTGAAATCGAACAGACCGAGTCAGAGTCAAAGTCAACCCTTGACTGGTTCCGAACCCGAGTCGAAGTATTAAAACACTGGTTGAGCCACAATAGAAATAACTGGGGCACCACAACTTAATTCAAAAACATATGATACATGTGAATGCAAACTATCAAAATGGCTTGAGATAGCAACTAATCATTAACACTAAGATTAGTAAGCACAATCTATTATATTGAACCCTTCATTTTCTACATATAATGAAAATATTCTTAAAATAATGAATCTCATCTATCTATTATATACTTGTAATTAATACATCCTATCACCTAGAACTCAATTATCAATAGGGGGACACCTATTAATGTAATTATTTTGTACTTCAGCTCCCACATGCTTCTAAAACCTCCATTTGTTCCCTATCTCTATCACCCCCATTGCTTAAGGAGGTGTTATAGACTCTAGTTACTACTCATAGCCTACAATTATCACCTTAGATCTTCTCACATGTTTTATGTTTAGAGATTGATTCTTCCAATGGTTTGGAGCATCCCTTCCACACTTCAATCAATATTTTTCTCATCCTTTCACTTTAAGAAAACACTTTAACAATCCACGCAGTAACAGGTTTTCTTCTACTTAGGCCACATGGGCATTTTCTACGCTCTTACCTACATACAATGTAGATTTGCTTTCTTGCATTGCTTGAATGTTTCCTTTTATCATGTATTTGTAGCACACCAAGGACGTTAACCCTCTCCATTTTTGTTGCTTGTTTGTTTCGTTCTTCTTTCAAAGTCCAAGAGCATTGCTTACTTTAGATCTAATCTAGTTAAGAATTCTTACCTACCTAGGAAGTCAACTTACCCTCTATCTTTCTCTCTCTTTACTTGACACGCCAAGAGGAAAGCAGGAGTAAACCCTAATTCTTCTTGCTCGTTGTTGCAATTAGGCTAATTAGGGAAATATAAAGCTTCATTTATGTTCTTTCATTTTTAATTTTCAAATTTTCTCTTAGTATGATTAGGCTAGATAGGTCCCCAAAGAGAATACTAATAAACATAGTTTATAATCAACACATTCATTTTCCTTTTATAAGTTCTATCTAGTTTCTTTCCTTGTTACACATTAGAAACAAAAGATTAAAAAATCCTCAAACATCCATAGGTTCATTAATAAAGTTAAGCACTAACTTATTTAATGAACATTGCCCATTTTTCCCCACATAGTTTCCCTAGTTTTGTCAAAAAACCAAGAGACCACTTCTAAGAACCTAGACTAGTGATCCTAGCTAGGCTAGTATTGTTTAATAGGGAGATGGTTTGATATCCTAGGAGTTGCCTTTACTATCCTAATCCTCCCCTTGGGCTAATCAGCCCCTCTGGCAAGAAATCATCTTCATCTTCTATTTAGGTTTAATTTACCAATATCTTCCTTAAGTTGCCCATGCATACGTACAATGGATAATGAAGACGACACAAAAATAACTCATCTAATGAAGAAGAGCCTCAAAAACTTTTACAGGAAAAAAACATAAATAAATAAAGTGGCAAGGGGACATCTTTTCCCATTGGACAACCAGGCTAATGTGGATGAAATGATGGGGGCTAACATAATGTTAGTGACCATCAATTGATATTGGATAACCTAATTAATGGAACAACTTGGTATAGGTTTAATACCTCTACTTTATGTATCTTGCTCATGATTTATACCCTAGTTGTCATGTCTTTATTTTGCCTATTATAGATGTAATCTTTAAGACATCCTTAAGAAGTACAAATACCTAAGCTGAAATGGTATGCACCTTTCTATGATGCATTTTACTAATGTCTTCTTTCTTTTAAGAAAGTTTGTATTGTACTTTCTAGATGTAGCCTTAGGTTCATAAATAATTTATTATTTTTCAAAACATTTACATATTGTCTTGAATGAGTGTGAACAGAGAATATGTATTGGGATTTGTCATGAAGTCATGTTCTTTTAAGATTGATTTTTTGGGTGTCTACAAACCGATTACCAAGCACTTCCATTCCTTTAAGTTAACAACATGGGCAATATTCCATCAAATTCACTAAGGACTTGCATTGTTCCCCATGGCTTATTTCTCTCCATGGGAATTGAACCTTAGCAGCTAACCCGACGTGCTATCAACTTCATTATTGAACCACGACCTCAATGACATCATAAGTCATTTTAATGTTTCAAAGCATAAGAAAAGTCAATTTGGGCATTCCTCTACAAATCATGGTTGAGATTCATAATAGAATTTGGCTATAAGATATAAATCAAATTGGATTATTCTCAATACCTACAAGTTTGCAACTAGTTAGCCAAATATCTATTAACTAGCAATAAGTCAACCAAATTAAGAGTCCATATAGGTGGTCTACGTCTACTTAATTAGCATTTTCTGTTGTTTGGTTGGACTAGTCATCCTACCATAATTTTAAAAAACGATCGTTTCGAACTGGAAATCAGCCAAACTGGCCAGTTGACAAACTTAGATTGAACCGACCCTTTAAACCCGATTCACAAACCGATCAGGACCGGTTTGGTACCTAATAGATCCTGACCAATGGATTCCATCACAAACTAGTTGATTTGAGCACACCGCTCAGTTGGGCATTTTAATGGGACCCATGGATGGTTTTTGCAAACCATGAGTAAGTTTCCCCCCAACTTATAAAAATAAGCTCAGGCTCATATCTACCTCACACATTTTATCTCTAGTGTTTGTGAGCATATGAGAGCTTGGATAGTGTTGCAACATCATTGAGTTTTGGAGCATCATTGTCCTCTTGGAGTTGGTTTGGAGTTGTCTAGTGTAGTTGCCATCTTTGGGGGATGGTTGGTTTGGAGTTGTCTAGTGGATTTGCCACCTTTGGGGGGAGGCTTTATAAACTAGTTTTCATTCTTAGGTATGATTTTTCCCTTAAAAAATTTTGGATTTCATTATTGCCCCTGTTTTTAATTTTATTTTTCCCCTTTGGATTCATCTAGTGGAGTTGGCATTTTTGGGAGGAGGAGGCTTTATCAACTAATTTTCATTCACAAGTATGATTTTCCAAAAATTATGGATTTCACTGTTGTCCTTGTTTTTAATTTTCTTTTTCCCTTTTTTTTATTTGCAAATCCCTTTCCTTTCAAATCTGAAATTTCACCATCCACCATGGACCCAAATGCCAAAGATGTCGCATGGGTTCATTGTAATGTTATGCAAATATTCAAGCACCCAATGGGAGCAAAGGATATTTTTAGGTTGAAACAACACTTACCTGGTATAAGAGGCCAAGTAACCCCATGTGATGCACCAGATAAAGTGATAGGGATTATTAAGAAACAATACCTTAAAAAGTTTTAGAAGTTTTAGACATCGGGCTAGGGAAAAGGCTATACAGGATGTAATTGAAAAGAAGAAGGAACTTGCAGAAGTTATGGCTAGGAGAGAAGCAAGTGGGTATGACGATTTTGACCTTATCCCTTCCACCAATCTCCATGGCCCCTAACGTTATGTTCCTCCCCCTCTTGGGTCTCACTCTCAAGGCAAAGGTAGAAAGAGGATGAACACTAAGAGCTATTTCACACATTCCTCCACCTCTGCCTCTACTAGTGCCACAGTCCACTACCTCCCAACCAAGTCTAACATCATCACATCATATGCAATTATGTAGAAAGAACAACATCATCAACAACGTAGCAAAAATAAGAGAAACATCAGAAGAAAAGCACACACATAGAGACGTCGGGATTGGTAGGAAAGCAAGGCAAAACCCCATAAGGGGGAAAACCCGAAATTCAATTCTTCTTCTTCTTCTATCAGATTTCATCAATAGTTCAGCTCAAATACAAAGTACAAATATCAAGTAGTAGAGAGAAATCCAAATTGTCATCTCATAGTGACTAATACAATTGGTTATTTATACTTGATAGCCATTACGAAGGGTCACGACCCTTGGAGGTAGCCGAAATGAACATTCGAAGCCGACCTTGAAATTTTTGGCAGGAACTTTAATAATTTTAATTCAAATACTTTTCCTTCATAATTATTTTCTCCCAAAAATATATTTGTGCCAATTTGATAAATCCAATTAAATTCCTTTAGACCGACATAACTGTTATTTTGGGGCACAAGGGTTTCTATGGGAAATTCATCCCATAGCTTCCCTACTTTTCAACATTTGGGACCATATTTTGGACCCCATGTGCTTCACATTGCATAGAGTCTAGACCTCATGCTTGGGGACATAGGAAAACTGTAGTGGGTAAAGAACATTGTAGAGCATGCCAACTTGCCAAGTGTATCACAAAATACATCTACAACCACTTTTGGGTATTGAAATTATTGAGAAAAAACATTGGGGGCGGGGAGTTTCTTAGGCTTGCCATTAGGAGATTTGCAACTCATTTGCTCACATTGCCATCCTCTCATTTCCCAACAACAAAACTTGCAGAAAATGTTTTCCAGTGATGTTTGGTATTCATCTCGGTGGCCTCACAAAGCAAGTGGAAAAGACACCAAAAAAAGTTTTTGACAACACTTTTTGAATGAAAAAAAAAAGCAGAGCTTGTGAAAAGTGGTGAGCCCCTTGTTAAGGTGTTATGGTTGGTGGAGGGGGAAAAATTGGCCATGGGCTACATCTTTAGACTATGAGGCTATATTGCCAGGAAACGTGGATGCGAGGACGGGGATGACACTTTTTGAAATAGGGTGCGTGGGTTCGTCGTGGGTATATATATATAAAGTTTAAACTTCAAAGATTTAAACATGCACATCATTGAACATTCAACATTCACATAATGATATATCATATCAGCCTTGACTCTTCAGATAAATTAAAATTGATAATACATTGAAATTTCTAAATTTCTAGTTTGATATCAAGTGCAAATTAGAGTTTACATATTAATATGATTAAAGTTAAGCACAACCTTGGAGAGGAATACACAGAGCAAGCAATGCCATAACAGAGAGAGCAAGCTAACAAAACCATGGGCAGAAAGCTGAAGATAAGGCGATCTTTAGATAAACGGGGAGCTTGTATTTCCCTTAGTCATTGTGAAGTTGCCATACTAAGCATGATGATGTTATCAAGAGAGTCACTTGTGATAAGAGGAGAGGGCTGGGATAAGGGAGGCAACTGAGAGATTTACTGGAATTTATAGTTATTGATTGGTTTGTGCTAAGAGGGGGACTAGGCTAAGGTAGGAAACGACAAGCTTTGTTGAATTCTATAGTTATTACATATATTTTCTATCCAATGATTAGACACAAATGATGGGTACGAGTCATGACCATTGCCAAATCATGTCTTGTACTAATAATATTGTTATGCAGTGTTACATAATATTACAGTTAGGAGCAGTGTTTTAAAAAAAGGTTGAACCGGAATTGTAATCGACCTGTTTGACCCTAAAATCCTGTGAACCAGTTTGGATACTGGTTCTATACCAAATCAGTGAGTTTGGTATGGAATTGGTAAGACTATGTGCGGTGAGGGTGAGTTGCTGTGAGAGTGAGTTGTTGTGCGGTGAGGTGAGGTAACGATTGTTGTGGGTTGCGGAGTTCGAGTGGGTAAGTTTTTAAGTTTTAAAACAAAAAAAAATCGCAATAAGAATAGTTGAGAGTCATTTAATCTTAATTTTAATAAAAAAACTTAAATTTTAATTTTAATAGCGATTAGTAATAGTCGAATTTAATAAAATAAAATAAAAAAATTTAACCAAACTTGTTGCCGAAGAACCCAAAAAGAACCCGTTTTCGGGGTTCTCCATCCCCAAATCGGGAAAAGAACCCTGATTTTGTGTGGGAAGTCTCGGGTTCTTCCATGAAGAACCGAGTTCTTTAGGGTGCTTTTGAGAAGAACCCGTCCCAGCACCTGGTACGTGGGGACGGGTTCGGAAACCCTACCCCTGGGTGCGAGAACCCGTGCAACGTAGCTATGAGGTGTTAATTTCTGCATATGTTCTATGCCATTTCAAATTAGGGCATAATACTGAAGAAGATAGAACATGCTTAATAGATCGATAGAAGACAAGCCAAAACAGAGATAAGAAATGGTGGCGTTACGGCGATCAGCAGGATGCTTCTACCAGCAAAGTCTTCAATAGGTCATTCAGCCAAGCGTGTCACACATAACCTAGAACAACCCAAACAAAGAACAGTCCATATATATCACAGCTCCAACGCTACCCAGAGAGAGAGAATTCCTCCACACCAATGTGTGTCAAATGAACTCTAAGTCTCTCCAATATATAGGAATCTTTGGGGGTGTGTGACACATCCTTTAAGACATTTAAGTCTATATTTTATTCCAGGCCGACCTAGCACATAAGTGGAATAAATTCAAAGTACATGTTCTGCTCATCCGATCGAGATGATCTTTAGATCAATCTTACACCTCTCCGAAAGAGGAATTCAATAAAAATATTGGGATCGTCATCTGAGCAACACAACCCGGAGTTTGGACCTAGTTGTCCAATTTTAACACTCCCTCTCAACTAGGGAGAACACCGTCCACTAGTGCAATCCAAACATCGTGCGTCATCTCGTCGTAACTTGCTTTGTTGGCCTCTTTATTTCAGAACAAAAGTGGGTCAGTCACAAGGACATCATTCCCGGCTGAAAGGTTCAGCCCAGAGGTCAAAACCTCTGTCAGACTCACAAAGAGTCTCCAACCAACCCGAAGTTGGTTCATCTAACCCGAAGTCAGCAAAAGGTCCGAAACCTCACTATACTTGATCCCAGATCAAGTGGTTGGACCGTGCCATCCTAGATAGAGAGTACGGCAATTTCTGATGCGTCCATCAGTCTTTGCTACTAGTCTCTAGCCTTTCCCATCTCATTGGCCAAATGAGAGGTACTTCCCATGAGCCCTAAACTCAATGGGTAGGATGCATAGGGGGCATAGATAATGAGAGGTAAACCAACTCAATAATCACAACGGTGGGTTCCAAGCACACCAACAAGGTTCGGCAAGCCTAGCCTTGTGGTTGCTCATAGCTCCGAGAAGCTGTCCCGAAAGCCCCCCAGAGCTCCCAAAGCTCATCGTCCAACAGGACCCTAAGAATAGGGTCGTTCCACGATACCAAGATTCTCACGAAAGGTTATGAACATGACCTTCCCCAAGGGCATTGTGAGAATATCCGCGACCTGCTCATTACTTCCTATATGATCGAGCCTTACGGCGCCTCGCTGTACCATATCCCAGATAAAGTGGTACCAACCATCAACATGCTTGGATCAATCGTGGAACCCGAGATTCTATGACAAATGAATCCCCCTCTAGTTATCGCAAAGGATAACGGTGGCATCTAGCACATGCTCGAACAACTCACAGAAGAGCTTTTGCAACCAAGTGACTTCACAACAGGCCATACATGTTACAATGTATTTGGCCTCAGCGATGCTCAAGGCTACCGACTTTAGGTTCCTGCCCGAAGCAAATCTACATGTGAAGTAGCATCCAGATGTGCTCTTGCGATCCACCACACTGCCAGCCCAATCGGCATCAATATATCCATGGAGTGTCATACTCCCAGCAGTGTATCTCAGCCCATGGTTTATTGTGCCTCAGAGATATCTCAAGAGTTTCTTGGCACCAACCCAGTGAATGTTATGATCAACCATGTGTTGACTCAAAGTGTTCACTGCACAACATACGTCCTAACAGGTCTTCACTAAGAACATCAGGGTCCCTATGAGTTGACGATACTCAGTAGGACGGGCCCAGCAACGCTGCTACTCAACTTCTTAAAGTTGAGTTCCATGGACTTACAGTCCATCATACCAGAAACTTCATATTGTATTTTCCTTGAGAAAAGAAAATCTCGCCAGGTCTCTGCTAGACCTTCAGGCCTAGACATTCGTCCTAGGTCCTTCATCTCGAACTCAGCAGCGAGCTCCCTCTTGCACTGATGAATGAGAGGGTCAGCACCTGTCAGGAAGAGGTCATCCACATACAGCACCAGAGTGAGAGGCTTCTCTTTATTAACCTTGCAGTGAAGGTTCAGATCAGCAATACTACGAGTGAAGCCCAGCTTCATCAGGTAGCTATCTATCCTCTCGTACCAAGCTCAGGGTGCTTGTTTCAACCCATAGAGGGCTTTCTTCAACCTGCAGACATGGGTGTCCCGATCCTGGACTTCCAACCCCAGAGGTTGCTCCACATATATCTCTTCCTTTATCGCACAATGCATAAATGCGGTCTTCACATCATCTGATGAAGACTCCATCCTTGCGTAGTAGCAAGGGCTATAATAGATCGAATGGTGGTGTATTGGGCCAGAGGTGCAAATATGTCATCATAATCTATGCCTTCCTTTTGAGAGAAGCCACGGGCAACGAATCTTGCCTTGAACTTTTCAGCACTTCCATCAGATCCATGCTTGATCTTGTAGAGCCATTTCGAGGTGACAACTGCTTTGTCCTATGGTATTGGAACCACATCCCAGACATCATTTTCCATAATGGACTCATACTCTTTGTGCATAACATCCTTCCAGACTTGATGCTGTACGACTTCCTCAAAGGATCCAAGCTTCAATAGTACTCATGGCTGCTAGATACCCTGGTATTTATATGACTTCTTGGTTTTCCTTCAGAATTCCCCCCTCCGAAGCCATATGTCCCTGAGCCATGAGGATCTTCTTTCGTTGAACAAAGGTATCCGCTCAGGAGCATATACAGATATATTCTCCCTCTTAATGCCAGCTTCTCTCTTGAGAGAAGACATCTAATTCAAATGACGACATCCAAGGCACCAGCTTGGAAAGGAGTTTTATTCTCCCATAGTCAAAGCCATTAAAAGCTCATAGCCATATACTGTCATATTGCTTCCATGCATTTTGACACGTATCATATGCTTGTCAAATAATGGAAATCATTTATTCAGAACTTTACAGGCTTTGCTAAGCATGGTTCAAGACTCCAACGACATGACTGAAGGCTGCAAAGACTTCTCAGTTCCCATTATATCATTACACTGTAGTGTAAGACTGATACAGATTACGACAATATCGTTGATTATGATGTGTCATAATTTAACCTTACGCATCACTATCTTCTTCATCATGGTCATACTACCATATAGTATTTGAAGATTTCAACTTTCATGGTCATACATATCCTGCCATATGTTGTTGTCAAACAGGGATAATGTATCTACAAGCCTTAGCTTATGTCTTTTAGTAATTACCTGTTATCCTGAGGAGATCTACTGGGGCTTCCTCAAACAGCCTTTTAAGGTTGCAACTTACAGAACTGGGGATCCAATCTGTCATGATTTATCCTGCACTTGAGTCATTGCATCCTGATTTGCTTTCAGATCAGCCCATTTTGTCATATTTATGGTTAATTCAGAGGTTGTTAAGATTAGCCTAGCTCAATGACAATTCAATTTCCCTTGTCACTCTTTCTGAGACATACATCTTTGCCCATCTTGTCAAGAATCTGACTGCTACATAGAAATTCCCCAAGGGCTTCTGCAGTCAACCCTTAAAAAAAACTTCCAACTCAAAAAAAAAAGAACATTCTTTAGGGCTTAGATCTGCAATTTTTCCTCCTAAATTTGCACAGATATAGGAACCAATCTAACAAATGATTCAAACACAGAATTGCAGCTTCATAAATCGATTCTTCAACCAAAATGCTAGAGTGCAATAATCTCAGATCACACAACCAATAGTTTTGGTCAAATTATTCATGGTAAGTTTTCCTTCAGAGGGTTTCCTTGTTTCTGCCCTTAAACACAGAGGTTGGGATATAAATCAACACATACCTTAAGGATCAACGAATTTTCAGCCAGTAACTATCATTTCTAGATCAGGCTTGAACAAAAACAACGATGTTGCCTTAAAGAGGTCAATTTCTTGCTTTGTCAAATAATGTTAAGAGGTATGTCACAGAAAACCCTTACACCAAGCCTCAGAAACCCTTTCAACAGTCACAGAACCAGCCTTGAGAATGACTTATTTGCACGTGGATTTCTCTGCTGATGATGTCACCCGTAGCTGTGTAGAGCATCTTGTCCAAGCCCTTGGGACCCAAGCTGGTTTGCACACCGTCGGCCACAGCCTTCGCGGACACAATGTTGCCTTGACGGATATCATCCTTGTGACATATTTTTCTGTCTTCGCGAGGCCTCGTCGCTGTGCAACGGTCGTCATTCTTGATGTCTTTGGAAAGCTCTTAGTCTGTTTGATGAAGTTATTCACAGCTTCGAACATAGGAATCAAACGATAATTTTGAAGTACTTGGGCGTAAATCCTGCACAGAATGACTGCAGATCTATAGAACCCTTCGCTGTATTATAACAGTGGCCTTGGATTGTCACAGATCACTTCAGAATAAGCATGACCGGTCACAGAATTGCTCCAGAAACTCGTAAGCGGAGTTTCTCAGGGAGACGATTGCCTCGGACGGCTGCAAGAAGTGCATCTGTATTCAAACAGCTTAAAAAAAACTATTAATTTGCTCAGATGGTGACATATGAATCCGGACTCCTGCTCACATGGCGCAGAGAAAATATCCGTCTGCGGTCAATTGGGAGCTCCGTTCATTCCCAGGCAAAAGGCCAGAAACCATGTATCCCATAGCCAGTCTTCCAGTTATCCAAAGGTATGACCTTCTTCACCGCCCAGAAGGAGACATCCATTGTGATCAGCATGAGCAACCTCTGCGCATTCTGGCTCTTGACATAAACCAGAAAATGTGTGACAAAGGCCAGCAGCAACCCTACCAAAATATACAAAAAACCTACTGCAAAACCCTCGGCGCCAAGCTGGACGCCGGAGCCCTGGATAAAGAAGACCAATTTGTTGGGATCGTTCCTGTCCGCCATGAAAAGCTGCATCTTCTGAATAATATTGTGCATAGCGCCAGAGACACTGAAGAAATAGATGAAAACTGCTCAGGCCAGCCAAACCTTGGGGTCATGCAAGGACGTGTCCTGCGTCAAGATCCTCTTGACAACGAACACCCCGCCCACAAAGATCACTTGCTTCTTTGAAATCGGCGGTGGCCGCTCGATCGGCCCCACACGGTACTTGGTTTTCGATTCCACAAACGCAGCAATGCCCTCTGCCGATCTCGCAATCTCGTTCGGGCTTCGCAGGACACTTCATGCTCTGGTATGATCCCACGCTTGGCTTTTGATGGACGCTGACGCCGCTATTTTCATTCGCCTGGCTTCGAACCTTCAACCGACGGCGGAGGCACAATAACCCTACTACTAATAAGTGTAAGTCTGCATGGAGGCTGATACGTCGTGAGATGTCCGTGATGCGATGAGATGTATCCCTAGCATGATTCATACGCTGCCCTGCGATATTACCTCCGGCATTTTTAAAAAAAGAATATGCGCTGCCACTTGTTGTGGTGGTATGGCCTGCGGCCTACCACACAGCTTTACGTCACCCATATTTGCTTTTACAACGACTGTGTTTGAGATCAATTGCTCCCTCTATTTTCTGCAGAAAGCATTAAACTGCTTGCAGCATTCTCTTTTAGAGATAGACCGCCCATAAGATAGTCCTTAATCAACATGCAATCTTCCCTCAAACACGATGGCAACTTCCTGTAACTGTAACTCAAATTGGGCTTCGTCTTCTCCAGCCTCTGATACCATGTTAATTTCTGCATATGTTCTATGCCATTTCAGATTAGGGCATAATACTGAAGAAGATAGAACATGCTTAATAGATCGATAGAAGACAAGCCAAAACAGAGATAAGAAATGGTGGCATTACGGCGATCAGCAGGATGCTTCTACCAACAAAGTCTTCAATAGGTCATTCAGCCAAGCGTGTCACACATAACTCAGAACAACCCAAACAAAGAACAGTCCATATATATATCACAGCTCCAATGCTATCCAGAGAGAGAGAATTACTCCACAACAATGTGTGTCAAATGAATTCTAAGTCTCTCCAATATATAGGATTCTTTGGGGGTGTGTGACACGTCTTTTAAGACATTTAAGTCTATATTTTATTCCAGGCCGACCTAGCACATAAGTGGAATAAATTCGAAGTACATGTTCTGCTCATCCGATCGAGATGATCTTTAGATCAATCTTGCACCTCTCCGAAAGAAGAATCCAATAAAAATATTGGGATCGTCATCTGAGCAGCACAACCCGGAGTTTGGACCTAGTTGTCCAATTTTAACATGAGGCTATGGATCAAGCAAAGGAGCAGATATGGGCAGCCTACAAGGACAGAGTAGGTAAATATGGGCCTACTTGGGAGATCATTGATAACAGATGGAACAATCAACTCCATTGTCCTATACATGCATCCAGGTATTTCCTGAACCCAAAGTATCATTATAAAGCTAAGCATGGTTGTATGAGTGCTTGGAGAGCATGGTACTATGGCAGAAATTTTCAGGTGCTGGAGCACATATTTTCACCAAATCTTAGACCTGACTTTCACTAGCTAGGCCGCAGATTTCTGAGCTGTTTCACCAGCTAGGAGACACAATTTTCACAGGTAATACAGAAACTCTTCAGGACTGAAATATTCATAGCTAGGGTAGCCTTGTTGCAGAATTTCTGAGCTCATATTCTAAGCTGAATCAGGTCATTTTCTGTTCTGACTTTCAAAATTTTCCCAGTTTTTACCTGTAAAATGCCTAGGAAATATGATTTTCCCAGCAACCACTGTGCAAAAACCAAAAGAATCATGATCCAAAGCAAGTTTCGCTTCAGAGAAGTTAATGGGGCTATTAACACATTCAAAAATTGTTTTGTCCATGCCCTGGGAGGGGGCAAACAGCCTATCTAAGCATCCCTCAACATGTTAAACACCAAGCTAATCTATCTTTACAAACCATTAAAGCAGCAAAGAAGAAAAGGAACAAAATTACAGGTGATATTGGTGAGTCCTCTATTATGCCAGCAGTTATGCATAATTCAGATGAGGAAGCCAAAGTAGACAGAGAAGCACAAGTGCTGCATAATCCTGGGTGTTATTGTAGAAGAACATGAACCAAAGGTGCGCCTATTGGCACTCCTGCCAAGGAGAGCAATTTTTCAAGTCTTCACCACACCCCATACTAGAGTTAGCTCCCAAACTATGATGCATGACATGGGTTGAAGGAAATTGGAAGAACAAGAAAGGACGCCATTACATTCATGCATTTCATTCAATGCACTATTACTACCCTTTAATCATACATGATCGTATATCCTATCACTGTTGTCAGCCAAGGCTTTAACACCATTTCCAACAAATCTTCAAAACTTATCGACCAAAGCAGCTTAAAACAAAGATGAAGCCCTGAGTGGAATACATATATCATAGGGAGTCACCAGTTGCACTCTCGAAGAATTAACTAGAAAACAAGAATCCAACTCTCAATGAGGCACCCACATTCTTATCAGTGCAAAACACACAACAGTGACTAATAAAATGACCAATTGCACTCTAATTAAACTCTTAAAATAGCAAATCCTTAAAAACAGGAAATGATGACAAAGTTCAAACAAAGGAAGTGATGCAGAAAACATATCTGAAGCAATAAACTAACACTTTTCTTTGTGCGGAGCACATATGCCGACGCACCAAAATTTCTCTTTTGTGGGCTCGAACCAGCAAGCTTTAAAGAGAATGACTGTGGCCTGTGTCTGGACAATATTCAAATTGGAAATGATGCACATAATGAGGGTTTTGGGAGCGTGTTGAGGAAGAACTTATTTTTCTAAGCCGCTCATAAAAGTCCTGCAAATGGTGGATGGCAAGAAACTCACAATGGGTTACCTCTATCAGCCATGTATAGCATAGAGGACATGATAATTATAGATACCTTCAGAAGCAATCAGAACAAATACATAACACTTTGGAGATCACTGGTGATAGACTAATCAACACATAGGCCTGTGCATGTTGTTGGATACACTATTTGAACCCATCTTTACAACATCAGTCAAACTTATGTGCAGATGTAAAGGTGAAGACAGGACTATTTAACAAGGTTGAACAATTTTCAAAGCATAATGATGCTCCTCATAAGAAAGTTCAATGATGTCACTAATTCCTCACAACAAGTGGATTGTTATCCATCACAAGTTTAATCAAAGCAAAAAAAGAAATGTTACCAAGTACCACTACTCGTTACCAGATTCAGTCTAGCTGCTAAATTCTAATTTCATAAATCTTTTTAATATTGAATACTAGATTTTCGATTTTATTATCAACAGTAGTACCATGTAATGTAATGGTGTATAAGCTATGTCGAGCATACGGTGAGAGAACAATGGCAAAGGCACTCCTAAATTTAAAGATTTGTTGTTTGAACTTGAAACAATGATGCTCCACATTCAATTTTGAGAGAAGCTGGAGTCTATTTCAACACATACACTCCAAAATATGCAGCTAGCTAACCAAAACATGCCAAAATGAATTGATGTTTGTCAGTTATAATCTCAAACTTTCGATCATTGAAGGGTTCAAATTCATTGCCAATGTATTTAGATTCTAACGTTTATGTTAAATTATAACTATTTGGCATAATACTTCAAAAAGAAGCAATTTATGATCATTGAGAAGAAAGATGTAGATCCAACATCTAATTGGATCATTGAGTATGGTGATGGCCAACGAAGCCATAGTCAATCATTATCAAAGAGGCAATGAGGAGTTGATGTAGGTGGAATAAACATTGGAGGCAGATACAAGTCCTTTTGTTGTCCTTGATATGTAATTCATAACTTTTTCTCATTTTGCTTCATGTCATGGTCCATAATCTTGAATGATCCATGACAATCTTGTCACTTGGCTACACTGCAAGGTTACTTTAGATTGCCTCTTTCTCCATTATTCCAATGGAGGGAACAATCATGGTTTACTACATGTATTACAACAAACCACGCAGGAAAATTAAATGCAACAAGGGGTATATGTATAGGATTCGATCACTTACAATGTACAACTATTTCGATAATAATGGTTTCACCCATTCCTATTGCATCAACTACCTACAAACCCTTGGTTATTTAGGTTTAGATCGAATTACCAGTGGATGAGAGTAGGCCATGGTTGTATAATTCTACAATTTGCAATAATAGGGTAGGGTCATTTAAAGACAAAGCATTATTGCCATATACATGGCAAAGCTAATGCAAGATGACTTGAAATAACATTAGCTAACAATCTTTAGTGGGAACGTGTCTAAACAAAGGGTGGCACTCTGGGTTCTTATCAAGGTTTGGGATCAAAAAGGCAAAAAATCAAGAATAAGATATAAAGGGAATGAATGGGAAAACTATTTATTGATATGATTTGTCCTTCTACTAGTTGTGGTGAGATAAGAAATCTAAAAAAAAGGGAAAACGAGGAGACTAATGGATTAAGGATACACAAATATGAATTCAAACCATTATACACATATGCAAAGTTTCTCATGTATATAGGAAACAAGGGTGCATATTACCAAAAATAGCACTGATCCGGATCTTGGGGGGGAGGCCCCCAAGATCTAAAAAGTTGAAATAGATCTGACAAGATCTGCAAAATTATAATGCCAGAAAAAAAGAGAGAACACAAAGAAAATAAAACCACAAAGAAACTTGTTTTATTAAAACAAAGAATAACTGTAGAAGCTACATTGTGGCGGACAATCTCCCTTTTTACAAAGTGAGGCTTGTTATTTATAGCCTTTTTTGAGATACAATACCATAGGTGGATACCATGGGCCAATACCATGGGTAGATACCACTTACAATACCATGGGTAAATCCCATGTGTGGATGAATACCATGGGTGGATGCATACCATGGGTCACTTATAATACCATGGGTGAATAAATATCATGGGTGGATGAATACCATGAGTCGATGCCATTTACAATACCATGGGTAAATTCCATGGGTAGATGGATAACATGGGTAGATAAATACCATGAGTTGATGCCATTTTCCATTCGGATCATTCCTCCCTCCTTAAGAAGCAATGGTCCCCATTGCGTGAAATTCCCTCCTGAGAAACCTTTGTTGAAGATGAAGAGCCACTGAAGAGAAGGGTTTGGTGTAGTTAACCCATAACTGTGATGAACGAAGATCCGAGGATAGAGATACCCTGTAATGCTTATGACCAACTGTGATATTGACAGTGTGCGGCCTAGCAAATGGACTTCGATGAAGTGTGGGTTTGTGGATGAACCAAAACCATGACAAACGAAGATCTGAGGATAGAGATACCCTGTAATGCTTGTGACCAACTGTGTGACTAACAGTGTGCGGCCTAGCAAATGGACTTTGATGAAAATGATTTTGTGCAGTTGACCCATAACTGTGATGCTGATTGTGGATGAAGTAGCAAGTGCCTACATAGTTTGGGGTGGGAGGGCACGTCTCCAAATAACCCAAGCCGAACGTATCTATGATCAAACTGATGAATGTGAAGCAGGTGCCTACTAAAGCAGGGTGGGAGGGTACGTCTCCAAAGGGAACCAGCTTCGAATGCTGCTCCAGATTTAAAATGAGCATAACTCGGTCAATATAACTCAGAATATTTATTATAACATGTTTTTGGAAATGGAATGATCATTCTGCATCTTCTCATATATTTGAAACCACTATCTGGAGACTCTAGACCTGCAGATTCGCGCTGGAACTGTTTCACCGTCACAAAATTTCTGAAAAAATAGTTGATTTTAAATCAACAATAACTCCCACATCCGGACTCCGATTCGACCGATTTTTTTTTTGAACTTGGGTGATTTTTCAAGGGGAGCTCAGATCTGTATCCATTCTTCTGAAATTTTTCACTGAAAATTGCAAAAAATGACAGAAGAGCCGCCGTCCATGAATTGTCGTCAAAAAAATTGCTTCAACATTGCTGATTTTGAATCGGCGATATCTCCCTCATCCGAACGCCAATTTGGCCGATTTGTTTTTTGAATTTGAGTGTTTTTTCGTAAGGAATCCAGATCGGGTCTTTGTTCTTGCAAATTTTTCACCAAAATTTTCAGATCTGATCTGAAAACTCAACGCCCAAAAAAATTCATGGATTTTGCTGAAGATTGCTGCAAAACATTGAAATTGAAATATGTTTTAAACCCTTACTCCCATGGAGGCATAACCTGAATCTGATACCACTGATCTGGATCTTGGGGGGGAGGTCCCCAAGATCTAAAAATTTGAAATAGATATGACCAGATCTGCAAAATTATAATGCCAGAAAAAAAGAGAGAACACAAAGAAAATAAAACCACAAAGAAACTTGTTTTATTAAAACAGAGAATAACTGTAGAAGCTACATTGTGGCAGACAATCTCCCTTTTTACAAAGTGAGGCTTGTTATTTATAGCCTTTTTTGAGATACAATACCATAGGTGGATACCATGGGCCAATACCATGGGTAGATACCACTTACAATACCATGGGTAAATCCCATGTGTGGATGAATACCATGGGTGGATGCATACCATGGGTCACTTATAATACCATGGGTGAATAAATATCATGGGTGGATGAATACCATGGGTCGATGCCATTTACAATACCATGGGTAAATTCCATGGGTAGATGGATAACATGGGTAGATAAATACCATGAGTTGATGCCATTTTCCATTCGGATCAAGCACCAAGTGCAATCCATCTCTGAACCAAAAATACATCAAAAAGGGGCTCTAAATGGCTTCTGAAGTCCAAAAAATCCCACTACAATAAATAAGTAAATATCAACAAAATCCTTGCCTATATTGGGACCCTCATCGTCAATATCAGCCTCTGAGCATTAAAATAAGATAGAAAAGCTAAACATGCCAAATCAAAGATTTTTCTTGAGTGAAGGGTACATTTTTACTGGAGTCGTCATAAATGAATTCAATAATCAATAAACATCAAGGTACATTGCAATCATGTTAATCCTAAAATCCTGAAAATTGTTAGGTCTGCTAAATCCTGAACTATTAATGGTAATGTTAAAATTTTTACTCTAAGACTTTAATATTACCATTAATTACTAGGGTGAGTGAAATGGAAGGGGGTTCTCTTTATATAGCATTAGTAGGGCCCTAGAACTAGGTATTATGCTCGCAAATAACCTAATTTATTGGTTTAAAACAAATTATGTTTTGGCAGTCATTGGCCACATCGTATGGAACCAGTCAATTCGATGCTAGCCAATTCCATACTGAACCAACAAATTCCAACACAGAGCCATAACAAGCAAGGTGGAATGTCCTTAAAAACTAACATTGTTTTGACTAGAAAAATCTAGTAGAAGAATAATATATGATGACAATAAAAAATTACTACAGAAACTAAGATATCAACACTATTTCATATTGTTGAACACAGAGCCAGGAAAAAGCCAGGAAACCTTAATATGTGATGACAATCAACAATGACTACAAAAACTCAGACATCACCAATATTTCATATTGCTGAACCCAGAGCCGAGAAACATTTCTTCAATTTCCTCACATTATTATATATAGAAACTAAGACATCACCCTCATTTCATAATGTTAAACCCAGAGCCTGGTAAACTTTCTTCGGTTTCCTCACATTACTATGAGCTTACTTGGAATTTTCATTCCGCCTCATTCTTTGTTCAAATCGGTGAGGGCAGAATACAGATTAATTATGTAAGGAGTTGTCTATCTAGTCAGAGGAATTGCCCGGACGGCTAAAATTGGTTGGAATCCGGGTAACTTTGTTTAAGAAATCTTGCAATAGGAGTGTTTGAATCATGTTTTTGATGGTGGAAATGGATTCAGCACCATCGAAAACCTCTAGAGCACCCAAAATATTGAAGTTTGATAGCTATAATCTGGATTTACAAAAATCCCTGCCAATTTTTCTTAAAATCTTACCTGAATTTCAATGACTACTGCAGTAGTCTAGTTAGACTACTGCATTATGTAACCCATATGACGAAGAAGCAAGCGAATAAAGGTTACCTTCTGCACTCTGGTTGAATCTATTTTTCTACCTTGTCCAACGAAAATAACTTCTAATTAAGAACAAATTAGTAGTTTCCACTGACACCATTGATATGGATCCTAAAGACTATAAAAATGAGATTTCACTTATTTTTTGAGTATGTAAATGAACAAAAATGGCTTTACCCAAGGCATTGAAGTCAAAACACATACTTTTAGCTAGCAAAGAAGAAAACAAATCGGCAATAAATTATAACTGCTAATTAAACTGCCATTAATGAAAGGGACGCAATTTTATTATAATAAACAGAAATGTAGGAGTTAGTCATCCAAAACTCCACCTTCCATATCCATGTCCATGTCCATGTCTGAAACTGCAGGAAATATTGAAGACCCTCCCGAGGCAACTTTTGGATCTGTGGCCAATCCTGCTGACGCAACTTTTGGACCTGCTGGCAATCCTCCTGACGCAACACCTGGACCTGTAGGCTGCTGGCTGGAATCAGAAGGAAATGATGGAGCTGCCAACAGGCTCCTTCCCTCTCCTTGCCTGTTCGTGCTTTGTTCCTTCTGACACTTTATCTTGAACCAGTGAAAATAGTCCTGCCCAATTGCAGCATCACTTCCAGGTTCTCCACCAAAAAGAAACGAAAACTTTGGATTTCCTGCTTGCTTAACTCGAGCCATATTTTCGAATTGAGGCCCATTCTTAGCAACAAATTGTGATAAAACTTCAATGTTCCGCACCACTTCATCGTCTATTGGCTTCTGTGGAGGGGGAGGCAGAAAAGCTGGCAGCAGATGTCCCTGAGAGCCCTGTGGAGGGGCTGAAGGAGGTAAAGGAGAATTGACCAGAGAACTGCATTCAGCTGAAGATGAGTTTAAAGATGGAGCTCCCGGATGCTTAGCTCCCGGGTGAGGAGCTCCCGTAGATGGAGCTCCTGGAGGCGGTCCAGGTAATGGCTGCCCCAATGATGGCACTTGCTGACCTGCAGCAGGTAGCAATCCTGGTGGAGGAGGATGCCTGGAGGGCGTTGTTCCAGGAGCAGGTTGAGAAGACATCATGTGAACAGGTGGAACAGCTGGCATTTGTTGCCCTGGAGTTAGTGCATTGCCACCATAAGGCTGTGGCATGGCCGTAGGCGGTCCAAACCCGGGACGCTGTTGCCCGCCTGGAAATCGAGAAGGAGGCATCATAGGCCCTCGGCTGTGCATTGCAGGAGCTGCAAAAGGACGACCCATGTTCATCGCTCCAGGGGGGAAACCAGAAGGGGGTGGTGGGGGTGCTGCTGGGGACGGGGTCGCTGCTGGAGGCCCGTGCCTGAACTGTGGAGTTTCCCCTCCTGGCCTTTGCATTTTTAAAATAGTTTCTTCAACCAAATATGTAATTACCTAATAAATTAAGAACTCCAATCAACCACTCAATATCTACAGACTGAACATCCAAGGCCCGTGACACTGTGTCTCCTCGACATATTATTTCCAGTTCTGACGATAAAACTCGTCCTCCGGATTCCTCAAGACATCATTATCCGAACACAAACTCCCTGCGAGAAAATTCAAAACCCTAAAATCAAAACCACCAGACAGACTGCAATAACAATCTGTTCAATAAGGATGGAATCTCATTGTAATAGCCGTTTAAGATGAACTAAAAATTTCGAGCTTACTGAGTTTGATCGCCCAAACTCGCCAAATAATTCAAAAAAAAAGATAATACTAAACCCAAAAAGACTGCCCCCAGACGTCGACCCTAAACCCTACTGGTTGCCGCGGAGACACAATCTTTATGAATTCAAAATTTGAGATAACATGAGATTTGGCAGGATTTGAATATAATTAACAGCTTTCAGAATCTCCCGTGACAAAGGACAACACATACCTTTACGAAAATAAATCCAAGCGGAGCTTACCTGCAGAAAATGGCCACGAGATCGAAGCCCTAAATACTGCAAATTTACCAAATTGGTGCAACCGAGAAGGAGAAACGATTGGAAACCATGATCATAAAATAGCAGCAGCAACTCAATTCGGATGTTCCAAGAATTGGATCTTTAATTCCCCGCAAGTTTAATCAGCCATGCTCGGTACTTTGCTTACATATCGCATAACTAATCCCTGGAAATCCAACATATTCCTAACTCCATTGCTTAGTTAGCATTTTAACTAGCATTTTCTTAGACCCAAAAGCTTTCCAATGGTCGAGCGAGGAAACTTATAGGATGAAGCCCAATGACTGCAGGGTAGAATTCACATGTGGCAATTACAACTTAATTACCCTTTATAGCGCTTTACCTTTAACTTTTTATTAATAATATTATAATTGTCGTTTTAAAACATTTCCCTATTTGTGATGGGTTAGTCTTTTAATAACAATATAGTTATGAGAAGGTTTGTGAAAATCGAAATGGATGTTTTCTATGCATAGGGAAAGGCTTGCAATTTTAGCATTTTGAGCATACTAGGATATTTTTAATTTATTGATAAGCTAAAGAAATGTTATGCAATTTTTAACCATCAAATTGAGTGGAGGGTTGGGCGGTGGGAGTTGTTATCAATTATAAAGATAAATTGAATATTAAGTTTTGTAAATAGATATCAAGATAAATTGATTCAAGTTCTATAAAGAGATTAGGGATTTGACTAATAATTAAGTAAAAGTATTAAGTTTAATTTAGGAATTATTTACCATCAAAATAAAAGGATCAAAAAAATTATTAAAAATTATTAATATGAGAGACTTGATCCTTATAATATGGCAAATGCATAATTAATGTTTATCCTAAAACATGTATATCTAGAATGATATAAAGAGCACTTAGAGTGGTTAGAAAGTTTGATTCTTTACCAGTTTTCGTTTGAATTTCACTTTTGGGGTGGCAGGAGGGCGAGGGATTCTCATTAATCCAGAAGGAATACTTGTCAACTATTATGCCTAGAGCTTGGGAAAGAAGTCCAACAACCAAATTGAAGCTTATGGTCTCTATCTTGGGTTACTTTTAGCCCATCAAAGGGGAATCAAGGAAGTGACAATACTCGGAGACTCCTTCTTGGTCATAAAGCACATGTGCTCCAACACACCCATGGAATGTTCCCTCTCTTTACTAAATTGCAATTTTATCATATTCTAAAAGGCTTAAACTCTTAGGCAAATTCACAAGCCAATAAGGCAAGTCAATTGAATGAAGGATGTATAGTTGTCAATGGAAATTATGGTTTTCTACCCATCCCCTAATTTTACAATGCAAGTCTCTCTAATATTTTCTCCCTCTCCGAAGATTTTTATTATTAATGTGCCCATTGAACCTAACTCCCCCCCTTAGCCCCTCTTCCCATCATCCCCCCTCCCTGCCTCCCTAGGGTTCTCCTTTCCGGAAGCTCCACTTGGCATTGTTTGAGGACTCATCCTTCATCTCCTCTAACGCAAGGCATTATGAAATCGACACATGTGAGGTCACGAGGTGCGAAGGATCCAATAAGTGTGGGAGTTATCTTGTCCATCCCTTAGATTTTGGTTTCTCACTATTATGCTCAAGTGTTCTCCATATGAATTCCCTTTATGAGCGAGCCGCATTTGCTCCTCTTGGTTCAGATCTGATGGCTCACCCACTCAAAGGCAAGGATGATTGAAGTGAAGGTCATTTTGATTAGCAGAGCAATCATGGAGCCACCATGGGATCTTGGGGGCACGTAGACCACTCCTTTGCGTCGTACAAGGCTATTATATGGTTGAGTCTTTATAACGTGGGGGTGCAGTATGATTTTCTTCATCCCATTGGTGTTCAACTCCTTTCTGCAAATTGATAGTGTTTGGTTCCTGTTGAAGGGTTTGGGTAGCCCTTAGATGGTAGAAGTGGTTGGGGGATGTTGTTATCCCCAATCTTGGATGCCTCTGCATTCTGTGAAGTTGGTTCGGTTGGTGAAGCATCAAGGGAAACATTTGGTAAAAAATTCAGTGAAGCACTTTGTGTCTCTGCAAGCGGTCAGACGCTGGTTCGAAGGGGTTCTCATTTCGCTCTCTGTAATGGTAATGGGTTCTTAGGGTTGTCGACATCCTCGCTTGGGCAGGGTGGAAAGGGATTGCTCACATGATTGGGTCAAGTGCCCACCCTTAGCCACTTTTCTCCCCCTCCCTGTGAAATGTCCACCAACAAGCATGCAAAATTGTGTGCAAACATTGTTGAGTTGCAAGTGCCCCTTCATCAGCAGAGGGAATCAGTCAGTGAGAATTAGGAAATGATAGTGGCAAAGCACAAACAAATTGGATGCATGGAAGATGAGGTTGAGGCACTCATAAGCATGCTCGAGGACCTCCAAATGCAGTTTGCTAAGCAGAATTCTCCACCTATAGAGGAAAACTCGGGCTTCAATCTTAACCGCCCTGTTGTTTCTGAGGACTAATCTTTGTTGTTATGTATGGTTTCATATGTATCTTTCTCTTATCGCAGTTTTGTTGAATATATACTACTAACATAATAGGAGTGGTGTTTCCTTTTGAAATTTTGTTGGATAATTGTGCCTGGTTTGATAGTCTACATATGCAGCTCATGAAGCCTAGCGATGTAATGGAATTGTAATGTTTTTGAGTTTCTGTCGCAACTGGGTGTAAAATTAATATAATCAATACTCTTTGGTGTTAAAAAATAAAATGAGTCCATTGAATTATTCCAAATTTTAAGGGCCTTAGACTACCTAATGGATGTGAAGGCCAGTGAGGGAGTTCATTTGAATGTGGGTATGCCAAGTATAAATGGGGGGCACCCTTTTGACCGTGTATTCTATGAGTTATAGATTCCCAAACTTTACAAATTGTGTGGATTTAAAAATAATTAACAAGTGGAGCATTTCATTAATGTTGAAGTGACACGCATTTATTATAACCTACCTGCTCATGCATTTATTACACTCCTTAGCATTTGGCATGCACTTTAGCCTCCAATGTAGGCTTAAATTTTGGATTGACTCTAGAAAACCCTAGTGTTCTTGGTGGGAATAATCTAGTTTCGAGTCATTCCTCTAGCTCGTCCCACTCTATTTTTTTTATTGAACTTTATTTCTAATTGTCGTCTACAGTGCTTGGAGGATAAGGACTTTGTGCATGGATTTTGGCTTTTGCTTTCACTTTGGACATTCTTTATTTTGGTATGTTGTGCTCACTGGATAGGGGCTTTGTGTGGGAGTTTTGTTCCTTTGTCCCTTCTTAGGCTCGTTGCTTGGTTCTTTTGAATATTATCTACTAATGCTTCTCATGAATTATCCCTCGAGTATATAAGTAATATGGATGGGCTACAATAATTTCAACCATTGCATTTCGTGTGGGATTTTTTAATTGTTCAGGGTTTAAAGGTGAAATACCAAGCAAAACAAGGATATTCAGGTAACATTCTCCCATTTCAATGTAGAATTATGACATGGCTTAGCTCTCAAACAATCAAGAACATTGAATTATTAACACTAATGGTAAGTTAAAGTCAGCAAATTGAGGAATTGGAAACAAAAACTTGTTTATTTTATATAAATTGATTCTTAGTTTGGAAAAAATTTCTTAGTCCTAGGTCTCTCGTCCAAAGATTTCCACTAGGTTTGTCAAAATTGCAATGAAGGATGAAGAAACAATTCGACAAGTATATGAAAACATAGCAAATAGAAACAGACCTCTAGACCTCCCTCTTTAGGCAAACATTAAGCAAGAAGCCCTTAGTGGGCATGCTTTCTTTTTAGCTTAGGTTTTCTTACATTTTGCAAGTTAGTATTAGCTTTAGCTCGATATATTAAGCTTTATTCTTGTGGAATTTTTAGATAGTGTGCCATAAATTTTAAATATGCTTAGGGTTGACACATATTTTGAAATTTTGGGCCTATTTGAAACTTTGATATCAAAGACCCCTTTTTTGCTTCGTCATGTCTCATTATTCGATTCATTCGGAACTCCTTTTTAATGTGAATGATAATTCTTTCAATTTTTAAAAATTATATAGAGAGACAAAGAGAAGTATTTATGTTGTTGAAGCAATTCCAAGATATCACACAATATAAAACTAGCATTTGCACCGAGAGGTGCAAATTAAACGCCAGAAGTGGGGAATGTGGAAAACAATAATAAAGTGAAACATATGGACAAGCAGACACTTCATAGATGATGAGAAATTATGGTTACTGTCAACAAGTTTTTAGAAAGAGAAATTATGGTTGTTGTCAACAAGTTTTGTAGAAAAATTATTGATCAAGGTTTTCAAAATTAAATTATAAAAATGCCATTATAGAAACCAGATGTGAAAGTAATTTTCAACAAGCCATACCATGGCTCTTATCCATCACAACAAACCAATCCTCAACGGTCTGAATATAATTTTCAAATGGCGTATTATAACAAGTTAATAAGTTAATTTAAGTTTACATTCCAGAGAAGTCTGGATCTGAGAAGGATCTTGGGAAATGTGGTTTCGGAAGTTGCCATGGAAGGATACAAGCACGAAGGATTCCCCTATAAAAAGTTGTGAGGACTCAACATCTAGACCATGATTTTCAAGTTCCTCAAGAATCTTCCACATACGTCTTGGCCCTCTTTGGCTAGTGATGTTAATAATTGCTTCCCTGCCATAAAACTCCATGACAACTATAATCTCCATGTTTTCGTTTGCTATTTTTCCAGATTGGATTTCCACCAGATTGTCTTTCTTCATCTTCAGTTAATGTATATTCTCCTTGAGCTCTCTAATGTAATTGATTGTTTCCTCAAATAATCTGCATCTGTCAACCTAGGTCAACATCAAGAAACATAAAATAATTTAGGCAAATTTACTATCAAACATTTTTACACATACAATATAAAACCTTGAAAGACAATACCGGTCCTGGAAGTTGTGTAATGGTGTAATTACCTTAGCAGAACTAGGGGGCAACAGAGATTCCAGTTGTGTACACAAAGATTTCATTCGTTTCCTCCGCAATTGTTCTGCAAATATTTGGCTTTCTTTGCTATAAAATTTCATCATACGATCCACATCTCGCCCTAATTTTTCTTCAAGATCATTATAGTCCTGCAAGTTGGCTAAATCTATTTCAGACAAACTTTTTCTGGAACTAGTAACTCAGAAATCGACCTACAAATCGCACTGTGAAACATTTTAATACATTGTTCTGCTTGCAGGAAAGGAATGTGAAAACAGACAATTAGAAGCCATGATTAATTATCCAAGATTGAGGTCGCTTGATATCCAGAGAGTAGTTACTAGTCTGCTACTTCGTTCGCCACCATCGTTTGTCTGCTACTTTGAGTCCAAGCGCCCCCCAAATAGATTAAAAGCTCTATTGTTGGTTTCAAGAACACTACCCATGCCGATAAAGCGCCCTGAAATCGATCCATGAACCTAAAATCTGATCCCCTCACATCGCTCGTACCCAACACCCAAACACTATTTTCTACCCAATATTTTCTCACATTGGACTTCCAAACAAAGGCCCCATAACCCAACGTTTGAAGCAGCATGCGTTATTGGGTTTGTGGAAGCACACATTTCTTTTGAGGCTTTACATTCTTTGTGCCACGAAACCTATTTCCTGAAATATACTCAACTTAACAAACAAAATGAAGGGCACATCTTGTCCATTGATTAGCGTTGAACTCCTGCCTTCAGAGTGCCTCCAGTTACGACTTGAAATGGAGTGTCACGGTAAATTTGAAATTCAAACTTTCTTGGGCAAAAAGAAATATTACATTAATGTCACTGAGTTGAATCGTACAATAGGGATGATACCATAAATATGGCATGTGCAACCGTATGTGATGTAATGGCATGGAGAGGCAGAGGGACCGAGATACTGGAAAATCGTCGAGTGGGGGGGGGGGGGGGGGGGGTGTTGGTGGAGGTGCATGCCAAGATATCCAATATAATGCAGGACGACGAAGCCAATGGTTACATTTGTCAATTTTTACTCGACAAAAGGGCGATGAGGAAGGGTTTTGATTGGCTGGGGTGACCAGTGTTTGCTCACCCCACTCCAGCAAAGATAACGCCTCCGGCGTAAAAATAAAAAATAAAGTGACGAAAGGATTTGTGAGATTTATACTTTTGATCGATATGGATATTTTAAATGTAGGGGGAAAGCTTACAATTTTAACTAACATCATCCATATGAAATTATCATGAATGGGAAGTTATAAATAATCAATGCATACCCCTAAAATTATAGTGATAATCTAGTGTTTAATAATTATAGAGAGATCGTTAGGGGTGGCAAGAAGGGGAGGGATTCTTCTTAATCTTGAAGGAACAATTGTGGAAAATTATGATTGGGGTCTCGGTAGGAAATATAATAATCAGTCTGAGAGTGTATGGACTCTATTTAGGACTATCACTAGCCTAGCATCGTAGAGTAAAATATATTTTCATCTTGGGAGACTCTTTCCCAATTATCTGTCACTCGAGAACAATACTTCTCCTAAGGATAATGTGTTGAGATTGATGCTTCAACGCATCAATGATATCCTCCTTTCCTTTAATAGCTCCCCTTCTTTTCATGTTCTTAGAAGTTTCAACACTGACATCAATCCCTTGTCCAATATGGCTTGATTATTGGAAGAAGAAAAAATTGAAATCAATGGAATTTTCGGATTTTCTATTGACCCCTAATGAAGATCATGAATATTACCCATACCCCCCTTCTTCATTTTTGTGTCTATTCTAAAGTTGTCCATGTGTATAATTTATTTTTAATACTACCCCTTCATTTGTGCTCCATTCACATCCCATACTCCTTTCTCTCATCCCTTACTCCCCGTACCAATGTAATACGATATAATATGGAGGATTATTTATTCATGATTGCATTGGAGGAAAATTTCCAACTCAACATGGCGTACCAATGGAGAAGTATGCATGCAAACATGTTGAACTTAATGGCTCCCACACATACCAAATATAACCATGGATGAGATAAAATGTAACATTTGCAAATTCCCTTAACTAGTGTGGCTCATTTATTTGCTCTCGAGAGGATTAGACTGTTAATTCATTTGGAGATCATGCCAAATGCGGAAGGAGTCTTCTCAGGTAGTTGGATGATGATTGCTCTGCCTTGGGACCCTAGTAGACTTGAGGCAATAATGTACAGTGTTAGGTCCCTATAATACTAGTGTAACCCCTTATTATTATGGTTAGTGTAGCCTCATTATTGTTATTTTTGTGCCCATATAGTCCCCATATTGTTATTATTGTGTCCCATAGAAGCCCACTATTGTTATTGTTGTGCCCTTACATTATTATTTTTATGCTGACTTTGATTATATTGTGACCCCTTAGACTCATATATGTAGAAAGGAGGTTTTGTCATTTGAACCATCGAAGAATTGTTCATTTATGTAATGTAAAGGAGGTTTCCCCCTCGAAGAGGATAATTTTTAAGTTGTTGATCTATATTTTCTTCTATTTTGTGAGTTGGTTGCACAACATTTAGTATCAAAGCTTTGGATTATAGGGTTTTGCTTCTTCAAACAGGTCATCTTGGCATTTTCGCTATAACTTTTTCTACAAAGCTTCAAAAGCTAAAATTGAAACCGCGTGGAGTCGACAAACGTGTGAACCTCATGTACGAATTTCAAATCTTAGTTCTCTATATTTTCAGAGATATGATCTAAGGAATTTATGGTTTTTACAGGCTCCATAATTTCATCTCAAACAGGTGACTAAGGAAAAATCGGCATAACTTCTGTTTCATGAATCAAATTTGAATTTTGTAAATAGTGGCTGAAATTGCACAGAATATAGTTTTTCCTATATCAATTTCAAAGCCGAATTCTTAAACAGTGACACATGGCATCATTTACAACTTCGCTCTAATGAACCAATCCATAATCATGTCATCGTGGGATATTTGGCATAACTTTACCTTGAATAATCCAAATTTAGTATGACTCGTGGCATTGGAAAGAAGACTCAGAGGTATATCATAGGACCAAAGTTCATATCTTAGAGATAAACAAAACAGAGATACAACAGTTTCAATATCGAGCTCCTAAAAAGCAAGAAAAAGGTGTGAATTTTTTAATTTTGCATAACTTTTGTTTGAAAAATCAGATTGAAGTGATTTAAAGGGCATATTGAAGCATAGATATCAGTACTTGGTTATAAGATTCCTCCAAAACAAAAGATTTATACACCTATTAAGTCCTTGGAAAGCACTACTATGACGCATGAAGAGGAATAAATGCAACATGATATATCTAAATTATGAGACTAGGTGCAACAAATTTCGCTCTCACAAAGAGAAACCAAAGATGACATGAATGGCTTAAAAAGGGACATGGATAGCTTAAAAGGGGACACAGATGCCTTAAAAGGAGACATGGATGGTAGAAAAGGAAACATGGAGGTTTTTAAAGCAGACATGGATGCGATGAATGTCAAGTTGGAAGGGTTGGCAAAGTAGTTGCAAGAAAGGCTTCCTGGTGGTGACAAGGTAATCCATGAAAAAACACGACGAGGACAAAAGGAATATGAATCATGATTTTAGAGACTCTAATGTGGGTTTTGAGAACCAGCACACTCCAAATATAGATATGAGGAAGTTTTATGGCAAGGATTCGGTAACATGGATACTACAAATGGAGCAATATTTTGATCTCCTTAATGTGCAACACACACAAAAGGTACACATTGAAACTTTATATTTAGAACCCAATCAATTTGTATGGTATTAATGGCTTTGTTATCGTAAAACACTTGTTACTTGGTCAATTTTTATGGAAGAAATGATATCACAGTATGAGGATATAAAGAGAAACACCTTTGTATCCAATTGATAAATCTCAAATAAAAGGGTTCAATGGAAGAGCATATTGAGGACTTCCAAAAATTGAATATTCGGGTAAATGATATTCTAGAGGAGAAAAGGATTGATGTCTATTGAGGAGGTAAATCCCCTTTGCGGACATAGGCGATCCCACTAGCCCAGGTCGGTTCTACCAACAATCAAGTCATGCAATGACGTTGGTTCCTAGTTACAAAAAGACAAAGATTGCGATGAGAAACCTACCTCAAATCCCACGCAGTTGTCGTTGAAGAAAATATGATATTTCTCGTCCCTCACTTGACAGATCATGATCCTTCCGTTTGACACGTCCGAACACCTATACACATGCAAGGAAACAACGACATACAACACAAAATCTAAGAATGTAACTATATATCAGTCAGAGAGGATATAATTCATTGCATTACATAAAGAAACGAACACATGAATGGAACCAAAACCAGAGTCGCTTATATTATAAATGACAAAAGGGAGATTACAACCAAATGCTCTGACGCTATGATCTTCCTTCGGCAGGGCTAACAACGGAGCGTGTCTCAACAAGCCTGTCGGGAATCTGGACGAAGCTCTCTCTCTTTGGCTTGGCTCTTAATAGTTGTCCGGCTATAGTTTCTTTCCTACAAGTTCAGCTAGCTTGCTAATGGAGAGGGCAAGATTTTATAGATGGAGGAGAGGAAGTTGGGATCCCTATAATCATGGGATAGGCCCTATCTCTTAGGAAGCTTCCATGATAGGTGGAAAACCACTTCCTATACATGGAGATCTGGAGCCAAACCACCCAACTCCTTTTGATGATTCATTTAAGAGTTTGTTAGAATCAAGATTTCGCCATTTATTTAAAAAAAAATCCCTTAATAAGCTTGGCACGAGTGAAACACAGGGACAGAGCGCCAGTTGGCGCGCACTCCAGTGTGGATTTCCCCCATTGGCGCGAGGGATGAACTGGCTAGTCGCGCCAAGGCTAAAACATCTGTTTTTAGGGTTTTTCAGAGGAAATGTTTTTCAGGAGAATGTTTGTCCTTATGCAAGAGGATTTCATGAAGGTGGTTTCACGTCATCTTACTGTTCACAGGTCATGGGAATAGTCCTCCAATGTACGGGACGAGGGATTGCAGGGACGGTGACGAAATGTTGTGTAACAGATGCCCCTTAAAGCATGAGGTCCAAGAATGAGGGAGGGGTGAAATGCTTTATGAGAACGCGCCCAACCGAAAAAATTGCCGTCAAAAGACCTGCAAATACAAGTACAACTGATATCTCTGATACATGATATGTGGTATGGGCGCAGCCATCCATAATAGAGTGTACAATAACCGGGATCCAAGGTATGGACGCAGTCTGTAGAAATTTGAATAATAGCTGAATTATTCACCGAGATTATCCTGATTACACACTATATAAGCTTCATGCATAATACATAACCTCTTCTACAATTGATCATCAATTTGCGGAAATAGAAGCAGTCGCATGCGCACATTAAAACATAATCAAGCACACATATAACACAGTATGTAATGGGAAAGCTTACAACTGAAAACCCCCAACTATCTGTATATTATAATGATAGAGAACATGTAACAATACATAGCACAAAGCTCCTCACAGCTCTCAGCACTATCTCACATGCTACACACAAACTAGCTCAGATATGAACAAGTCACAAGTTCAAATCTCCTCCACAAGTCTGCCTGCCTCTACTGCGCAATCCAAGATGAGTAATGATGAGATCCAAGTTCGAATCCCACTGGCTTGTACTGCGCAATCCTCATTGGAAATCTCAATCAATGTGTGTGCAAATCTCATGCACAACCATAGTCACAACTGATAGTAGACTCACCCTTTCACCCACCTCTAACACTAGTCTCCACTGAACTGTCCATGCATTGCAGTTAACTGATGTGTTCTTTAGTTGATTTATGAGTTAATATTTAGTGAATTAATTAATAATTAATTCACACCACTCATCACTAGTGTATTTTTCAGTTAGACTAAATACAGCTAGTTCAACTAAGTTAAACAGAACACAACTCCACCAACTGTCTCATCAACTCCACCAAACTCTGCCACATGAGTTCTAACTGAAGTCAACCATGCAATAACTCAACTAACCCCTAGGAATAGCATAATTCCTCTGTCAGCTGCATGTGCCACATCCAAGCATCAAACTGAAGTGCTCCAAGAGGATAAGATAATGTTTATAGTCTAAATATTATTAAGGGTTAACAATATTTGACTGTTCTATTTTTAGCTCGACAGTCTAAAAATAGAAACCACCCAATGTCTAAAAATAGAGGTCCATCTATTTTTACCAACTCGACCAATCATCCATAAATAGCATCCTGCAACTCATAGACCATGATCCATATGTCTAAAAATAGACATAGTCTAAAAATAGACTTTGCGCCAAAAATAGCATGCGGGCCCACTTAGTGAAGGCGACTCCTTTCCACTAAGCTCATCATCTTGTTGCAATCTCAACACTCCCTCTCAACAAGATATGGATTATCTGCAACCCCTATCCTGCCTCTGTGGTATTCGAATTTTCTCCTAGTGAGCGCCTTCGTTAAGATATCAACATCCTGATCCTCCGTAGGAATGTATGAAAGTAACATGATTCTCCACTGCACACAATCTCTGATATGATGATACCGGATGTCAATGTGTTTAGATCTATCATGAAATACTGGATTAACTGAGAGTTTGATGCAACTCTGATTATCACAATAAATCACAGTAGGATCTAAGTGTGAACCGAACAACCCGACCATAATCTTCCTCATCCATATAGCCTCGCATGCAGCCAAAATTGGTGCCATATACTCGGCCTTTCTTCCGGGGCGGGTGCCACGGATCTGCGCTTCTGCTTTGTACCGAAGCTGCCCCATCGGCCAGGTACTAAGATCCCTCCGGATGTGCTCTTCCGGTCCGTTGGGCTCCCTACCCAATCTGCATCAGTGAAGCCAGAAAGCTTCGCTCCATCCTCCTGTCTGTACCATAGACCATATCCCGATGTGCCTCTAATATAACGCAATACATGCTTGCCTGCCTTCCAAAAGAGCTTGGTAGGCTTAACCATAGCTTGCGAAAGCTGGTTAACAACATAGCATATATCGAGTCGTGTATTGACCAGATACATAAGCGACCCCACCAACTATCGATAGACAGTGGCATCCACTACCTCCCCTGAAGTAGCATCCTCCTTCCTCCAACCACCAAGAAGAGGAGTATCAACAGGCTTGCAGCCATGCATGTCGAACCTCTCCAGAATCTCCCAGGCATACTTGCCCTGAGAAACAAACAGTCCTCCGCTGCGCTACCAAATCTCCAATCCCAGGAAATAATGAAGGATGCCCAAGTCCTTCATCTCAAACTCTCGTGCAAGATCCTCCTTGCATGAAATTATCAACTGCTCATCGCCAGTCAAAATCAGATCATCTACATACAGTACGATGATCAACAGCTTCCCCTCCACCACAATCTGGTACAGGTTTGGATCCGCCTCACTCTTGGGGAATCCAAGCCCGGTGAAGTAGCTGTCTATCCGAGTGTACCAAGCACGAGGTGCTTGCTTCAGCCCGTACAGTGCTCTCTTGAGTCGGCACACATGCGACTCACTGCTGAAGATCTCAAAACCTTCAGGCTGCTCTATGTATACCTCCTCCTCAATAACTCCATTGAGGAACGCAGTCTTCACATCCATCTGATGAATGTGCCACCCCATCTGCGCTGAGAGAGCAAGGATCGTCCGTATGGAAGAGTACCTTGCGACAGGTGCAAAAGTCTCCTCATAGTCAATCCCCTCGATCTGTGAGAAGCCTCGGGCGACAAATCTCGCCTTTTACTTCTCCACACTCCCCATCGACCGCACAGCACCAACACAGCAGATCCATCTCAGACTTCCCCACCATGATTTCCCCTGGGTCTTGGGACAATGCACTTGCATGCACATTTTAAACCAATCCGAATCATCTTCCACCATGGCATCTACCCAAGCGGGGTCCTCCACGAAGCTTCCTCGAAGAGGGATAAAACTCTTGTCCTGAAACACATTTTTCTCTTCAAAACCCAATACTTATCCGGTCTGCCGATCTGGGTATTTGTCTCACACGCTACTGCGCTATGATGTAGGTGCTCCTACAACCTTCTCTACATCCTGAATCAGTGGCTCAGCTTCTGTAGTGCGCTTTCGCCCTCTTATGGTTGGCACTGCATGAGTGGTCTCTTCCACTCCATGAACCTCCTCTTGTGGCTGATCCACATCCTGAGGTTCATCCTTAGGAACTAATAGTTCCTCATCTGCATGCAAGTGTGGCTCCCTCTCAAGCGAACACTTCATGGATTTCTCCTCCCTAAGAATTTGATGTCTGCAGTAACTGGGGTCTTGCGGCCCATGCGGAAAATACACGATAGTTGACGCAAGGGCGTATCGATGTGCCACAAAAATCCCAACTCTGTGATCGACTCCGACTTCTTTCTGGCATCCTTCGCCACATGCATGTAGACAGGTGAACCAAAAATTCTCAAATGAGAAATGTCAGGTCTCTTACCAGAATAAGCCTCCTCCGGTGTACTCATGCCAAGAACCTTGTGAGGACAACGGTTCTGCACATACACTGCTGTATTGCATGCCTCAGCCCACAAGTGAAGGGGTAGGCCCTGATCATGCAACATCGCCGTGCAGCACCCACGATCGTTCGACATATGGCTCCTTTAACTTGGTTCTGCTGTGGGTTATGGGGTGCTGAGCCTCTCAAAGACTGTGCAACATTTGCAAGAGTCCTTGGTCCCGGCGAGAGATGAATCACCACCATTGTCGCTCCTAAGAGCCTTCACATGCTTCCCCGATTCTTCTCCTTGGCGCCTTGAACTCACAGAACTTTGAGAGTATGTCTGCTCATGTACGCATGAAGAAGATCCGGCACTTAGAGAAAAATCCTTACGACAAAGATCACATAGTACTTGTGCTTTCTTGTCGAAGCCCTGCGAAAGGTCCACACACGTCTGTGTGAATTCTCTCAAGGATCGTCGTGTGCGACTATGCTTCTCGTGAAAGGTAGCTTTCATAAATTGCCCAAGGTATGGCTTGCAGCGATGCATTTTGCCTTCGAAGTGCCCTTAGGAAGCCCGATGAAAATCGCTGGGTATCTTCAAGGCTCCATGGTGAAGGTGACCCAATCTCCTGTGCCACAGCTCGCCATCATCCCGGCTCACCACTGCTTCTGCCTTGCATGCCATTGCTGCACAGCCATCTACTTGCAACTGATAAAGGTTCTTGACTCGAACCCCTATCTTCCGGGTTTCTCCAGTTGTCTTACTGCGCAGGAAATCCTTTCCCTCGCTGAAGACAACATCATACCCCTTGTCTTCTAACATCGCCACAGAGATAAGATTCTTCTTCAATCCTAGAACATGCATCACTTCCTTCAATACGAAGGGTTTACTAAAATCCCTCTCAAAGGAAATGGTACCGATACCGGTCGCACTGTATCTACCATCATTGCCCATCTCGATGTGCACTCCAAGATCTTTCTCATCTAGATCGGAAAACAAATCTTGATCTCCAATCATGTGAAAAGACGCACCACTGTCCAAGAACCAAACTGATCCCATCACACTTGAGACCAAGCATGCGATCAGCGAAAAATCCAGCTCAAACTGCGAGGCTAAGGCCTCTCCCACTGCAGATCCAGCAGCATGCTTATTTTTCTTCTTCTGCGGACAATTTGTGGCATAATGTCCGTGCTGGTGACAGTGAAAGCACTTCACCTTGGACATGTCCTGCTTCTTGCCTTTCGCACTGGAATGAGAAGCTTTCTTTCTCTTCCCCTTCTTTGCTTTGGCAGCCAAAGCGCAATTTTCTTCATCAGATGCCTTTGATGAAGATCCGTCCCTGGTACTCCGCCTTATCTCCTCTTGCACAAGATCCGACCAAAGTCGCTCCCATCCTGGCAATTTCTCCCGACCATTGATAGAGTCCTGATAGGAATGCCAAATCTTCGGAAGCCCAAGGAGAGCCAAGCTCACCAAGTCCTCATCATCAACAGTCACCCCCACACTTCCCAGCTCATCCCTGCATTGGATGAACTTCGTGAGGTACTTGGGCATACTGTCGCCTTTCTCCATCTTTATGTTTATGAGTTTATCCTTGAGCGCCAACTTCCTCTGGTCGCTCTTGCTTTGGAATAAATCTGTCAACGCTTTCCACATCAAGTATGGAGAAGATTTTCCATGCAGGCTGGACACTATGTGATCCTTCACGCCCTCCAACAGAATCCTTCGACATTTTGCTGTCTTCTTTTGCCAAGCCTCAACTTGAGCAGCATCAGTAGGCTTTGGGACTTCAGCATCTATGAACTCCTTCAACCCATTGTCCTCTAACACCGCCTCCATCCTGTCCTTCCATGCAACATAATTAGAGCTGCCCTCAAGGGCATACTCCAGTCGCAATCCGTTGAAAGACATTTTGACTTCGACACCAAGAAAACTGCTGCAAATTCGAATTCCAAATTCTGCTGCAAATTCGAATTCCACCAGCTCAAAACTCAACCGCTTCCGATCTGTGAGAACAAAGTATTTCTAGCACAGAGATCGACTGTAGGGGCATTTACTAGATATATCACCTTTCAGAGAAAGGATGGATCCAGAGGCTACCTGGCCCGCTTACAGACTCTGTCTACCGAAATAAATTGTAATCACTGTAATAGATCCGATGATCAATTCTCGCTCCGATACCATGTATAAATTTGAATAATAGCTGAATTATTCACCAATATTATCCTGATTACACACTATTTAAGCTTCATGCATAATACATAACCTCTTCTACAATTGATCATCAATTTGCGGAAATAGAAGCAGTCGCATGCGCACATTAAAACATAATCAAGCACACATAGAACACAATATGTAATGGGGAAAGCTTACAACTGAAAACCCCCAACTATCTGTATATTATAATGATAGAGAACATGTAACAATGCATAGCACAAAGCTCCTCACAGCTCTCAGCACTATCTCACATGCTACACACAAACTAGCTCAGATATAGAACAAGTCACAAGTTCAAATCTCCTCCACAAGTCTGCCTGCCTCTACTGCGCAATCCAAGATGAATAATGATGAGATCCAAGTTCGAATCCCCCTGGCTTGTACTGCGCAATCCTAATTGGAAATCTCAATCAATATGTGTGCAAATCTCATGCACATCCATAGTCACAACTGATAGTAGACTCACCCTTTCACCCACCTCCAACACTGGTCTCCACTGAACTGTCCATGCATTGCAGTTAACTGATGTGTTCTTTAGTTGATTTATGAGTTAATAATTAGTGAATTAATTAATAATTAATTCACACCACTCATCACTAGTGTATTTTTCAGTTATACTAAATACAACTAGTTCAACTAAGTTAAACCGAACACAACTCCACCAACTGTCTCATCAACTCCACCAAACTCTGCCACCTGAGTTCTAACTGAATTCAACCATGCAATAGCTCAACTAACCCTTAGGAAAAGCGTATTTCCTTCTGTCAGCTGCATGTGCCACATCCAAGCATCAAACTGAAGTGCTCCAAGAGGATAAGATAATGTTTATAGTTTAAATATTATTAAGGGTTAATAATATTTGACTGTTCTATTTTTAGCCCGGCAGTCTAAAAATAGAAACCGCCCAATGTCTAAAAATAGAGGTCCATCTATTTTTACCAACTCGATCAATCATCCATAAATAACATCCTGCAACTCATAGACCATGATCCATATGTCTAAAAATAGACTTTGCGCCAAAAATAGCCTGCAGGCCCACTTAGTGAAGGCGACTTCTTTTCACTAAGCTCCATCATCTTGTTGCATTTTCAACGCAGTCGTCCAGTAAAGAAGGATGAACAAGTAGACTCAGGTATGGTCGTAGCCATCTAGTCAAATGAGTCATGTAACTAATCATGATAATCCACAAAGAATCTGCAGTCTGGATTTCATCAGACAAAATCCAGGGTCTTGTGCTCCATCTCGACCTGAACAGAGTACAAGTCCGAGCATGTCAATAAGTGAGTTGAAGTCGAACATGCAAGAACATCGTCTGATTACCAGCCAATAATGAAAGTCGTTAACAGACGCAAGAGTAACCACCAACAATGAGGATGGCCCCCAAGGTACTATAGGTACAATCCACGGTATGTGAACAATGAGTTGGCGTCGAACACCCGCAGAATCATCCGATCGAAGGTCAATAATGAAAACCTTGCATCGAATGTGAAGAACCTGCCATTGAGGCATGCAGGCTCCAAGGTACCTGAAGAGAGTCTCTAGATCAGCTTCCTAGATAATGAGCTGAAGTCGACAGGAAGTGACCTTGATCGAAGGTGGGCCATAGTTTTTCCCACATCATCGACGCGAGACAGAGGAACATGATGTTTGCGAATCAAGATCAGTAGAGAATTAGAGGGAGGTTGAAAACTGCAGAGGCCAACTTCTCTTTAACATATCAGCGGCACGACACTGGATTTGGCAATATTTGACATCAAAGGATATGAGGTCATGATGACGTGGCAAAGAGTAGATGAGCGGTCAAAAGAGAGTACCCAAACCCACGGAGGCAAACAGAGAACGAGATGAGATGTCCCCAACCTGACACGAATGCAGACAAGTGCCATGTTCAAGAGCGACGTACTGCCGACACGACGGTGATACTGGTTCCATTTTTCCCCGCCATTTATGGCGAGTACCCCAATTATTTTTTAAAATAAGCTTGAAGGGGATAGCATATGCTTGCGATATAAGTTTGTCCTTCGGACAAATCCAACCTAGTACGTTTAACGAGGCCTAGGAAGGAGGAACTCGAGTAATGTCATTACGACAGAGTCCGATGTCATCAGTTTTTAACGAGTCTGACAAAGGAAGAACTCAACGTCTTTTCATGTTTAAAGAGTTTGAAAAGACAACCGAAAAGAAAACTCCAACAGTCCCTTTTCGTAGATAGTCTCGCAGATCCGAAAAGGTAGAAATCTATGTTTGAGAGAACCTCCTAGTCGCGATAGGCTAGGGTATTCCTTTTTCGTAAATAATATATCCCAGCCCGAAAAAGGGGTAAACGTATACTGGGTAGATGTCGTTTCACAGTCAATTTAACGAGCTTAAGACGACAAGCAACTCGACAATATTTTCAATTTTAGAGAGTCAGAAAAGAGATGAAAGATGACTGCAGTAGTGACTTTTTCATGTTTTTACCAAGTCCGAAAAAGTATAAAACACAACTCGTGTCGTCGTCCTAGTCGCGTGAAAACTTATCGCTGCACAAAAAGCAAGTGTAAAACCCATTTTTCGATAAAAATATAGTGAAATATTGGAAAATCAAGTCTCAAAACTTAATTTTGATTTCGAAAAGTTATAAATATGACCAAATAGTAAAAACATATTTACTTTTTACTTTTTACCTCTTGTGCAGAGCGATAGTGAGTTATTTCCCTGCGATCTTGCGGTGACGATTGTGGACGATCCAATGCACCATTCCAAATCTCGTCTTTTCCAGGTAAGAGTCACTTCCATTAGCTATGTTTTAAGCCATATTTTATAGGTTTCCATTGAGATTTGGCATCTATGAGGGGAGGATTTGCAAATTTAGGGCTTCCACGGTTGGCGCGGGTATGAGGCACGAACCCGCGCCATTCGAGCTCTTTTTGCAAAGGGGTCACGCCAACCGCGCAACCTCATTTTCCGCTAAAATTTCACAAAAATTGAACCAATCAATTGAATTTTTGAATGCCCAAGGGATCTTATGAAGGGGAGCACAATGAAGAGGACGAAATGGCAATGGGGAATGAGCAATGCATGAATGCTCTTCAGAATTGCGGATTAAATAAATTATTCTTAACACCATGTCTCAGGACACAACTTGAATTGTTACAATACTTGATAAGTATTTGAGATGAGAATGAAGAGAAGTTTAGCCTTCGAGATCAAGTGCTTGAACTCAAAGTGTCCGATGTCTACTTCATCACTGGATTGTCTCGCAGAGGTCCAGTTACGATTATGAAAGGTACTAGGCCTTCTGGCGAAAAGATGTCGATGGTTATGGAAAGAGTGTGCCCAGTGGCACAAACAAGATCAGGTAGTGGCAAAGTTGACATTCACACTGTTCCCAATCTAGCACTCAGAGTGGTGCTACATACCATTACGCGGGTCGCGGGGTCGCAGGCGCTCCATGAGGCTACCAAAACACAGCTCCTCCTGGCATCGGAATGTATGAACCCGACAATATTTGATTGGGCCACAGCCGTAAACATGAATATCAAATGACAATTGACTAAATGTAAAAAGGCCAAATGAAGCAGTTTGGGTACGGGTCAATCTTGGTATCATTCATCCTAGAACGATTACCTATCTTCCAGGGCTAGGGGGCGATAGTTGCAGACCCACCTTTGAGAGAGCCACGGATGGCTCGATGGGTAGCATTGATGCCCAGAGCAGGAGGGGGCCAGCAAATGTCATGGCGGCCCAAGTTCTTCGAATGGCTCCGATGACAGTTGATCGTCGTAGAGGACTGGCCCTATGCCGGTACTGATTTTACAGGAGACCTAGACCTTCCACTCCCGGAAGGAGAGGACTGGGATGAGGAGCTGGGTAAGACTCTTTTTTATTTTATGATTTTTATGATTTTTATTTTATTTTATACATGCATGTTCTAACAAATAATCCTATATGTATGCAGATGTCGGCCCAGAGAGGCCCGCCGGGATGTCACCGATTGCACGGAGGACCCCTCTCGCCTATGACCCTCAAGGTGAGGGGGTCGAGGGGAACGAGCTGGTTCAGAACTTAGAGGGAATTGCCCATGGGATTCCTGATTATGCTCGCCTAGCTGATGTCCCTATGGCTTATCAAAGGCACACCATAGGGGTGCCTAGTCACCTTCATCGCTTACTGAGGTGATTGGTGCGGGCAGTGACATGCTACCATGAGCACCACGCTGATTAGTCGCCTAGGCTTTTCATTTGCATATTTTTTAGAGACATGTTGTCTTCGGATGTAATTAAAAAAAACACGCATATTTTTGGGATTTTATATGATGCACACACTGCAAACATTCAACATATATAGAAGACGTTCTTCCTACGGGGAAGTGTCGGGCAATAATTCCATAGCCAACTTCAGTGAAGGGATCTCACATTCAACTGGAAGAGTAGCTTCCAGACCATACACCAACTGAAAAGGTGTGAATCTGGTCGCGCTCTTTTTTGACGTTCGGTAGGCCTAGAGAGGTGAGAACAATTGGAGATGCCAACTAGATTTGTGTATACCAATTGTTCGTTGAAGCATCGTGACAAGAACTTTGTTCACGACTTCAACCTGGCCATTTTCCTAAGGGTAGTATGGCGTCGAGCTGTCGTGACGCAAGCCCAACTTCGATGTCAGATCTGCCATCATGTAGTCCCGAAAATGAGTGCCATGATCGGTGACGATGGCTTGAGGAATGCCGAAATGCGTGATCACATGGTTGAAAATGAATTGAGCAGTTGTCTTACCATCGACAGCTAATGTAGGCATCGCTTCGGCCCACTTGGTGAAGTAATCTACGTCAATGATGATATAAGCATGCCCCCCGCCCAAGTGAGGGTTACATTCATAAAATCAATGCCCCATTTGGAAAAAGGGCCTACAGTAATGACATGATGTAAAGGGAGGCGTGGCGCACGCATCTTGCGTTGGAAGATCTGGCACGCATGACACTTTCTTACTGCAACAATACAGTCTTTAAATATAGACGACCAGAAGTAACCCGCACGCAGAATCTTTTGGGTGGTAGCATAACCGGACATGTGACCGCCACAGGCGCCACTGTGACAGTCATTCAAAACTTTCTTAGCCTCTTCCAAGGTTAAACATCTATGGAGCATAGAATCAATTCTGACACGATATAAGGTATCTCTGAGAATATGATATGATTGCGATTGATGCCGAACGTGACATCGGGCATCCTTTGTCAACTCAGACCGGAAGGTAGATGTCTGAAGGTACACAATGATATCACCGTACCATGGATCAAGAGTGTTGATTAGAAAGAGAGTTTCATCTGGGATATGATCCTCGGATTGAGACGGAACATAGTTGGTAGGGAGAGAGCAAATGATATCAGCGAAAACCAGTGACTTCTTCGATTTGGCAGTAGTGAACTCCAAATCAAAATCTTGAAGGATCACAATCCATTTGGAGTACTTGTCCCCCCAGCAATTTTTGAGACAAAATGTAAATCATAGGGTTGTAGTCGGAAATCACGGTTACCGTGCGCAACAAGATGTAATGGTGAAACCGCTGAACGGCTTGGACCACGGCAAGCACCAACTTCTCGATGTGGGCATAATGTGTTTCAGTGTCGAGGAGATTCTGAGACAGATAATAAACTATGTGTTCGTTTCCGTCATCGTCATCCTGTACCATAACCATGGCAATCATGCTGAATGCGGCAGCAAAATAGAGGGTAGAGTCGCGATGATAGTTGGGAGGATGTATTAATGGAGCGTTGAAAAGCAACGTCTTAAGTTTATCGAAGGATTGCTGAGCAATATCGTCCCAATGGAAAGGAACGTCCTATTTTAGAAGTCGCGTAAACCCTTTGGCCATTTTTGCATAGTTCGGGATAAAGTGACATAATAAATTCTCTTTCCCCTGAAGACTCTGAAGTTGATGCAATGAGGATGGGTAGGGGAGGTTAACAATAGCCTCGACCTTGAAAGGGTCTAGGCGAATTCTGTCTTTAGAGACAATGAATCCCAAAAGATGACCAGAGTTAACACAGAAGATGCACTTGTGAGGATTAAGCTTGATGTTGTAACGTTTGCAACGGAGAAAAATCTGGCGGAGATTTTTGGGATGGTCTTCGCGCAAAGCTGAATGAGCCAGCAGGTCATCCAGATATGGCTGAACAATGTTACGTATGTCATGAAAGGCATAGGACATGGCATGCTGAAAGGTGGCTCCAGCGTTTTTCAAGCCGAACGGGAGCTTCTTGTAGGCGAATGTGCCCCACGGACAGATGAAGGCAGTCTTATGTTGATCAGAGGGTAAAATATTAATTTGGTTATAACCCAAAAAGCCGTCCATAAGGGAAAAGATCTCACTCCCCACATAATAATCGATGATCTGATCTATAAAGGGGGTGGGATAGTTGTCCTTAGGGCAAGCTCGATTGATATCTCGGCAGTCAACACAGACCCGAATTGTGCCTTACTTCTTATCCATAGGGACAATATTGGAAACCCACTCTGTCAGAGGGATCAGATATATGAAGCCCGCTTTAAGAAGTTTCCAACTTCTACTTTTATAGCAGCGGATTTTCGAGGATTCACCGGGTGCAGATCCTGGCGCACAGGCTTCGCACCAAGATAGGTGAGAATTTCGTGCATGACGATACTGGGATTGATCCCAAGCATCTCTTCATAAGACCATGCAAAAACATCTCGGAATTCGCGGAAAAGGATAGTGTACACTTGAATCTCTTCGAGAGAACAAGTGACTCCCACGTGAATGTTCTTGATGACCGCGGGTTTAACAGAGATGTCGATAGGCGTTGTTTGGGTAATATTACTCAGATTTCCTTCCGAAAGTACTTCATGAGTCAATATTGGCGTTTGGAGAGGGAACCTGAGATGCAAAATGCTCGAGACAATTAGACATTGCCCCCAGGCCGGGCATGAACGAGGAACAATGATGTCCATCGCTCCATGGAAGATCTTCGAGAGACATAGTCTCCATGATAACTTCATTAGACGGAAAAACTTCTCTCAATGGATCGGGGGAATCTGCATCGCCGAGCCAAGGGGATTGAGAATAAACATCAAGAGCCATGCTCAAAGGAGCATTTTCAGCAGGAGGAGGATCTGATGCGGCAAAGATCTCGCAATAATTGTTTTCAACTAGGGTCAGAGGCATCAATTCTCCAAAAGAGGTAACCTGTTCAGGAGAAGGGATGATCCATTGGTCATCTGACCTAGAGATCATGTTGACTTGAACGGTATTCGGTGGTGGAATGGGAAAAATACCCATGAGAACAGGGTCCTTGAAAAGACCAGGTCCTACACTATCAGGGGGATTAGGAATTTGATCCACGTATGGTACGTTGTTCTCGGAGGACGAGGTAAAGAAAGAAAACTGATCAACAGTAATAATCTTGCCCTCATGCAGAAATTTCAAAAGCCGAAAGAGGGTGGACGGAATGCACAACATGGCGTGGGTCCAACTGCGACTGAGTAGAATATTGTAGTTGAGTTTGGCATCAACAACTTCCACTTCAACGTTGACTGTTTTACCTTGCAATGTGATCAATAGACTCGCGAGAACACCCAAGGTTTTTGATTCCCTTCCATCGAATGCCTCGAGGGCATTGGGGGTTGAAGTGACGGCTCGAGAGCCGATGGCTTTCCAACAAGAAAATGACATAATGCAGGTAGAGGCACCTTTGTCCACAACGACTCTGTGAATGTTGAGGCCGTTGATGCCGACTTGTATAACAAGGGAAATCTGGTGCGGTAGTCGAGGGACGAAATTCTCTAGATCGAAGGTGAGAAGGCTAGAATCGGTAGGATCAATTCCGCCAATTGAAAATAACAAAGCTTTCCATTAAGATGGGCAACTTTGAAGCATTTCCAACGCAGAAATTGTGGAGGGTGCCTGTGTCAAATCCTCGACAATGATGTAATGCTGAGCAACATTGGCGTTTGGATTATAGGAAGAATTTCGAAGAACACCTTTGGAAGGTGGCCGTACAACGGGTTCAACGCTGGGCTTCTCAATTTCTAAAGAACCAGAGGCAGGTGGGGGAGGCGGGCCATCAACGACTTTCTTCCCAGCTGCCTGGCGTGATCCGGCATAATACTTCGATCGAGTGGCAATAGAAACAGGTGCAACACCATTCATCATGAAAACCTGAGACCCAAACGGTGCAGATGGTGAAGGCTGCTCGACCATATGGGTCTGCTGAGATGGAAAAGGTTCCTTAAGAACTACCGGAGTTCCCTTAGAGCCTCTGAGGAGTTGACTAACCTCGGATCGTCGGGGACAATCTTTGGTGTAGTGGTCTTCATCACAAATCAGGCAAGGGTACTTCGGTTTTCGTTGCGAACCATCATCAGCACATGGTTTGGAGGATTCTGGTTTCGGGGCATCGGATTTGGCCTTGCCTTTGCCCTTATTCTTCCCTTTGGAAGCCTTGTCTGCAGGATTGGCCTGAACGGCATTGATCTTCGTGGTCTTACCAGAATCTAGAGTAGTTGGAGGAGCATAATTGTTGGAAGAATTCGATTTTTGCTTCCCATTCAAGGACTTACGAGAAGTCTGAGAGACGAAATCGATAACACCGTCAACTGATGGGGTAGATAGTGCTTTATAGGTCCCTAGTCACGGGGCATCAATCAAGATATCATATAATGTGCCGGATTGAGAGTACACTAAATCGAGGTACTGGGCACGAGCAATGGCTTGTTCCCCGGTTACACATGCCCCCATAGCAATGTCCTGTGCAATCTTGTTGACAAAGGAGGTAGTGAACCAGTGAGTTAGAAGCTGATCAGGAATGTCAAACTTGATCAGACGACGATGACGTCTCCACTTATGAATATGATTTGAAATATGAGTGGCTTTGTCCTGTTTCAGAGATGTCAAGAGATGCGTCCCAGCTTCATAACGAACCGGTAACTGGAAATGTGTTAGGAATGCCATAGTTAGAGTATTAAAGTCTTGAAAAATACCATGGGGTAGTTATATGTACCATTTAGCAGCAGCGTCGGTAAGAGTGCGATGGAAAAGACATAGACGGATGGAGTCATATATCCAAGAGTTCGAAGAACACCACAAATGGTAGGTCATGACATGTGCTTGGGGGTCTTCTCCAGATTTGCCTTCAAATTTGGGACAGTCACCAGGTACCTTCGTCGGAAACCTTAGGCCAATATGGATTATGAAGAATCAGATCATTGGTCAATTTGGATACATCCGGTAATTCCAATGTGGTGAGAAAAGGTAACTGAGGATTAATAGGCATGCCAGGTCCTCGATAAGGACCTGTACCTGTACTCCATCCTGGTTGAGCATAACTCTGCCCCCACTGGTTCTGTTCTGGAGGATTCTGACCATAGGGGCTATAAGCTGTATAATTGGGTTGATATGGTTGCTGAAAACCAAGATACGGGGGTTGATAACCAGGGTAATGACTCTGATTATACGTGGGCCCCGTTTGAGCAGTGTATGGATTTAACTGTGGAGTATAAGTGTAGCCTGGTTGTTGAAGGTAATAACCAAAACCTTGGGGCGGGTTGTAAACCGGTCGAGACTGACCTTGAAGGTAATAGCCGCCTTGGAGTCAAACAGGCTGCTGGTAAGTGGGATCCTGTTGAGCCTGATACGTTGGGCGCACAAGCGGGTTTGGTTGTGGCATTTAATAGATCAGATGCTGAGTAGGGTTAATTGGTTGTGTAGGTTGTCCTGGTTGAACAGGTTGACCTGGTTGTGCAGGTTGCCCTGGTTGAATAGGTTGGACTGGCTGAACAGGTTGTCCTGGTTGAACAGGTTGACTCGGTTGATAAAGGACACTAGGCTTCCCGGGCTGAGCAGGTTGGCCTGATGGCGGGAGAGGGCCAGGTTGTGCCTGATAACCAGGTTGACCTGTGACAAGACCATAACATGGCCCTGGTTGTGCAACATTTTTACCAATTGGAAGATGAGGTTGCTGAGGTTGCACCAATGGTTGAGAAGGATGGGTTTGCCCCCCAGGACTGTACAATGGTCCAGGTTGATACCCCGGTTTCCCTGTGGGTCCTTTAGGTTGCCCCGGCTAGACCACAGGGTGAGGTTTCAGAGGTTGACCTGGAGGGTTGTAAGACTACCCTTGCGGACTGTACAACAATCCCTGTTGGCCCGAAGGTTGTCCCTGTAAGGGTTGTCCTCACAGGTTGTATAGATAACCTGACTAGGCCGAAGGTTGTCCTTGGAAGGGTTGTCCTTTTGGGTTAGAAGCATATCCTTGTTGAAACAAAGGTTGTCCTTGTAAGGGTTTCCCTTGTTGATTAGAATGTTACCCAGCCTGTATTTTTCTATTATGTTTGACCGAAGGAGAATCTATTGAAGTCACCTAAAAATATCATGAAAGTCTCAAGTCAGGCTTCTATTGGCCAACCCTGTTTGCAGATGTTTATAGACTAGTCAGAAGTTGTCAGAAGTGCCAGTTGTTTGCTAAAAAGAAAAAACTAGCCCCATTACCTCTCATCCCTGTATTTATTGAAGAACATTTCAGGCAATGGGGATTGGATTTTATTGGAGAGATCAATCCACCATCAAGTGGATTCTGACTGCCACTGGTTATTTTACAAAATGGGTTGAAGTAATACCCATGAAGAAGGCAAATGACCAAGTAGTGATGAAGTTTTTGGAGGAAAACATCTTTAGCAGATTCGGGTGTCCAGTCAAAATTGTGACTGATGATGCTCAGGTATTCAACTCTGCTCGTTTCATTAATTTTTGTCAAACATATAATGTAATCTTATCACATTCCACAACATATCATACTTAAGGGAACAGATTGGCAGAGTCCTCAAACAAGACATTGGTCGGGATCTTGAAGAAGACAATCGCTGAAAATCAGAAGGATTGGGACATGAAGTTGAATTTTCCCTCTGGGAAGTTCGAGTCACTACCAAGAGATCTACTGGAAAGTCCCTATGAATTGGTTTATGGAACTCGAGCATTGTTTCCTACTCAACTGGCTAAACCAATGATTTCTTCCTTGAAGAAGCTTAGGAAGAACCTAATGCTCTGGTAATGAGATTGAAAAAAAGTAATTGAATCAAGTGAAAACAGAAACAAATTCAGGGATAACTTGTTTACTTATCAGGAAAATATGAAGTCTATATTCGACATGAAAGAAAAAGAGGTTCTCTTTCAAGTAGGAGATCTGGTACTGAGATGGGACACTAGACGAGAAGACAAGGGGAAGCATGGTAAATTTGACCCTCTCTGGTATGGTCCATATAGAATCTCTGAGGAAAGGTCAGATAACACATTCATTTTGGAAGATCTAGATGGAGAGCCAGTACAACTTCCTGTGAATGGGCAGTATCTAAAGCATTATTTCCAGCATTAAAGTCATCACACCACCATTGTAAATATCGGATTTCTCAATGTTCATATGTCACCAAGCAATATTTGACTCCATGCCCAATGGATAAGGCACTATTTTGCGGTTCTTAGCACTTCCGTGGAAGAAATAACTATCCCCAGGTGGAGCCAGATGTTGTGGCTCATTTGCATTTACCTTTGAAATATGTTTCAAAACACCAAAAAAATCATATATGTTGGAAAATGTAAAAGTTCATGTGTCATAGAAGAATTTTGATTTATATGTCGGTACATTAGCATTACGTGATGAGATTTGAAGGTGGGTCAAGTGTTCAGATTCAATAAGATGATGAGCTTAGTGAAAAGAGTCACCTTCACTAAGTGGGCCCACAAGCTATTTTTGGCGCAAGTCTATTTTTAGACATGGTGATCATATTTCAGAAGTTGCAGGATGCTATTTGTGGATGGTTGGTCAAGTTGGAAAAATAGATGAAATTCTATTTTTAGACTATTGGGCAAAGTCTATTTATAGATCGTCAATCTAAAAATAGAAGTGTCGATTATTATTAGCTCTTAATAATAATCCGATAATAAACAACAACTTATTCTCTTGGAGCAATTAATTTCAGTGCATAGAATTGGAAAATCAATGGGCTGAAGGAATTACACAATTCCTAGGGTTTACTGGTGGTTCATGCATGGAGGACTCAGTTAGAACTGAAGTGGCAAAGTTATGACAGAGTTGGAAGAGTAGTTCATGGAGGTGTATTCAGTTTAACTCAGTTAGACTCAGTTAAGCTAGTTGTATCTAGTCTAACTAAATGATACACTAGTGAGAGTGGAGTGAATTAATTAGCTAATTAATTCACAAATATTAACTCATTAATCAACTGAACAATACAACACTTAACTATAGTGCATGTCAGTTCCAGTGGAGACCTAGTGGAGAGATAGGTGAAAGGGAAAGATGGACTATCCGTTGTGACTATAGTGATGCATTGATTGCACCACACACACATTGGAGTTGCCAATGAGGATTGCGTAGTCAAGGCAAGGGTAATTCGAATTCATTTAGAGCTATTCTTCAGCAGGGATTGCGCAGTGGAGGCAGGCTAGCAGGAGGGCAGAGATCGGTGCATGGATTTGCAGATTTCTTCTATGTTAGTGTGTGACGATTGATTGTACTGAGAGCTTGATGTACTAAGATTTTAATGAGATTGTTACATGGTCTCCATGATACATAATATATGATAGTTGGGGTTTTCAGCTTCAGGCTTTCCCGTTAAACAACTGTGTTATGTGCGATTGTTTTTATTTATGCTTCACATGTGTTTGCAATTAATTTTCCGCAAAAGATTAACAGTGGAATGATTTTGTATTTTTCAAGAAGTTAAATATTGTGAGATTAGGAGAATATGGATGTATGCATGCTTAGTGTATACTAATTTCTACATCGAGTCGGGCTCATTCACGTGCAGGACAATTCGAGAACTGGACCGATGGGCACGTTTAGAACATTGCACACCGAACAGGGTCGAGTCGGGCTCATTTGTAAGCTCAGGAGGGTTATGTCGTGAAGCAAAAAAACTAATTTCCCAAAGGCGGAGAAGGGGTGCATTTCCCTTAAAAACTTAGGATTCTTGGAGGAGGCGCAAAAGGAAAAACGAATGGTCGAGATCGAAGCACAGAGAGGGACAATGACGATTAAATTTCTAACCGCAAATCGCAAGTTTCAAAAGACAGGCACGGGAGGTAAATGATAAAGTAGCCGAAGTGCGATGTGCGCTGCCTGGTGGGACCCGACCGGATAGTGCATATTGCTAATTTTAACAGTTAAGGGCCAAGGTTTAATGTTATACTCGCCGAAGTGCGATATGCGATGTGGCGGGGCCCGAGTGAAAAATCACAAATCACAAGTTTTAGAGGATAACCGTGGGTGGTAAGTGATAAAGTCGCCAAAGTGTGATGTGCGATGCGGTGGGGCCCGAGTGAAAAATCACAAATCACAAGTTTTAGAGGATAACCACGAGAGGTATGTGATAAATTCGCCGAAGTGCAATGTGCAATGCAGTGGGGCCCGAGTGCAAAATCGCAAATCGCAAGTTTTAGAGGATAACCGTGGGAGGTAAGTGATAAAGTCGTCAAAGTGCGATGTGTGATGCGGTGGGGCCCGAGCGCATACCGCACATCACTAGTTTTAAAATATAAGTTTTAAGGAAAATTTAAAGGCAGCGAAGGGCGATGTGCGGGCAGATGCGATGCGGTTTCAACAACGAACTCCAAAGGTTTTCAGATCCGGAAGGTAAGGCATTTCTAGTGTTAAACTATGTAGGAGGAAGAAAAGAGGGTTATAATGTAAAACCGGCGAAATGACTTGGTAATGAGAAGTAGGTAGAACACAACAGAGAAAATCAAGTAAGTGACCCGACGCAGATCAAAGGAGAAGAGGCAGAGTCGAGTAGGAGATGATATGATTAACAATGTTTGAAGCACAGGGGCATAGGCAGAGTCGTGCAGAAAAGTGTATAGTAGCATTGTTTGGGGCACGACAGCTGGGTCAAATCAAGCACTGAGGCATCGTCTCAGAGTTGTGCAACCATTGCATCATGACCAGAAAGGCCACCTCGGCACTTCGGGAGGATGCATCAACAACAACAGATTAAGCAAAAAGAGCAAAATTTCCAGTTTTAATTTGTTTTCTCAAGTATGATTGCATAAGTAATCTTAACAGTTTAGGTAGTCAAATAGTTTCAAGAAGTTCAACAGTTACGAACCACTATGATTTATTTAAGTAGATAGAAATAAAGAAAAGAGGTTTCGAGTTTTGACCTCTGGATGACTGTTAGTTTATGACTTAATTCTCTTATAAATTAATGAAAGAAGATCAAGTTTCCTACACCTGTTGGTGTTGATATGTTTTTCCTGTTTCGCTCTGTGGCTATTCCTCTTTGAATGAAGTGAAGTAATGTAGTATTCAATCTCTTAATTACATTTATGAGTAAGAGTTAAATAACCTTAATTTGTGCTCCTTCACCTCATCTCTTCTCTCTTCATAAATTCCTAATAAAACTTTAAAGTGATAGATTCTGTGTCTACATCATATTATTTTAAGTTCTCTCTCCCTTCGCGAATTTCCTTTGAAACTTAAAGTTGGTAGATTATGTGTTTTCAGCATATCATTTTGAATTTCTCTTACAGTTATTCTTTTCATTCCATTCAAATATCAAAATTTTATGGCATTGTGAAGGCTTTCATTATATCAATTTCTTGAGGGTATTAAGTAATTGAATTACAAGGGTGTTAAACAAAGGCCATTTGATATGGTAATTGTCACATACATTTATAAAATGTCTTAAGCACTAATTCCTTACCACAACCAAGGGATTGTTTCTTGCGATACAACAATCACCACCATGAGGGTGTGACATATCATCATTTGATGATTTATTTTCCTCAAAAAGTTTAGAACTCTCTCCAAAATCTCCATTATAATAGCCCAATCCTTCATATCTTAGTCACTCCTTCACCTTGATAGGATTAGTGATACCTTAGCCTTTGATTTTGAGACCTCCTCCTTCATGACCTATCTGTGTCAACAACTTCATACCAATTCCTTTAGTATGCTTTTCAACGGCTGCAAAATATGTGTTATCAACAAAAACTAAAGGAGTAAAACTAGAGATGTTGATTACTTCCTTAGATTTGACACCCATATTTTCTGTTTTAGATGCTGACAACGAAGTTGAAGATGACTCAAGCCACCCACTTTTACAAACAGGCACATAAGGAGAATATTTTATATGCTAAAAAAACTCACAAGCTTCATTCTCCACATAAGGTCCATATCTTGTGTTTGGAGAATGCCCACAAATTGGCTTCATCTTGGAGGAATTATTTGCTGCTTTTGGAATGGAACTCTCACCAAATTGTTCCTCTAACACTTGCTACAACTGAAGGCGCGTTTTCCTCTTCTCCTCCTCGGAAACTTTAAGTAATATCCTTAGCTCAACATTCAGCATTTGAAGAAACAATTTAATCTCCTGTAACTCTTGGATACTTTCCCGCTTCATCTTCTTTCCCATACTTGCAACTTGGTCAAAACCAACTCTCATACCAAAATGATTTGAAATTGGAGGGGAGATTCTTCTCCCAAAAGTTGACCGTCCTCTAACACTTTGTAAGTAAACAAAACAGGTCCTAATGTAAACAAGTTTTATAGTCTCTTCGAGGCGGTGAGTCAGTTTTCACATGAAATTTTAAATAGTAACATATTCACATGAAAATCAAAATGGAAAACATGAAGAGAGGAAAATATAATTTGATGACGAATTTCACCCCTCCTGGGCTACGTCTTCAGGCTTGCTCGATGATCTAGACTACTCTATTGATTTCAGTGGAAAAAGTGTACATGCAAATTGTTGGCAACTGAGTGGCTTGTTTCCCCTACAAGGAAACATTCTTGTACAAAGAATTGTCAGTCCCAAAATTATGAACACCCACAACAAGTCATTAAATGTCAACATGAAAATTACTCACGCATCAATTCCCTCTACTCCACCTGAAAACCAAGCATAAAATGTACAATAATTCCACATTGAAGTACTAAAAGAGTTGCACCATAGAAGTCAAAACTGCCGCAAATAAAATAATAAGGCTGGAAAACCCCTACAAGGTTCTCGCCATGCTCAAAATGCCTTAAAAACTACATCAAACCTCTAATTGTCTCTTGCACTAAAAGACTCAAATATGCAAAAATTCCTTCCAAAATTGCTCCAATTAGAAAATTGAGGTTTCTAATGGATATAGAATGCCCAAAAACCCCTATCTAGGCTCTTCTTGGCCTAAAAAAGGTTGAAAGATGAGAAATTTATGGATCTCCCATGTTTCTTCTGCTAAATGTTCTACAAAATGACCCATACCACTATCTATTCGAAAAATTCCGCTTTCTACACTCTTGTGAGGCAAAAAATTGGGCTGGGACCAACGATATTCCCATCAGAAAGAGTGCAAAATTTTTCCTCTTTATTTTGCACCATGACCCTCTAAGCGCCAAATTAGGGTCATATAGGCGGCACGTGGTCGGGGGTCAGAGCTAACCGCCCTCCCCCATCGGTGTTGGCTCCTTCCTCATAGGGCAAGTAGTCACGTTGTGTGATGTGGCTGGGGATGAGGGCCAATTTCCCGCCACTGAACTAGCCCCAAAATCGTCGTTGTCGGTTACGTGGGGTCATTGTGACCTGGGGCCAGGCCCTTGTCGGAATTGGCTCCACGCTAAGTCCCATGGCACACCATAAGGCTGGGGGCTAGGGCTAAATTCACACCCCACTCTAGTAGCACCTCTGCCATGGTCGTATGCCCTATGTTTTAAGCAGGGGTTGGGGTTGGTCCCCTCCCCTCTCTACTATGCCTTCCGCCATGGTCGTGTGAGTGATAGTGTGGCCAGGGGCTAGGGATAATTCCTGAACCATCTCCTCCAATGTGGAAATACATACCATTTAAATATATATGCAACGCCTATATTTTTAAGATCTAAACCAGTGGCGCCCTTTGGTTGGTCCATGTGGCAGCCTCCTATTGGGTCACCTAAACACCACGAACCAATCAAATGCTACCAGCTTAGCTTGTACAAACTTGACACTTGACAAGCTGCAATTGGTACATCGTATGCCTATTTGGCATGTTGATATGATCATGAAATCAACAATACTAACTGCCCAGTCAGCAACCCAGTTATCCTACCTACAATTTTTTTTTTGTTGGTAAAAAAATTCAGAACATCATAACTTTGTGATATGATGTTAGATTGAGGCAATTCAAGCGTCATTGGAATCAAAACGATGAACACTACGAATTGATTCCAGTTTCAAGAGATTATGTGAACTTTCATTTTTGAACCTAATTTTGATCTCCGAATCACACATACACACACTGGTTCAGTTGCCAACTCAGTAAGCTCCCAGTGCCTTCTCTTATCTTCGATCACATACATACACTGCATCAATTGCTAAAACCGGCAAGCACGCAATGCCTTCTCTTCTCTTCTCATCCAAACCAATAAGGGAATATAGAGACTATGCCGCATCCTCCCTCAATATTAGTAACAAGGGTATACAAAGACTATATCTCCTCTTTCGTCAATATCAACAACAAGGGTGTCTAAAGACTATACCACCTCTACCCTCAATATGAACAACAAGGGTGTCTATAGAATATATCACCTCTACCCTTAATATCAACAACAAGGGTGTTCAAAGACTATATTGCCTCTACCCTCAATATCAACAAAAAGGGTGTCCAAAGACTTTACCACCCCTACCCTCAATATCAACAACAAGGGTGTCCAGAGACTATACCATTTCAACAACTCAAGATTGATCTCATCCTAAGCTGTCCAAGGATATAGGGACTACTATCTCACCCACAACCTCCAAGAACCCAAGATGTTATAGGGCTTCATCGCACAACTTCTAGGGATCTAGAGAACTAATCCCTAACACATAAACATACACATAGTGTGCATCACAACACATACACCCAGACATGGTGTTTGACACACCACATACACCTACACACTGTGTACAACACAAACATACACATAGTAGAGCATAACAAATGCACATGTAACAATACAATGAATACACAATACACATGACATAATACCACATGTACGCAATACAACATGTATAACATGTACATAACACCAAATCTACAACATGTACACAATAACCAGAGTGCACATCCAGGGACCGCATCGTCTATGCCAGACAAACTTACCTCTAATGTCTTTCCCATGCTTTACTGCATGCATCCACAACCTAAGTCCCACGACTGTGGCTCTTCCACTAACCATGCTTGTCCTAGCATGTCATCGATTACACTGTTTTCATTCCATTGATGTATCCTTTAACATTTCCTGCCATAAAATAAACATATGTATAATCATAAGAAAATAATATCAAAATCATATCCACATGATACTAACAACACTGTTACCGATCAAATAGGTAACCTGACCTCAAAACGGGAACTCTAGCTCAAAAAGTCTCAAAAAACATGAAAAAACACCCCCAAAAAAAAAAGTGTGTCTTCCAGAACGCACTTGGTTTTTTTTGAAGGTCAAATTTCAACATTTTATAAAATTATGCTAAAAACAGAATTGTTTGTTGAAAAAAGGATTGAAAAAACACCCTCAAAACAAAACCAGTTGATGCTGGAATAACAAAAAAAAATTTTGTGTCATAATTTTGACACTTGTAACAATGGAATTAAAGACAACATATTAGGACATTTTTTAAAATCATAAATTTCTAACATTTTTGATAGATGATGTTAAAGATAAACAAATACATGTCTGAAGGGCTTATCATTTCGAACAATTTTCATCCATATTGTTAAACATAAAATATCTTGACTCTAAACAACCCCAAAATTGTAATTATTGTCAACCATAACCTTAAAGATAAAATTTGGTAGCGCATAAAAACCTTAATGACAAGTTGTAAATCTAAAGTTTTTCAATCTTAAGTGTTCAACATACTTGAACAATGAAATTATGGAGAAATTATAAGGCTTAAAAATTTAAAAAAATGAACAAGTAAATAAAAAAACTATCATTGAACAGAAACAAGTAAGAGTAATTTTAATTTTAAAGAATAAAAACTTATCTTTTTTTAAATCTTAGCATAAGACAAATTTAAATATAATTTCAACCAAAACCTAAAAATCAAGCATCAAAACAAATTTTTCTATTTCAATGACGCATACAATTATTAAAACTTTTAAAAGTATCTTATACCAAATGGTAACAATACATAATATCATGGTAATATCACTGCATAATTTAAAAATTCAACATTAGTTTCTATTTTCTATTTTACTTATAATTAAAATATCAACATTGGTACATTGAATACAACATAAATTATTTTTGTAATTCATTGTTACATTGTCGATATTCTAAAGAAATGAATTCTTCATAATTAAAACATATAATCCAACAAACATAGAAATGTCTCAGAACTTCATGAAAAATGACATGGAAGTCAAAATTTCTATTTCAAGTTACCATGCAAATATCAATTACATAAAAGTGTCTTAGATAGTTATTCAAAATCAGCCATAGGTTCTGGCACACCATCATAATCTACATCTTCAGATGAATGGCTCGATGCAGATGAAGATGATCCATATTCTTCTTTTTCATCAACTAGTGCTCCATCTGAGTCAACATGCATGCCCACCATTTCAGAGTTCAAAAGTCTTGTAGATCTACGTCTACATTCTGCAGAGTCCCATTTCAACAGTAATTGTTCTGGTAGCAATTTCTTCAAAATATTTATGGTTTGCAACCGAAGAGTTCCTCTCTTTGTCAAATTGAAGTCATACACAAGTATGTCAACATCCTCCAATTTTAAGACATCTGTGCGGCGACGATTTATATTTGTGCCGTTTCTTTTTCTCTTTCTGCCAATTCTTTTTTCCACTACCATCTCCGGCTTGTACACACCATTGAAAGGATGGGTACTTGTGGCATACCAATGTACATCAACAACTGTAATCTCTTCATTTTCATTAATGAACTTTATAACCTTGGCAATCCGTAATGGATAGCCAAGGATCTTCACCGCTCATCACTCGTATTTACAAACTCCGACCCCGCCCCCGGCATAACTCCCGGTAGTTGTCTTTCATGGCTTCACGTTGTGCACGTGACTTAACCAGCATAGATTTTCTTTCCTCTACTTCGTGGGGAATTAATACAGTTTGAGGCTGTTGTTGTTCAACACGTGTTTTGATGTCTGTGTTCATTTGGCATATTTTGTAGCAAAAAAAAGGAGTCTTCAAAAGCGTATCCTCATTTACTGATCTTGAAATCATATCACTTTGATTACTGAAAAAAGACTCCCACCAAACTGAATCAGCAACATCGAAGTATTCATATGTATCTCTAATACATCTTTTAATTTCTTCTAGACATTCAAAATAATTTATCTCTCTCTTCTGCCTTCGTGCATTATGGAGTTCGGAAACTGACTGTAATAACAATATCTTTGATGAAAACATTGGACGCTCTGGAATGAACTTCAAAAATGCTAAACCCGATGATGGTCCCCATTCTTCAATAGTTGAATACTTCTTGCCCCATATAAGTGTTATCCCATCAATTTTTTTGATACGAAATTGATGCTGGAAGCTAATGTCATTAAGTTGTTCAATGCATTTCTCCTCACCATGCGATCCAAAAATAAACCTTTGCATGTCAATAGTTTCTTCCAACACATGAAAAACAGGCTTTGGAATGTACGATTTCTTAATACATTCAATTAATGATGGCAGGCTCCCAACACCTTTCCTCCTCAATGTTACTGAAAAACGACTAAACATTTGATCAATATGATCATGAGTATGCCCAACAAGTGATGCTGGAAGCTAATGTCATTAAGTTGTTCAATGCATTTCTCCTCACCATGCGATCCAAAAATAAACCTTCGCATGTCAATAGTTTCTTCCAACACATGAAAAACAGGCTCTGGAATGTACGATTTCTTAATACATTCAATTAATGATGGCAGGCTCCCAACACCTTCCCTCCTCAATGTTACTGAAAAACGACTGAACATTTGATCAATATGATCATGAGTATGCCCAACAAGAAGGAAACCAACCTTTATCTTTTTAAAAATCCCAAATTCAACGAGCATGTTTAGATACCCAAAAAGAACTTGATTTTTGTTCTCACGACTTGTGTTGTCTAATTGTAAATACAAAACTTCAGGAAGAATCCCAGACCAATGAGTAACCACATCATGGATTATAGTTATGGTCAGATTTGCATCATTGTGAATATTTTGAGTTGTGAAGAAAACTCTTGGAAACATCTTCTCATTAAATACCATACAACCAACCAAGTGAGACTGAATGAAATTTTCCTCCTGTAATTTTTTTGGCGTGCAGACAAAATGTGGAAGAAGTGTTTTCTTTTGGTCCATACCATCAATTATCAATCCCAGATATTTATTTGGATGATCATAACACTTCTTTCGATGTTTATACAACTTTTGTCTTTCACTTGTTTGCCGATTGCGATGGTCTTGAAGTTCTTTGACAACGGAATCTGTACATAAAATAAAAGAAACATATGAATAAATATATTTTCATAGTTGATAAGTATCAAATTTTAAAAACAATGTTTTGAACACATACCTCTTTCTGCCCCTTGACATTTATCTCTTTTTGCTTTAAGAGAAGCACATGTGCTGCAAATCCCCATCCTTGTCTTCTTAGGAATACTAACATTGTTGAATTCAGTTTTCCATATCCTTGTAAAATAAGAATATGTAATAAAATTACCAATTCCTTCAACAACTTCTGCATAATCTTTGTATAACATAAATATTTCTCGTCTCGAGAAATTATCTGGAATATGTATTGTGTCTTTATTTGGCATACACTCTCCATGATTTGAAAAGAAGTCTTTCATCCATGTCTTAGCAGTATTTGCAAACAACCCCACCTCCCGTTTATAACGTGCTTTTGAATAATATGTGGGATCCTTTTCCAATCTATCATGGATTCTTGACAAAGACAATTACCAATTGAATACAACATTTTGAACGCCTTTATGCAAAGCAATACATTCCCAATATGATAATCATAACCTGCTAGTGTAGATTGCATGCAACCCACTAAATATGAATTTTGCATGCTTTTATTCATTGACATATATGTTTTCCTTTTCTCCAAAGCAAAGTTGAAATCCATATTTTTCAAGCAATCCCTTCGACAACATTCACTGAAATCAAATGAACGACAAAACTTTTTGTCGTGAGATATTTTGTCCTCGCCCTTGTATAACTGGAATGCTTTGAATTGATATGAAAATGTTTACTCCTACTCCTAGTTGCAATATTTGCTTGCAACGGCTTCATCATTCCATCATCCTTTGTAAAAGTAGTTTCATCACCATTAGGAGGAATATTATCCCCACTATCATCATCCTCAACATAGTTAAGAAATTCATCAACATCATTGCATGGAAAATTTTATTTAGCATCATCAGTTGAAGAAAACATTTCACAAGAATCATCGGCACTTTTGTAACCCTGACTCAAAAGAAATTCTTCACCATCTTGACCCATGCTTTCAAATTCTTCCCTGGGAGGATTCAATTCTTCATCACCATGAGTGTCTTTGAAATTGTCACTTAGAGAAAATGCAATATTCAGATCTGTGCCTCTAAAATTATCATTTGCAAGAAACTCTTCATCCTCCCCTTCCTCAGTGGTGCTGTCATAATCCTTGGGATTAGGTATAAGTGGAAGCTTTGAATTTGTATTCACTAGAATTTCTTCATCCTGCCCCTCCCCTTCCTCACTAAAACTCTCATAATCCGTAGGATTAGGAATAAGTGAATGCCTTGAATCTATATTTATTGGAAATTCTTCATCCCCCCCTTCATCAGTGGATAAATTATAATCGTTATGATTAGGATGAAGTGAAAATTTTAGCTTTAGAAATTCATTTTCGTCTTCATCAGTGGTGTTGGCATAATCCTTAGGATTAGGGCGAAGTGGATATTTTGACGCTGCAAATTCTTCATTCCCCTCTTCCTCGGTGGTGCTGACATAATCCTTAGGATTAGGACGAAGTGCATATTTTGACTTTGCAAATTCTTCATTCCCCTCTTCATCTGTGGTGCTGACATAATCCTTAGGATTAAGACGAAGTGAAAATTTTGACTCTGGAATTTTTTCGTCCCCCTCTTCATCAGTGGTGCTTGCATAATCCTTAGGATTAGGACAGAGTGGAAATTTTGACGCTGTAAATTTTTCATTTCCTTCTTCATCAGTGGTGTTGGCATAATCCTTAGGATTGGGACGAAGTGGATGTTTTGACTCTGAAACATTATCATTCCCCTCTTCATCAGTGGTGCTTGCATAATCCTTACGATTAGGACGAATTTGATATTTTGACTCTGGAAATTTTACATCCCCCTTTTCATCAGTGGTGCTGGCATACTCCTCAGGATTATGACAAAGTGGATATTTTGACTCTACAGATTCTTCATTACCCTCTTCATTTGTTGTTCTCACATAATCCTTAGGATTAAGTTGAAGTGGATATTCTTCATCTCCCTCTTCATCAATGGTGTCCTCATAATCCCTGGGATTAGGACGAAGTGAAACTTTTGACTCTGGAATTTTTTCATCATGCCCTTCATCACTGTTGCTTTCATAATCCTTAGGATTAAGAGTAAGTGGTATAACTGGCGCTCGATTTTTTGACTCTCTATTCATGGTGAACGAACTCTCGTTATATTCATCACTCTGAATAGAGTTGTTGCATGACGAAGATGTTGATGTTCTAGAAAGAAAAACTTCGTTATCAGAAGAAACCATGGCTTTCAACAAGAATAGGTTGAATGATACAAATTCCTCTCCCACTTACAATATATAGCTTAAAGACTGAAAATTTCCCTCCAAAAAAATTCGCGAAAAAATTTCCCTCCAAAAAAATTCGTGAAAAACTTTAACTATTTTAACTATAATGACTACATGTAAATATTTTAAATTTTTTATTTTAAACTTATGTTATATTCATCTAAAATATATTTCAAAATTTATTAATACACTGTTGGTCTTCAAATATTTCACCATACTTTCTATTCAAAATATCCACAAAATATTCCTTTCATGCATGTCTTCGAAACTAAAATAATTTTCTTATTTGAATGGCTTAAGATTGACTACATGTAAATATTTACAAAAATAACAACATGTAAATATTAACTATTTAAACTATAATTAATTACATGTACATATTTTAGATTTTCAAATTTAATCCCATGATTTTAAACATTGATTACATGTAAATATTAACTATGATAATTAAATACAAATATTAACTATTTTATCTATAATATTAAATATAATTAATTACATGTAAGTATTTCATATTTTAATTTTTAATCTGAGATTATATTTGAATTATTCAACATTCAGTACATGTAAATATTAAATAAAATATTAATTATGATAACTACATGCAAATAATAAGTATTTTAACTATAGTATGAACTATAATAAATTAAATGTAAATATTTTAAATTTGAAATTTCAATCCCACATTCATTAAACAGTAAACCAATCAGACAATATACGCTATTTAAAAGGAATGATTGTTTCTATTCATCACATCACACCAAGTTTTCTGGTATTTGTTAGAGCAAATTTCTGGAGGTGTTGCGTTGGCATTGGTAACTTCGTGGAGGCATTGCATTGGCATTGGAAGCGTTGTGTCGCTATTGGTAATTTTGTGGAGGTGTTGCATTGGCATTGGTAACTTTGTGAAGGCATTGCATTGGCATTGGAGACATTGTGTTGCTATTCGTAATTTTGTGGAGGCGTTGTGTTGGCATTGGTGACAACAGCTTTTTGCATTTCAAAGGTTAGTTTTCCTTCTATTCTGTCAATTTAGAGACGATTTTGGGAAAAATCTGTTTTTCTATAGTTTTTTTGTGTTCAAAAACTACTTTTTTAAGGTTTTTAGGTTCAAAAACCTTGATTTTTTTATATTTTTTTAGTGAAGAAAATGCAAAAAAAAACTGATTTTTTTAGGGTTTTAAGAACAAAAATTTAGTTATTTTTTTTTTCTTTTTTAAGACTTATAGGTTCATTTACACATAAAAATCCATAAAACGACCATGCACATAAAAATAAAATAAAAAACAAAAAAATTAAAAAAAATTAAAAAATAAAAAATAAAAAAAGGGGTAATATTATAACATTTTTTATTTGTATTTTTTTTTATCATAAATATATCAGTGATTTCATTATTTAATTTTTTTTTTTTTATTTGAGAATTTTTTTATTTTATATTTTATTATATTTTATTTTTTTAATTTTAAATCTTTGTTTTATTTTTTTAATTTTAAATCTTTAATTTTTTTTCTTTATTGTTTTGTTTTATATATATATATCTTTTTTAATTGTATTGTGATATAGTTTTTTTTTTTTTTTTTAATTATATTGTTATATTAAAACAAATGTTTTTTTTTTATAATTTCTTATATTGTCTTTTTTTTTTTTTAATTATATGATGTTTAAAAACCAAACATTATTGTGATTTAATAAATTGTTTTTTTGTTTTTGTTTTTGTTTTTTTTTTTTTTTTTTTTAATATTTTGTTTTGATTCCGCTCTCGGCCAAGGCGGGGGCCGGGAGGCGGGCTGGGCCGCCCCCGTGGCGCCGCTCGGCCGGCCCCAGCACCGTAAAAAAAAAAAATTAATATTTTTTTTTAATTTTTTTTAATTTTTTTTTTAATTCTGCAATTTTGTTTTTTAAATTTTTTTTTAACAATTTTTTTTTTTTTTTTTTTAATTTGTTTTAACAATTTTTTTTTTAATTTTGGTTTTTTTTTTTTATAATTTTATAATTTTGTTTTTTAAATTTTTTTTAAATTTTTTTGTTTTTTTTTAATAATTTGTTTTAAGAAAACATTTTTTAATTTTATTTTGTTCTTTAAATTTATTTTTTTTATTTTCTTTTTTTTAAATAATTTGTTTTAATAAAACAATTAAAGTTCATAGAAACATTGTTATTAAAATAAAAAAATAAAAATAAAATAAAATAAAATAAAAAATTGTTATATAATATAATAAAAACATTATTAAATAATAATTGTTAAAAATTTCAAAATATAACAAATATATATATATATTAGCCCCAAGGGTTAGCTCAATCGGTGGAGTCCCCGCTTGAAGTACTCCCCGATTGGGAGGTCCGAGGATCAAATCTCGTTGACACTCGCGGGGTTAGGCCTCAGTGTTAGGCCCGACAGTAGATCCCCCTGGGAGGATGTACTGTGATTTATTAAGACCGTGGATGTAGCCAGTACGTGTGTGCGGGCACATAGGAAAGTGAACCACCTGGAAAAAAAATATATATATATATATCAAAAAAAAAAAAAAATCATTAAACAACAATTATGTTTTGTTTTTAAACATTATATAATTAAAAAAAAATACAATATAATAAATTAAAAAAAAAAAAAAAACATTTGTTTTAATATAACAATATAAATTAATTAAAAAAAAAAACTATATAACAATACAATTAAAAAAATAAAAAATTATATAACATTATAACATTTGTTATAAATAGTTAGTAACTTCTTTTTTTTTTTTTAAATATTAAACACAAACTGAAGTTTGAAAATACTAGTTTATTTTTTTTAAATTATTTTATACAATTTAAACACATTTTTAAATTTTTTATAAAATGTATTCAAAACATATTATATAGATATATATACATATGATTTATAATATTTTGTTTTTAAATGAAAATTTTTATAGTTAATTTTATTGCTTTAATTTCAAACTATTTAGTTTTAGAAATAAATTTTGTTTATTAAATTTATTTTATCCGCAATATTTTTCCATTAACTAATATATATATATATATATCAGGAAAATGGCATCAAAAAAGATTTCTGTGAATGTTTCTGCACCTAGGGCAGCAGCTCCCAAATCTACGGCAGCAACTCCCAAATCTATAGCTGCAGCTCGACGCACTATGGATACAACTCCCAAATCTAAAATTGCAGCTGAACGCACTATGGACACTATTGGATGCAATAAGGATATTGTTGCACACACTAATAAAAGTCAAGCAAGTGGGGCACCAGGTTCATTAAAGCTTATTTCTGATTGGAAGAACGCCGAGGAAATAGATAAAACCAATTTCTCATGGTATCTTGAAGACAGTGAAACAGAGGTTGATATACACATCTATCTGGTTTGTGGTATGATTGACTTAAATGAGCAATATGATGTGATGGGCAGAGTACGAGACATATGTATGGTCTCGAATACAAACACTATTTATGTTCTTGTAAGGAAGGTTCAAAAACGTGAGAAGGTTAGATATCGTCTATCAATCGTCAAGTACGACACAAATGAAATAACTTCAAAATTTTCTGAAGAAATAGCAAGCAACATTGCAAATAGCATTGTAAGTATGCTTATTTTTATTTCCTCTATGCATTATTGTAAGGATGATTCAATTTTTTATAAATTATTGATCATTGACATGTTTTATTTTGTTTCATAGGATTTTGTTCCGAGTCTTTCAAACATGTTTGATGGTATTTATATGTTGGTGCCAAATGTTATGGATGTGATCAAAAATTTCCACAAAGACAAAGCAGAGGAAAGGAGATTGAAGCAAAGAGCAATAGCTCGTGACACTGCAACAATACAAAGAGGGGATCAACCAAGAGTCACTAAGGTGGGTCAATCTAGTAAAATTAAACATGTTTCTTTTGAAGGTGTCGAACATGAAACAGAAAATTATGATAGAATTAGTGAGGAGGAGATGAGAACTATTGTGCAAAAGAAGAAAACAGATCAGACACCAAAAATAAAAATTGCCAAAGATCTCTCTCTTGTACCTCATGAAGGAGAGCTTGTTTATAAAAAAACTGATATGTTATTCAATAAGACTAGGAAATCAAATATTGGTGAACTTGTAAAGGTCGTGAGCAGCACTGAAGAACAAATTGAAAGCTCTTACGGAAGCAGAGAAATCATAACACCAGGTGTTGAGTTAGAGGATGGCATTATAAAACAAAATAAAATGCTATTCGACAAGAGTTGAGGAAGAATAAATTAATTCTTGGTGGCCAAACATTTGAGCTTAATGTTAACCAATTTTATGGCTCAGATGAAGGACAATCTCAATATCAAATTAGAAAGGCCCATCACCTACATGTACATAATCTGAAAACATTATTTAGGTTCAATCCATATGCGCATGTGGTGGATTATGTGGTTCTTGTCGATCCATGTCAGGTTCCCAACAAACAAGCATTTGACAAGACAAAATGTTTTGATTATAAATATTATGTAATTGGAGGAAACCATTCAATAGAGGCTAAAAGACAATTGATTGCATAATATCCCAATAACTATCTTTTTCAAACAGTGAAATGCATCATTTACGCTGGCTTAACAGAAATGGAATCAAAGTTATTGGCATGGGATCATAATGCAGATAATGAGTACAGAATGAAAATGACTTTCATCCAAAGGGTCAGATTTATTCACAATGAATTCATAGAAAAATGTCGTGGGGATAAGACACAAGTTAGTGTAGCATTTCGAAAGGAATGATTAATGGAAACAGGTTATCAAATTGATGAAAAAAAAACAAAAGATGGAAAATTGAATACAAATCTCTTCAGAGGCACAGATAACATTTTTCAGTTGGCATTTAGAACTAGGGAGGTATGGGATTTGATTGATGATATTTTTGAATGATGGGAGAATATTTCCATAAAAAATCAGAAAGTTAGAAAGAGTAAACCCATAATATGTACCAACAGTAAGGGGGGTCCTGAAATGAAGCAGCTTCCAGAGGATATGACTATTACACCTTGGAGAACAATGCAAGGTGTGAAGGATGATAAATTAGTCAAATCAGTATTAGCCCGTGTGAAGTCGGGTGAATTATCAATGGAAGAAATGTGTGCAGAATTTCAAAAGTAAGTTTCTTGAATTATTTCTTTCATTATAATTTTATTTTAAATAAAACATAATGATGTTGGTAGAATTTGTTATACATGTCAATATATTACCGTTTTTAACTTGATTTATTCAGTCAGAAAATTTTTATGAAAATACAAGAACACATGGTTAAAATGTTGAATGAAGACAGTTGGGATGATGTTGTACGCAACTACCCAGAAGCAAGTTCTACATCAACACTAAAAGAGTTTTATATTGCATTCAATAAGGTATGTTGATTTATAAATTTATTTTATTCATATTTTAACTATTTTTATTTTATTACTTATACATATATATATATATTTTTTTTTATGTCATTAAAGATGTCGAAGAAGGATGGAAATGGAGTACCAGATACTTTCAAAAGCTTTATTGAAAAAATTAAGATGGAGAACATGAGAAGGAAGCGTCTTATGAATGTTGAACTAGATCCTACTGTTAATCATTACATTTGGAATGGGCTCGACAGTGTCCAATATCAAATAATACAAGGTGACTGTGAAGACATTGCATCACTAATACCTAAAAGGGAATATGACCTAGTTATTGCAGATATTCCTCATGGTTTCAATTTCCCAGACATTGAATATGATAGAGAACCATATACTTATCAAGCTTTTAGTAAAGTGGTTACAGGTTTTCAAGAAGTGACAACATCACCACTTTGGCGATTTGTGACATTTCATTTAGACACACAGTTTCCAATGTTATTAACAAGCTTCAAGGGTAAAGCAAACTCAAGGATGCAACTTACATGGTAAGATTTTGAAATTGTATGTTTGATTCCTCCTAAATTTTTTTATTCATGTAAAATTTAATTGCACTTTTACTATGTTATGTAACAGGAAAAAGTCAAATATTGTTTCTTCCGAAGATCAACCTATTATAAATGATTGTGAGTTAATCCATGTTGAATGTTGGACAAAAGAGGATAGCTATAAGCATATTATTATGAATCGAGTAGATGGGAAGAGTCATAGTCAAGTATTGGTTTATGATGCAGTGGTAAGAAAACTAACATATGAGGATAAAGATGCAGAAGGAGATATAGTTAACATTTATCAAAAACCACAAGCATTGATTAACTATCTTATAGATCTATGTTCAAATGAAGGAGAATGGGTTTTGGATTTATTCTCAGGTTCATGTAAGTTTTAATATACAAATTTAAATTTAAATATTGTCTTTTTTACTTTTTATGTCTCCATACTAATTTTCTTACTTATTTTTTTTGTGCTTGATGATTAAGTACAACACTAGCATGTTGCCTACTAAAAGGAAGAAATTGCATTGCCATTGAGAAAGACCCAGTTCAATGCAAATTTATTCAACAAAGAATTAACGCTCTTAAATTCCTTCCAGAGGCGAAGCAAGAAGTTGGTTTGAGGAAAGGAGATTTTAATGAATCACGTGTGGCAAAAAAAGCAAAGGAACCTCAACCACCATTATATGGAATGATTGGAAAGGGACATTTTGGAAGATTTGCTGACATGAAAGATCTATTAGAAGACGGTGATGATCAAAATGAAGAAGAAAATGCTGCAGAAGAAGCCATCAATGCTGTTCTAGATGATGTTGAAGATGTATTAGTTGATATTGTTGATGATGTTTAAGTTATGCTTGCAAACAAAACTTATTTTTTAGAACTATTAATCAATTTTACTTGTAATGTTTAGACTTTGATATTTTATGAGAACAACCCTTTTTTTTTTTCCAAAAAACATGTGATTGCTATTATTTTTTGACATAAAATTCAATAAAAATGTTGTTTTCTTAATTTTTTTGTTAAGATTCTCCCAAAAAATTAGTTTATTTAACATGTTTTTTTCAACAAAAACTCTGTAAAAGTGTATTTTTGCATTGTATTTATATTGAAAAATTGTATTTTTTTGTCATATGGTTCAAAATATTGGTTTTTTAGCGACAATTTTTTGATGTGCATTGAAAAATTATTTAACAATACATAAACATGTAGAAATTATAAACTTTAGAATATTGACCCTTTTTCCATCTTTTATGTATGTGAAAAAGTGAAGATATCATTACAAGTTTTTATTTTTAAAAAAATTATTTTTTTATTTTTAAAACACAAGTACATAAATGCACTTAAAAATAAACATCTCACAGAAGAAGAAGACATTAGAAAATTTATAGTGTCAAA